>JAQFVV010000013.1:10868578-11302730 GCA_028023455.1 Epiperipatus broadwayi
AATTATTAAATCATAATAAAAGTTGTTTCTATAATTCAATTGTTTTAAATTTAATTAATGAACCAAATTATAAGAGCTAAACTGCAAGACAAGCTCAATGAATAAGTAAAAAATAAAATCAATTCTTAGTCAAGTACCCTTCTGTCTGTAGAACCTGAAATGAGTTTTATTTATAGATTAGTCAGTGAATTTAAACTACAGTTTTCTGCTCAAAAGAAAACCAGTTTTAAAATTCCAATAAGAAATTCAGCAAGAAAGATATGTTTTACGTAAAAACTGTCAAATCATTGGTTTTAATAAACTCTTTACTACTTAAACGGATGCAGCACCTGCACCTCAATATTGAATTACAATAATTTTAAAAATAAATTTATTATTTACCATTAACTTTTATATATTCTTTTCTGCAAATAGATTGATTAGATGAAATAAAGCAACCCTCAAGTCTTAATATGAAAATTAATGATGATGTATTATGAAAGTCAAAAGTCCTTACATGAAAAATAAATCAATTAACACATCAGGAAGCATTTGATATCAAATGCTAAAAATTGACGATATTAATTAATAATATATATATAGTATTGTTCATAAATACATTACAAATTTCCATGTTTTTTATTACTCTGTGATTGTCTTAGCTTTTATATTATGAAATTTTAGATTAAATAAAATTTATTCAACTATCTGTAAATATAGGGATTTGAACTCGGGCTTTCAAGCACTTTTCAACTATCCATACTATCTCATTACAATTATACACATGGCTCGAGATATGTGAAGAGTGCCTGTATTTCAAATATTTTCATCTATCTGTAATATAAATTAATATAATAATGGATGAAAGGAAAAAGAAAATGCATTGGCTAACAGATAACTTTTTAATAAAGTTTACATTGGAATCATTAGTTATTTTCCAGTTTATCACCAGTTGATATTTAATAATAAGTGAATATGCTACTGAGTAATCTGCATTCAAGCATTCCATTGAAAAACAAAAGCTGTTAATGCATACTCAGTGATCTCTGAAATAACTTATTTCTCTTTCTTTATCTAATCAATTGTAGCCAATACTTAATACAGGGACAAAGGTTTTAACTTTTGGGGAATCATAAGATAGACTTCATTATTCAACAGTATTGTGCCAAATTATATTTACATCATGGATAGTGCTAGTACATGAATATTCTTTTACAAAGACACTGAATAAAATATTAAGAATCACAGATGAGATTATATTGATTTCAGCTATCATTAGATTTGCCCCCATAAACTTTTTTGTAGGGTTACATGAATAATGTTTGATCTGTGCCATTCTTACAGAATATTCTTGCTAGCAGAAAATGTGGTGACACAGTTATTATTTCCAATTTATTCTATTTATATTCTGATCTTCATATAATAAGTTATGTTCCATTTGTAATAATACTATTAAATGAATAATTTGCTCTTTATATGATAGGATGCTCAGGGGCTAATAGAATGGCCAGCAAAGTGATTAAATCTTACAATGCTAAATTTTTATATTTGAAAACATTCAAAACATAGTTATATGCAGAAAAAATTAGACATCTTAAAATTTCCATCAACACCATTGCTTATGGAATGAGTAAATGCATGTTTGTTGATTCAATAAAGTATTTTAATTAATGCATTAAGAATAATGTTAATCACAATTAATTAAAATTTATAGAAAAATAAAATTATTTCAATTTTCAGTGATTTCCTCTCGAATAATGCTTATATAAATATACTTCCTTTTTATAAAAATTAAATCAGCCTTTAAAAAGTTCACCACAAAGCAAAAAAACTCTTTAATGACCATTCATAGACCGAAATTATATTTTCAAGCTCATCTGATGACTTTCAGTTCTGAGACAAAATTCTGTATAGTGACAAAATAGTTGTTTTTTTCTATGTAATGATATGAATGACTAGCTTTAATTGCTTTGTTCACTCATTGATGAACTAACATTGTTATAAATATCTTTAATGTTTTGACAGTTATATGATGTAAGCAAAATAGTTTTGGGGTTAAATCATGAGCTGGTTTTCATTAATTGATGAAATAGCATCTGTCATTGTCAAGGTTAACTTTTCAAAGAAAAGCCATTAGATCTCAAATAGTAATGAGATTGAGGGTGAAGTAAAAAATGAGATTGAGTGTGAAGTAGTTGAGCATTCAGAATATGTGGATTAACAAAATGTTTATTTTCTTCAGTTCCATCATTAATTGATTTCAAGTTTATATTGAAAAAAGAGATAAAATAAGTGGTTTTCATAGGCTGGAATATGTTTGGCTTCATCAGTTATATTTAAACCAGTTAGCATTGTTAATATTTTAATCAATCCCCTCATGGTTCTCCAATCATAGTTTTCTAAATTAACAAGTATTTTAGCATTATCAAAATCAAGTTTGTGACCAATTTTTAAAAATTGTGAAGTAAAAGCTGGTGTATTTAACTTCTGATTAAAGGTATTTTTATATTTATTAATTCTGACATTGATTCATCTATTAGATTGGCCTACAAAACTTTTTAAGCTCTGTAAACATGGAATTTCATAAACCCCCTGGTATTTCAAAAGTACAGAAAAATCAATTTTTTTGCTAGTGGAAAAAAAATAGTTTTTATGTACTGATTTTATCAGTGACTCCTTTGATATAAAGTAAAACCACTTTATAATTAATTGAATTATTGATTTTATCCTCTTTCTTTTTTCAGTATCAATGCTATGTAATGTCTTACATATGATCTTTTTATTGTAACCATTAGAAGGTAAAATATTTTTTGTTAGCTCTATTTTTTGAGTAAGATGATCTTCATCTGACAAACTACAGTTCTCATGAGAAGATTTTTTGCTACAGAAAATATTTGTGCAGAATTATGGTGAGAATGAAAATTGAAGTATGTGTTTATGTGGGTGCATTTTCTATAAACTGATATTGATAATGAGTCATCATATTTTCTTGCAATCAAAACCTCTAGAAGAGAAAGTAATTTGCTATTTTTAACTCCATAGTAAATTTAATATTAGGATGCCAATCATTAAGAAAAACAAGAAAAGAATTCAAAGCATTAATACCATGAGGCCATATAACAAATGTATCATCCACATATCTGAGACAAATAGAAGGTTTCTGAGTAGCTGCATTTTTTACTTGACTTTCAAAATTATTCATGATGAGATCAGCAATTGATAGTGGAGATCTCATAGAAAGTCCTTTAATTTGTTTATACTTTTGAAATCATTAATTAAAAAATGTATTTTTAAGACAATGTTTTGCTAATGGAATAATAAAATCAGGCAAATTATTGAATTGAGCTATCATAGATAAAGCTTCTTCAACAGGAATACTAATAAATTTAGAAGAAACACCAAAACTAACCAATAAATCAGTTTTAGTTAGTTTTAAATTTTTAACTATAGAAATAAAATGACATGAATTTTTAACTCTGGATGGAATGTTATCAGTCAATGACTGTAAGCATTGCGCTAAATATTTAGCCATAGCATGTATGGGAAAATATATATCATACACAATAGGTCACAATAGTACCTCAGGTTAGGCAAATCATAACATGTAGGATATAATGAAGTGCATTTTCTTGGAGAAATTTTAATTTTCATCCCTTCATCTATAATGGAACATTTTATAAGACATTTTGTCTCATTTTCTAAATATGTCAGGGGATCTAATAATCTTTTTGTATATTCCATCATTTAATAAATTTAAAATTTTATTATTATAATCTAAATGACTAAGTACAATAGCCAAATTATTTTTTATCTGCTGAAATAATTACAATGGAATCATCTTTTTTTAAATTATGACTTGCAACAAATTCTCCTTTAGATAAATTACTTTTTGATTGTTTCATATTTTTTAAGCTGTTACAAGCCTCACATCTAATAAGATCAGCAATGTGTAAGTCTATAGTTTTAAAGAAGATTTTATATTGCATATAATATTTTCAACTGGAATACATTTATGAGCCAGCACATAATTAAAATCTTTTCCAATAATGAAGTTTCATTTGAAGAAAGTTGATGCTTAGATAAATTTTTTACATGTAAATTAATTGAAGTATGTTTGGAAGTATGTAGATCAGTCTATTAGATAAATTAATATCAGAATTAATGAACATAAAATATCTTAAATGAGAAGTTAAATACATCAGCTTTTACTTCAATTTTTTAGATATTGGTCACAAACTTGATTTTGATAATGCTAAAATACTAGCTAATTTAGAAAAGTATGATTTGAGAACCATGAAGGATTCAATTGAAATATTAAAAAGATCATCTGGTTTAAATAGAGCTGATGGAGCACAATATATTCCAACCTTATGGAGACTACTTATTTTATCTCTTTTTTCTAATATAAACTTGAAATCAATTAATGGTGAAACTGAAGAAAATAAACATTTTGTTAATCTACATACTCTGAATTTTCAATTACTTTATGCTCAATCTCATTCTTTACTTCACACTTAATCTCATTACTATTTGAGATCTAATGGTTTTTCTTTAAAAAGTTAACCTTGTCAATGGCGCATGCAATTCGTTATCAAAACATTGGGAATTAATCAAATATAATGATCAATTAAATTATTATAAAAACAAATTGGCATGAATAAAATAATGAAACTAAATAAAATTCTAATTAAAAAGAACAAAAAAAAAGATAGTTTTTTTCTACTTGAATCTAAAAGTTAAAATAAAGAACAGTGTGTCGATAGCATATTTTGTTTTCTGGCTAATATGATATTCTTAGAAGATAATACTGTGCTGTTACAAATTAGATAAATATATCTAAAAACAGAAATTATATTAAAGAATAATATTCGCATTATTAAAATTGGAATATAAAATATTAATTTAGAATAGCAATATTTCATATCTTTTTTGAATTAGATAAAAAAATTCTAAAGATAATCATTATATTTTTAATGCTGCAAACCTATATTAGATTAGCTATTACAAAAAAAGTATAAACTCAATTGCAATTGATTTGATGTAATATTTAGATCGGTTATGAATAGTGAAATGTTTATTATTAATTATTAATCCTAAGAGTTTGCAGCTGATTTGAGAAATACAAACAAACTCTTTTCTTAAGTATTGTTAATATATCATGTGCATAACTTCAAGCTTATGATTATTTTTTCACTTGCAAGTGACTAATGTTAATCCAAATGTTCATGCCTTCATTTTGGTTACAACATTATTTCATAAAGATGTGTAATATTCAATAATAAATTGTTGCTGAGAGGACTATAAACTCCCTTAAGTTAGTGTTGATGTAGTGTAAAAAATATTTATGCTTCAACTAACAATATTGTTTGCAATGACTGTTACAAATGTTTTGCATATTAAACTATTGAATATTATTTTAATTGTACTTTTTAGAAATATTTATGTTTCCATTATTTGAGGGTTTTTTTTTTCTATTTTTTTTGTTTAATCATTTCTAGATTGTATTTGAAAATAAATAAAAAAACATTTATTTTACTACATAAATATATTAAGTGCAAATTTGAAGTGATATATATATATATATATATATATCATTGCAAATTTGAAGTGATATATATATATATATATATATATCATTTTAGCTTATACTATTAATGAATGAATCTCTTAGATATACATGACATAAAGTTGCAATTTTTTTTCGCCATGACCTCCTCCATATATTTTGTACTGATTTTACTTCTGTAACTTATTTGTTATTTATTTAAAAAAATATACATTGCGTAATAATGAGCTTGTTAACTTTAAGAACAAATCTGTTCCATGTTTTAAACTTAGGCAGATAAAACTTAAACAGAAATTAACAACAAAATAAAAATGCCTAATATATGAAAACAAAAATCAATCATTTAACATCTCAGGAAATATTTTCAGTTTGATATGATATTGTACTAAAATATATTGTAATGGTATGGAAAAACAAGACTGGACTTAATGGGATAAAAATCATTACCATTAAACCCATTTGATAATCAAATTCAAATTAAATATATATAAAAGTATCGCATGATCACCATTTTTTATGCTTGTTCATAACTGTTATTAAAACAGGCAAAACTCTCTATACAGTAGTGCCATTCAGTGCAAGCCAGAGTAATTAATGGATCCAAGGCTCCTGCCTGATAAAATCCACAAGCTAGAAACTAGTCTGGGGATATTGGATATGTAGGTACTACATGGGGATTTTATCCACAAGCCTTCTGGCATCCATTGATTACTCTGATTTGCACTGATTGGCACTACTATATGAAGGGTTTGCCTGTTTTAATATATAAAAGTAATGAATGAATATGAATGAGCCTGAGAGATCATCAAAAAGCTAATTATAAGTTCTCAAGCATTACAGAGAAAAAAAATAAAATCAACAGTCAACATTGTGACTGGATTTAAAAATGGTCTACTCTAGACCAGGTGAATTATTTATCCCTTGCCAAGGTTGGTACAGATTATATAAACAATAATTTGGATGCATAAACTTAAGAGCTAATTCATCAGAATATAATAATGAACAATAGTTCTGGGATACAGAAACATGCTGATTATCATCAACACCCTGACCATTTAATACCATTAATGGCCAACTATGAACTTAATTTCTAATAACAAAAACTAAATAAAATGTAGTGCATAAACTTTGAAAGATATACATTTGCAACATTCAGCATTAGAGCAGTACACAATCAATACTGTCCATAATACTAAACATAAATAATTCATATATCTGACCATTATGTATGAATCCAGCTCAGTGAGCAAGAGCTCTGTAACTGTTACTGTGAACAAGAGATAATACTAATATAATATTTTAAACCTAGCCTAAGATTAAATAAATTCACTGGAATAATTTAATAAAGTATAAATTTAATAATAAAAAAATAAAATTAAATCTATTGAGTACATTATAGATTCAACATTCTGATTTAGATTAGAATAATATAAAAAATATGATATTATTTTGTAATTTACATATATCTCAATAGGTTTACATAATACACACCTATACATAAGTACTCAGATATACTGCATAATAATTTAAAATTAATATATTAGAATTGTCATTAACTAATAAAATAAAAATCAATTTATTTTAATAATATATAAATAATGACTGAATTAACATATATATAGCTCTACCTGACACACAATCAAATGTGTTCACACACTGGCATTTATTTCATTTATCAACAAATAATAAACTTATTAAATCATATATTTTCACAAGACATAATTCAATGTCAAAGACTATATACATAAAACCAATGCACACATAAGTGCATATTACTATTATCTTTTTACAAATCAAAGTTATTAGTATATTTTAAGCAAAATTTGTTTTTTCTTTAATATATATATATATATATATATGTGTGTGTGTGTGTGTGTGTGTAGCCTTTTTGACAGTCCTTCATAAAAGTTTAAGTTACTTTTAATTGTAAATGTCTTTTTAAAAAAAGAAGTTACTAGAAAATCCTTTTAAAACTCTTTGGGTTTTTTTCTTTACAATATTTAATTAATCCAAATTGAGATAAATCCTTTATAAATGTTAATAGGAATAAATTGTTGGAAGACTAAATGATTATTCACTATATTTTTTTCATTTAAATGGCTAATATAGTCAGCAGTTATTTACTCTCAAAACTGATAACTAAAATATTTAACTTTAAAACTGTGATTAACATAATCTCATGTTTCAATAGATATTACCAACTTATATCTGTTCATGAAGTATAACTCCTGTATTCATACTATATAATATATACAGTAACTTCATTTGTACTTTGCAAACTGTGTATTTATAAACTATAGCACAAAACTTTTTCCAGTAAGCTGACTAGGACTGGAATTTTTTGGTAAGCTGGCCTATCCTAAAACAACAGGCTAACATATTGACATCTTCAGGAAAGGTTTAAATCAGGTAACTCTTGGCATTCAGTCAGATTTGTTCAGCTTTGTTCAACCTCTATAATTTGGTAGGCTTCAGACATGCCATCTAATACATAATATGGGCTATGAAACCCAAACAAGCTAGAACTGGCTTCCATGTGAATTCAAACTCTATTATCATAAAATTATCAGCAGCTCTACTTCTTATCTCCAGTTATAACTTCATAGTAATAATCCTGTTTATGTCGCAATCCCCTACTGTGTTTTCAATCTTTTTATAGACAAGAATGGAATTTTAAAAAACACAGTAATTAAAAGTAAGTTTTTTAAATCTTGATTAAAAAAGTTAATGCCTCTTTTCAGTTAACCTTATTCTTTCAAAAACAACTTGTAGAATTTTATTAAAGTATTTAATTTAAAAAAATGTTAATCTAATTACAAAATAAATAGAGGAATTTTATAATTACATGAAAGCAAATTTGCTTTAGATTTCACAATCAGAATTAATAAAATATTAACTAGACCTTTTCAAATGTTTAATTTAAAATAATTTTTCTAGTTCAAAATTAACTGTTATTCCAACATATATATATATATATATTTAAATAAATATCAAAAAATATTGTTTAATGTTCACTTATATATATATGAAAAATAAAAACAAGTTAGTCACATAACCTGCTATCACTTGTTATTTATGATCAATAGATGGTGTCTTTACCAAAACCGCCGAAACAAGTGTAAAATATTTTTACATAAACGCAAAAGGAGTCAGAATTAACTACCTCTTTCATTTTTCTCCCTCCAGATCAGCTGATTTCAGCTGGTTTGTTTCATCAGTGGAAGGATAGAGCTATAGAAACTAGGTCTAAAGACTGACTCTCAAGCATTTATGCAAAACGTTTATATCAGTTTGCAAGCGTGAATTTTTCAGACCGGTAAAGTCTTCAAACTCAGCCTAGCAAGCTAGATATCTATATGGGTCTGATCTCAGTTCAGTTTCACCACATAGTCAAAGTCTCTGCAATATATATCATTGCAAGAAAACTTTAAAGGTACATTTATGAAAAATAAAAAAAAATAAAAACAAGTTAGTCACGAACCTGCTATCACTTGTTATTTATGATCAATAGATGGTTTACCAAAACCGCGAAACAAGTGTAAAATATTTTTACATAAACGCAAAGAGTCAGTTCTCCTCTTCATTTTTCTCACCTCCAGATCAGTGATTTCAAGCTGGTTTGGCAGTGGAAGGATAGAGCTTAAAAACTAGGTCTAAAGACTGACTCTCAAGCGTTTATGAAAACGTTATATCAGTTTGACTTGAATTTTTCAGACTAGTCTTAAACTCAGAGCAAGCTAGATATCTATATGGGTCTCATGTAGATATCTAGCTTGTAGCTGAGTTTGAAGCTTTTATGACTGATATACGGGCCTAGTTTTCATCCTTCTGAGAATCAGTGATCTGAGAATAAAAGGTAGTTAATTTGTATAATTTTATTATTGATATATATATATATATATATAGAGAGAGAGAGAGATGTGGATGATATATTTGTTATATGGCCTCATGGCATTGATGCTTTAAATTCTTTTCTTGTTTTTTAAATAATTGGCATCCAAATATTAAATTTACTATGGAAGTGGAAAATAACAAATCACTTTCTTTTCTAGATGTTTTAATTACAAGAAAATGTGATGAAACTTTTTCAATATCAGTTTACAGGAAATCCACACATACAAACAGATATCTTAATTTTAATTCTCATCATCACCCTACTCAAATATTTTCTGTAGCAAAAAATATTTTGACCAGAACTTATAGTTTGTCTGATAAAGATCATCTTGCTCAAAAAATACAACTTACAAAAATATTCTACTTTCTAATGATTATAATAGAAACATCATATAGCATTAATACTAAAGAGAAAAAAGAGGATAGAATTGACAATTTATCTTATAATAGAGTGGTTTTACCTTATATTAAAGGAGTTACTGATAAGATCAGTAGAAGACTATCTAGTTTTAATATAAAGACAACTTTTTCTACTGGTAAGAAAATTGGTGATTTTTTACACAAACCTAAAGACAGAATATTTTTGGGACACCAAGGAGTTTATGAAATTCCATGTTTGCAGTGCTCAAGAATCTATGTAGATTAGTCTAATGGATAAATAAATGTCAGAATTAAGGAACATATAAATGCTTTTAATCAGAAAATTAAGATATCAGTTTTTACTTCCCATTTTTTAGAAATTGGTCACAAACCTGATTTGGACAATTGTAAAAATACTTGTTAATTCAGAAAGGTATGATTTAAAAAATATGGGAGAGTCAATTGAAATATTAAAGAGACTTACTGGTTTAAATAGGGCTGGTAAAGCACAATGTATTCCAGCTATGTGGAAACCTCTCACTTTATCTCTTCCTTCTAATATTAACTTAAAATTAATAGGTGAAAAAACTGAGGGAACTAAACATTTTGATAAGGATCATATTTTGATTGCTGAACTACTTCAAGTTGAATCTCATTCCTCATCTCACACTCAGTCATGTTACTGTTTGAGATCTAACAATTTTTCATTCAAAAGTTAACCTTGGCAATGGCGGAAGCTAGCTCATCGAAATATCAGTATGTACTGGAAAATAACACATGGTTTAACCCAAAAAATAATCATACAACCATGAAAACATTAAATATAATATACCTCAAAATTTGTATTTATTAATTTTTTAGAGATTTGAAAAGCAACTGACAACTAACAGAATTAAAAGTGACCTACAATCCTGAGATAGATAAATAATTCATCCATTGGACTATAAGTACACAATAAAGCATGAACAGCAAGAGAGCTACCTCAATATAAACACAATAAGCTAACACAACCCAAAATAAAAATAATACAAAAATCTTTGCAAAGTTAAAAACCCAATTCAATCTTCAAAATCATAGATTTTCTATTCAACTTTAAATATGAACTCCTTAAAAATATATTTAAACTATTATTTTATAATTTATAATCATTGATACTCTTGTCAAATATTTCACAGTAATTTTTTTTATATTAATTTTGAATAAAATGCATACTTTTTCACTTTCTAAAATGTGGATATATTTGAGATCAAGTTGACTGGCAATTTTGTAGTAATGACAATAAGTACATGTTCATCATCTGTTCCATAGTTGGGTAGCCATTTGTGATGGTACAGACTCATGGGATTAGGAATTGACATTTGAGTTCAGGAAGCTCCAGAAGAAATGTATGGTGAGTTAGGACACTTTATTTGATCATATCAACAAATGATTCTTAGGTTCCATATTTCTGACAAAGATGATTTTTTTCTTCATAAACTATAGTAACCATGAAATATTTTTAGCCATATTAAAAGTTCACAAAAGCTAAAAAATTTATACTGCCAAACTCTCCAGTCAAGATAAAATTTAAACAATGAACGAATGAATAAAAAAAACTCTTAAAATGTATTCCCTTTATATTTTATCTCATCAATTTTTTTTTTACATTTTTTTTTAATTACAAGTATACAATTGATCAGTAATTAAAATGCAGTAATAATTTGAAGATTTTTTATCTTTTGATTACTGTATGTAGATTCATTTGCTATCAGTAAATCTGATCAAATTATTATTATTATTTCAAACAAAAATTGAAATATAATTATTTCTATCTTTTTTTATTTTATTTTAAGCCATCTTACATGGATTTCATTTATTTATTAAAATTCATTTTAATAAATGTTACAAGTTTTATTTGTCCATCCAAGATGCTTATATACCTATCTCATCATGCTCACACATACATGCACATTTAAAATAATATTTTAAATCTAAAATAAATTTAAATTATTTTTAACAATTGAGTATATGCTTGCTATGCTGGGTGACCATTATAATATATACTCTATAAAGAATTTGGCAGATGTGAGTGATGAAAATATTAGTTTGGCATATTATTGAAAACAGCTATCTTCATGCAATATTTTATTAAATAAATATACTGTACATATTTGTGCTTATATATTCATTAATTTATAATAGTCTTCTCACCTTTGAATTAATTGATAAATCTAAAAAAAGGCAATTTTTAGTATATTTGACTTACATTTGGCTATTATTGGATAAAATTTCATCTAAAAGATTATTATTATATTTCCTTTTCATATTGAAAATATAATTATGCATTTTTAATAATATGTTTTATCTTAATAATGTTGATGTAGTTGTTTCAACATATTTTTTGTTTAATATTGTTTTTCTATGAAAAAAAATTATCATGACATATTATGACTTAGTAAGAATTCATTATTCTCTCAAAAGCACTACAAAAACTTAAAATATTATCAACTGTAATATCCTATGAATTTTTTACATAAGTTTCCAGGAACAGTTCTTTACACTCTGCTCTAGAACCATCCACTATCAGCATGAGAAATCAAAGAACATCAATGAAGTCAATAGTTAACATAAAACTGAGGCCTCTAAAATATATAAAAATTGATCTGGAGCCAAATTTAAATAACTATAAGACAAGTTGATTTGTATTCATTGTTTTTTTTTTAATTTTTCAGGTAGATGATTTCTAATTGATGAAGAAAAAAATCCAAAGAGCATTCTGATCATAGGAATATTATAGCTCTATACCATATGGAGACCAGTGATTACTTAAGCTTGTAATAGAGGGCTTTAGAGTAATAGCACATTTTATTTTGTGAGGATTGAAAGAGAATGATTATATATATATATATTAAAAAGACTTATAGATCGTGTTATAAATGGTAAGAGAGTTACCTCATTTAGATAAAATATTTATGATCCAATTCTTTTTTAAACGAGACAATAATAAAACACCATTATTTATTTCTTGATGTGTATGATTTTTAAAATGATTTAAAGACATATTAAATATATAAAAATTTTAACAACAACAATAATAATAATAAACAGTTTTTAATTTAGCTTAATCTCCATTGACTTCTGATACTTTGAAAAGTTTTTTCAAGAACTTCGCAGAAAAAATAAATTTTTATTCTGCCTGGCTATTAAAAAAAATAATAACAATGTTTGGCGTAAAATTAAATATTTAAAAAGGATTCAATTTATATTTTCTATTTAAACAAAAGTTAATATGTACTAAAATATTTATTTAAAAAGAGTAGGTCTAACTATGAATATTGAGAAAAATAAAATAGAAACAAAAACAGCTAAGTCAGTTTTCTTGTATTTTAAAATACACTAATTGAATTGTACATAGAAATGTCTTTTTTTTCCTGTAATATATGGCATCAAAGTTTTAAATTGATATTATGTTTGTTAGCAAATGGCAGAATAAAACTATGGCATTACAAAAAAAGACTATAATTGAATACAATTATCAGTACTATAATGAATAAAAATAAAAAGATTTACTTAGATTTTCAAGTTTAACATTATTTATGTTTTCAAATGGAAAAAATAAAATTAGAATTTAAAAAAATAATTTTCTACATCGTAAAAATATATGAATTTTATCCTATTAAAAAAAGTTATTTGTGAAAATGTGTGAATATCTTGGAGTCAATAAAAATAAATAAATAAATTATACCAAAAAGAGTAAAGTACATTTCGTTAATATTTAACTAAAGTAATTGCTTTCTTATTTTCGTGTTGTTGTCACATCTTAATGCATATTGCGAAGCCTCTATGAAAAAATGCTACTTACATTATTTACAAACATTTATTTAAATGTCTGATGTTTAATAATATGTTTTTTGTATGTGTGTTAATTTTTTGTTAAGATTGTAGAGATTTTACATTTCTATAATAAATTACATTGTTAAACAAAGTTTAATTTATTTGTTATTAATTTTTCACAACAAGCATCATTCTTTTAATATTCCATTAGTGATAGTAAATACTAATACACTCTCAATCCAAGTCAGAAAATAAAGAATTTTGAAAAGATAAGAATGATTGTCTTATTTTTTGTACCTACATACAATTATATAGACCAATCTTGAACATCATGGAAATAGTAAATCTCAAGATTTTGCAAGTGTTACTACATAATAAAATAGAAATATAAGGAAAGTGAATAATGTAATATATTCAGACTGTCAGACCAAGATGCTTAAGATTGGCCTATATAATTGCATATAAATACAAAAGATAAGACAGCCACTTTTATTTTTCAAAAACTCTTTATCTTGTGATTTGAATTGATAATTTACTAGTGTTGAACATTGCTAAATAAATATTTAAAATTCAGCATATCAGAATTACAGTTTGACATTGTGCTAGTAAAAAAAAATTCTAGATTATTTACATTATTAATAATTTGTAGATTTAATATAATTTCCTATCTAAATTATGAATGTTAAAAAGATAATGTAGAATAATTTTGAGCCATTCCAAGTGAGGTAATATAAATGTGAATATGAAATTTGAATATCCAAAAGCCCTATATGATTTGGTGCAGTGATTAGAATGACAAATCCTAAAATTCAACATTTATGCATTATGGAAACAGCTTTACCACTTTAGATGCTTCAATTTTTTATGAATTTCTGAAAAAAAAAATCATTCATTTAATATTAGTAATTATTAAAAGAAAAAAGTATTAAAATTAAATTTATTAATTCATTCATCATGGAAATCTCTGAATTTATACAACTTCCTGTATACCATATGTTATAAATTCTTATCATGATTCATTTTTTAAATGAAAAGAGAGTATTGCATTCTAAAATTACATGCATGATGAAAGATAAAAAAAATGAAAGATAGTTGGAAATTATTAACTACTAAACATACTTTATAATAATGGGCCTTGTAAAGTAATGGCATGTGTATATGTCTTTTATTTCATAACCTGGAGTGAAAGGAGAAATCCTAGAGTCAGTTGAACTATTCATCTAATAGTTTTTGGTAAATGAATATCTAGTTATTATTAGCTAAATGATAAACATTCAATGGTAATTTGGGTTGTTCCATTAAGTATTTATGAGATCATTATAAAAAATGAAAAAAATGCATTTTCAAGTTGATTCTTCTTTCATTAATAGTGAAGATGGCAGAATCCCATGAATTTTGAACCCATTCACATGGACTAATTATTTACTAATTACTTTCATTAAATTAATTGTCATTATTATATTTTTAAAAAGTAAGAATTAGCTTTGTAGTTGTGGTTACATTTAATTAACTTATGTAAATGAATATAAAATTTGCATTTTTACCAACAATTAAGAAAAATCTGATATATCTAATTGTTGTTTTAAGGTTCTATATTGAATATTATATTTTATTTATATCAGCAAATAAAATTCAAAAATCTCTTTTATTGATTTTAAAACAATTTAAATGTTATCAAATAGAACATTATTTGATAAACTTCACATGCCTAGAAAGTTAATTTAAATAAATAATAATGTATAATATCCTTGCAGTTTATACTTATAGTTCGTGTACCTCATAGAAGCTCTCAAATATAGTATTTACATTTCAAGGTGGGTCTCTTGACAGTTTTATATATATTAGTTTTCCTTTATTTCTGATTTATTTAATACTTTCTGATTTCTTCAGTATTCAATATCTTGTGGTAAGTAATATATAGAAGACAGGGCAATTGTTTTTAATCTCATGATTTAGCAAATATGACTTTTATTTAAGCATTTAGAGTTTTAACTGAGTGTTTCTTCTTTACATGTATTATAGAACTATTATAGAACTGTATGTCAAGAAAAAAAGATAGATCAAAACAATAACGTTTTAGCTGATTATGTTGATGCATTTATTCACTAGATTAAAATGTAGTATAATTTTATATGATAAGGTTGAATTATATTACTCACAGTTATATGATAAACATCACATGACCACTGCCTCTTATGCTTGTGTATAACTGTTGTTAAAACAGGCAAAATTTACTATACGTATTGCCACACACAGCAAGCTATAGTAATCAATGGATGCCAGAAGGCTTGTGCATAAAATCCCCATCTAGTGCCTACTCATCCAATATCCCCAGACTAGTTTCTGGCTTGTGGCCTTCGTCAATGAGGAGCCTTGGATCTGAGGGCACTGTACCTAGATCTTAGGATCTAATGCAACCCTAGACACCAAAATGTATGGGTACTGAACTGAGTTTAGACCCATATCACTATATAAGTTAATGGGCTTGGATTGAAAACATTAAGGTGTTTTCAGTTTAAGATTCATAGTTTTGTAGTTAAGTGGAGATAAAAGGTGGCTGCTGGAGGGTTGCATTAGATCCTAAGATCTAGGTGCAGTGCTCTTAGATCCAAGCCTCCTCACTGATGAAGGCCACAAACCAGAAACTAGTGATTATTAGGCACTAGATGGGGATTTTATGCACAAGCCTTCTGGCATCCATTGATTACTCTAGCTTGCTGTGTGTGGCAATACGTATAGTGTTTTGCCTGTTTTAATTATATGTAATGAAAAAATGAATTTCCTATCAGTGACTTAGACTTAAAAATTCTGGTGAATTATTTTTTTTTTTTTATTCCAATCTTTATTTAAAAAGCTTTGCAACTTTAATATAATGAATTATTTGGATAAGATGAATTGTTGAAGGTTTGAACTGAAAATATGTTTTAACTAGAAAATAAATATTGTATACAACCAACAATACTATTTATATTAAGTCAAATGCCAGCATAACTTGTATTATTTGACAAACATATTGTCATCTTACTTTACGCAATTATTATCTGATTTTTGCAATTAACTTTTTAGCAAATGTATTAATTAGCTTTTTTTTTTTTACTGTAATATTTAATTTAAATAAATCCAAATATTTTATGATTTAAGTTCATAAATTTAAGTTACAAATAATTTTATTTATATTAAATCTTAATAAATTGTATTCTGATTAGAATACAGTTACGCAGTCAAGCGTTGGTGGACTAGGGGTTAGCATAGCTGCTTTCTAAGTAGCTGGCCCGGGTTCGCTTCCCGGTCAACGCATTTGACACATGAAAAAAAAAAATACAGTTACACAATTGCATTTATTTCAGTTTGCCAGATTTTTGACATTTGGAGAAAATGAGCAGGACAATTGTTAAAATTTATATCTATCATATTAAAAATTGGTTTAAATACCAACGTGGCTAATGTTATCACAGACAGTTCTGTCTCAATATTTATAATTTAAAAACTGTTTTATGCTATTGGGACAAATTAACTTTGATAGTAAAAATAAGATTTTATTTATTTTTAGATCTTACTTGATAAATAGCACTTTTTTATATCAGTTTTAAAAAACTAAACATTCAACTGGGATTGCTATGGAAAAAATAAACTAATAATTTTTTAAAAGAGATTATGCATATTCATCATTCTCATCATCATAATTATGATAATGAGGATAATGAATATACATTTTGGTAATTTTCTGGAAAAAAAACATCAACATCTTATTTTAAATCATCAATTAACTATTTTTCTCTTTTTCTTTACTTTCCATGGATTTTTTTAACAAATTCTTTGTAATTCATATATCTTTAATATTCACTCAATTTAATTCTTTTTCACTTTGCAATTTTTAATATATATACATATAATTTGAAAAATTGGATAATCACAAAACTCACTTTGCACAATTGACAACATAATGTGTGGCATAAATTAGATAGTAGTTACGCATATATTTGTTCAATTAGATGATTAGCAATCCAACATCTAACCATATAATTAAATATATACTTAGTATAAATATGTATACATATTTATAAACCAAGCATATATTTCATTATATGGTTACATGTTGGATTGCTGTACATAGTAATTACACACATATTTGTTCAGTTACTTAATTGGCAATTCAACATGTAATTATATAATTATCCATATACTTGATATAAATATGTATGTATGTATACATACTGTTTACACACATATTTGTTCAGTTATATAATTGGGAATCCAATATGTAACCATATAATTATATATATACTTGGTATAAATAATTATATATAAATATTTATATCAAGTATATATGTAATTATATTCTTACATGTTGGATTGCCATACATTGCAGTTTCACACACATTTGTTCAATTACGTAATTGGCAATCCAACCTGTGACCATATAATTACATATACTTGGTATATACATATGTATACCAAGTATATAAGTAATTATATAGTTACATGTAGAATTGCCAATTATGTAACTGAAAAAATATGTGTTATACCATGTATATATGTAATTCTATGGTACATGTTAGATTGACAATTATGCAACTCAGCAAATATATGTATAACAAAATCTAACTTATGCTGCACATTATGTTGCCAATTGAGTAACTGAGTTTTTGGGCTTATCCAGTTCAAAGTTCAAATTAGAGGGCCAATTATAAAATAAAATATTACATAATATGTACATCTGTTCCAGCTTTAATTATCACAGAAATATGCAGACTAGTGATCTTAATATATTCATCCATATACAAATGGTTTTGTCATATTTCGCAGTATGAAATCACAGTGATACAGTGAATAATCAGGAGTATGTAGCAATAGAAAAAGAATGATAAAAGTTAACAAAAATAAATTTTTAATTGAAAAACAATAATATTTAATATTCAATTTGGCTTTTTACATAACAATAAAATAACTGAAACACATGCTTATTATATGCCTGTGTCTATATATGTAATATAGGGTATATGAGCACAGACTTTCAGATGATCCATCACTCTCCACTCTATCTAATAACACCGATACACTCAAGCACATATATGCTGAAAAGATAAATAATCACCAATATACGTATTTCATGCTAAACCAGCAATCATCAGTTGGTCCAGATTATCATCTCCCACACATATATACTATAAGTGCTCAGATGTATATTAAGATAGACAATCCTCATAATTTAATGGACAGGCTCCAATCTACTACACACTCCAACTCTTCAACTGTCCATCCAATTGAAAATCTGATGATGGAACGCTCAAAGGCCACCCTGAGGCCAAGATTCTTGTCACACCCATGGTGACCTAAGATCATTCTGAACCCCACATGTACAGGACATAATCCATTAAATACATATGCAAGGATGGGCAGACATCTCTACAATGTAATAACTGAAGCACATGCTTATTATATACCTGTGTCTATATATGTAATATAGGGTATATGAGCACAGACTGGATCATCTGAAAGTCTGTGCTCATATACCCTATATTACATAACAATAAAATAAAAATTTATACATTAAATAGGATTAATAAAAACATGACAATAACATGTGTGTAAATGACGTTTATCTTTAAACCTCAAACATATTTAAAGGACACATCAGAAACTACAATCAGCACACTAATAATTATAAATATTAATAGCTCAAGATATTAAAAATACATGTATCTGCAGATTTCTGATTTTACGATAAATATTCCCTTTTGTTGTTCTCTTTCAGAAATTTAGTTATAAATTTTTATTATATCTACTAAACATTATGCATATTAATAATATACTAGGTTATAATTAAATATACAGCTTTAGGAATTATTTTGGCATTTACCTGAAAATCTTGATAACCCTTTATAATTTTTAGAGATAGCTTGTTATATAAAACTGCGGCTATTACAGTCAATAAAATTCAGGATTTGTAGATTAATTCTCTGCTGAGTCTCCATATAATATTAAAAATTTATAATTCTTATAGATGGCATGATATATAAAGTTACTGTTATGATAATTGATAGAAATCTGAATCTGTAGATAAATTCTTTAATGACTTTTTTGATGTATATATTAATATTTTTACAAAATTTTAGAAATAGCTTATTAAACAAAATTTTTGTTGCTGCAATTGACAAAAATCTGGATTTATACATGAATTTTTTGTTGATATTCTCAGATATTTTATATAAATACCACAAATTGATGGCAAGAGCAAACTCTGAAGAATGATCTTGCAATTCATTCAAAGAGAGGCTACTAGTCAATCTTTATTTCTGAGACTTAGCCCACATGATAACTCTGTATGGTCACTACTTTTGGATTATATTTTCCTCTATTTATTAAATCTCCTGTTTTTTTCATTTCACTGTAACTTTCTATTCACTGCATACTGTCACTGATAACTGTTTTTTTTCTTTCTTTGATAAACTTTTAGCCTATTTACTAATTCTATCATTTTTTCCAGATGTTTTAGGAATTGTTTCTGTATATGCAACAATATATTTTATGATGCTTTTATAATAAATATTAACAAATGTAGTTTTAAATGATAAATGAAATAGAAACAGGAGCAGACCAATCTTTTATGATCTGTAAGTAAATATATACAATCACTTTGAATAAAACAGACTTTTCATTTTTTAAACTGCCATTGCTAATAAAGATTGGATTTCAAAAAATGTTGAAAACAACCAGTTGAAAAGATAGTATTACCAATTTTGAAATCATAATCAATTAATAAAGAATAGAGAAAAAATTTCACTTTTAACAACTTTTGTATTAATAATCAAATAGAAGTTAATAATATAAATCAACACATCTTTAAATGATAAATGAAATAGAAGAACAACTAAAGCTTAAGAAATAGAAGGAACATTCTTTTCTTAATTTTTTCTGATATAAAGAGAGTGCTATTAGGTAACTGTTTTGCTTCTGTTACTCCTTCAATTATCATTTAAAGCTGTGATTATTATTAATATATACAAGCTTTTGATTTCTATTTGATGATTAATATAAAGATTGTTATAAATGAGATTCTATTTCTATCCTTTATTAATTGGTTATAATTTCAAAATTGGTAATGCTAAGTTTACATCGATTTGTAAAACCTTATATTTCAACAGTCAGAATGCCAAGATTTATTAGCATTAAAATCTTAAGGAGTTAGATGGTCTATTATTTATATGTTTTTGATTAAAGATATGTTTATGTATTTATTTACTGTAAATAGGCAATTAATATGTTCGTTTTTATTTCTTGTTTTTTTTTTTATTTCCTAATCATATAAAATAAATTTGTTATTCTATTTCTAATTAAAAATATTCATCATCACTATAATAACTACATTTCCATCATAATTTTTAAAGTTAACTACGGGTGGTAGGACAACATAATCAATAGAAAATTGTTATAATCTATAGGGTTTCCTTCATCAAGACAAAACAATTTAATAAATTATAAACACAGGTGAAACATATTTATAAAATATATTTTTTCTTTTTTATCAGATATTGTTTAGTGAATTATTTTATGAATTACTGAAAAAAGAGGTGGATCAAATTTAAGATACAAATACATGTGCAAGACATTTTTTAAAACTTTTTCATTGGTTCTAGTAATTGTGATAAAAATTGTCTAATAACTGCATTTTCAAAAAAGCAGTTTGGCCTAAAGCATATCCTTTAAAAAGCCCTGAAAAATGAACTAAAAGACAAAAGCTAAAAACAAAAAAAAAGATCATAGTGAAAAGGTAGATGACAAAATTACTATTTGTAATTCAAATAACTATGATATAAAATGACCAGCAGCTTTAATCATCAAAAAAGATTATCATTATTATTAAAATGATGGGCCAATGACTAAATTTGACATCACTAAACAATATCTACAGCATAATAGCATATGTATTGAAAAGGACAAAGGAAACTGATTTGCTTTATTACCCAGCACAGATTTTGCTATAGGAATGCACATGCAGATCAACAAATTAAAATTCCAAGTTAATTGACTCATATATTCTTAAAAGGTCCAAGGATGAGTTTTGCATGCTATGCATGTTTTGCAATAAAGCCTTTCCAAGTGCAAATATTTCAATCTATACCCCTCTGTCACAACTCCACCCTGACTATTCATGAATATTAAGCTACACAAGATAAAATACCCTCTTCACTTAATGATCATCTTTGGGGTCCTTTACTATTGTAAGGCCTCCCAAATGATTGGTCAGGTAACTTAGTCATCAATTTAAATTCAGCTGATTCACCCTTAAGTCTTCATTTGAATGTATGTCCCAAATCAAAAATATCCAACTCAATGAACAACATCATTTGGCATTGTTAGAAATTACTGAGTTATATGACTCTATCCCATGGAGCCTATCAATTCAAATCATTAAAGAATCTGGGTCAATTGTAACACATGTAAAACAAAATTTATTCTTGAATGTTTACATTGGATACACAATGACCTTATGGCTTCATTTAACAATGCCCTTACAAAATGGATGATAGCTGGCCCTTGGGCCTCTCTATTAATTGAATTATCTCAAGCCTCCTTCTCAACAATGTGAAGAAAACATAGCACCTCAATACCTTGATGTCAACTCTTTCATCCTATACCAATGATGTCCTTATTTGCACTTCTAATGCACAAATCAACAGGATACAAACAGGCATCAATCTTAATGTCAACCCAGGAAAATGAGAATAACCACCAAGACATCAAGTTTCTTGAACTGTGTTTAATGAGAAACTATCCATCTTAATTATAAAATGCTCATAAATCCTATCAATGTCTATAGTGTTATATGTCCTGAATCCCTAACTCCAAAAATCCCAAAACTTTTTATACTGCAATCATCATTTGTGTAAGTTTGAGTCAGATGTAACAGCAACTCTTATCTCTCAGACTTGCACAACATCAGTTACAGAAACAAAATCTTATCCAGTTAAAATTTTTTATTTAAACTTAGACACCTACCGCCAGTAGATGATAACAAGCCTTGGTCAACATTATCATACATTTATAAAATTTCTCATTGCATTACTAAAATTTTGCTCTGCAATTCACCAAATTGCTCTAAGCACTCCTCCCCCACTGAATTGACTTATTAACAACACAAGACATTCTCTCACTAAACCAGTAATCACAAGTCATATACAAGGTCACCAAATGCCATGCTATATATCATGGAGAATCAATAGCCAACTTGTTTATTTGATTAGCACAATATATAACCATGCTCAAATCAAAATAAATACCAAATCAATTTTTTATTAACACTAATCCACTTCCGGTCACTCCTTTAAGCCTACATCCACCATGCTTAGAGTACAATGATACCAAGTGTAAACTGAAAGAGACTTAGTATGTCATGAGAGATAAGAAGACAATTGCCAAAAAGATTCTCTTGTTCTTCTTTCTAATAATGACCTATATAACTAATAATTAGCCATTCAATTATGCTAATCACTCATTCATGTTTCATTAATAAAACATTGCAATTTTCTCCCCTTTCTCTCAGTTGTCCTGACTATGACTAATATAACTTAAGTCAGAAGTACACTAGACAAAAATTTCTAACATCAGACTTTAAGTTTACATGGAATATGTTTCTGCATATATTTACTCATATCATATATAGTTATATAATATAGGGGTTTGAACAGACTCCCTTCAGCTATCCTTTGTATCTCATACAGCCAATACACATGAGCACACAAATATGAAAAAGATAGATGTTCTCCAATGATCCAGCATTCATCAGTAGGTTCAAATCATCATCTCTCACATACATATAATCAGTGCTCAGTTTATATTAAGATAGAAAAGTCTCAAATTTTAATGGATAGGATTCAACCTACTCCACCTTTCAACACTTCAGCTATGATGAAGGAATGTCCAAATCCCTTATTGATGCCAATATTATTGTCAGGCCCATGTTGAGCTTAAGTCACTCTGATTTTCATATATAGGACCTTGTCTATTTAAATACACAGAAGAGGGAAGAGGCATAATATAGGCATATATATAATTGAAGTGATATTAAATTTCCATTGACATCTAAATAATTTATTAAATCTCTAAACATTCCCTACTAATAAAAAAATCAACCAATCACAGCATGACATGTACTTAAGCTTTTGTCATTATCAGATATCTTAGAAATGACCATTATACCATTATCATTATAATAATGTTTTTTTACTTAAATACTACCCCAATAAAATTTTTTATGTTAAAGCATGATTTTTAAATTAATAATATATTTAGAACAGCTTTATTTCAATGGTTTACAAGACAAGCTATATGAAGTTCATTTTTTCACAATAAACTGCATACAAATAAATTCATAACTGTTCATGTGTCAACAAGATAATTTTTGAAACATTAACCTATTGATAAAAAAAAACTGATCAATCCCATCAGAACATGTGTTTCAATGAACTAATATTTAGAAATTTAGAAAATCTTTTTCTTGGTGTAATAAAGATTTAATACCACAATTATATATTTAGAAAACGGTTTATATATATATGTAATTATATATATATATATATATATATATATATATGTAATTAATAATTAATGTATGGTGTATATTATCTATCTTTAAAAAATCCATTTAAACAAGTCACATGAAAATATCAAGTATATGCACTAATCCGAAATACTGGTCTATGTTTGTCTCTACAATTATTAATAGTTTGAAAGGTATATAACTGAAATACAAACGTGAGTAAAATCTTCTGGTAACAATTAGCAAAGAGATCTAGTCCCATTGTAAATATAAAAAAATAACATTAAATAATGTTGAAAATAAATTAATGAGGAAATATCAAATGCTTTGATATATTCAAACTAATGAAACTATATATATAAACCAAGTATTTTATTGGTTACCGTCTATTATTTTGTATTACTTCTCAACGTTTTGACAAAATAATATCCAACATTTTCAAGGTCAAGTTTTTAAAGAAAACCATAGGATCTCAAATAGTAACAATATTGAGTGTGAGATGGAAAATAAGATTGAGCATGAAGTAGTTGAATATTTGGAATACATGGATTAACAAAATATTTATTTTCCTCAATTTTATCATTAATTGATTTCAAGTTTATAGTTAAAAAACTTCACCTTGAAAATGGCGTGTTATTTTGTCAAAATCTTGGGAAGTAACACAAAATAATACACAGTTTAAGCCAAAAAATACTTTGTTTATATCATATAACCATGAAAACATTAAATATAGTATATATATATAATAGAAAATGTGCTCATATATTTGGAATTAGATAAAACTGTATATTTTGGATGTTACATAATTCATTTCCAAATAATATTGGATGAAAGAATGGTGATACGTTAAAATCTGTATTATTACTTTGAATAGTAAAAATGATTTAAGTGTTATAATGACGCACCGATCAGTGGTAAACTACCCATAACTCAGTATTATCACTTCAACATAAAATTCTATTGACTTTCCTAATTGTATATCTACATGCAGATGAGTTGACTATTGGTCAACTGTATGGAAAAAATATTCTTACTTAGGAAAAATTTTGGATGTGAAGACTGAGTACAGAAATTATATTTACCTCTAATATTGCTGCCGCTCCATATATTAATGACCTATTGAAGAGCGTTTTTAACTCATATTCTTTTTATAAAATAATATTAAACTATAAAATAAAACATATTACATAACATTTCTATACATATTTTGTCATATTAAAAAATAATTTCATCGTTTTAAAAATAGAAATCTTTACATTTTAAAATAACAATAAAACAAACAAAAAAATTATTTAAATATATTCAAAGTTAAAAATAATGGGGAATAAAAACACGATTTAAATTATCATTATAATGTAGGAAGAGAATTCACGATTTGCAGTAATAAAAGATAAAGAAGAGGATTTTTAATTGACATCTTCTATATGAGTGTCAACACAAAGGTCTACTGGTGAATGTATTTCAAAACAACTTAATACGCAAATGAAAAATAAAATAATGTTCTGATAAACTATTTTAATTAAAAATTATTTTTAATTTATTTGAAATATTATAATTAAATATTATATATATGTATGTTTAAACACCTTAGATCGATGATTAAATATCTTGTGCTTAGATAGAGTTAAGCTTGTATCAGTTTAATTAATAAATGGCGTGTATTTATTTAGAGATTATAAAGTTAAGCTTGTATCGGTTTAATTAATAAATGGTGTGTATTTGTTTAGCAATTAGCCTATCTGACTGCCATATCCATTAGAAAAAGTTTGACTGTGAATGGATCCAAGAAATCAAGCTAGGATTTTATTTTTAATAACTGGGTTATAGTTATTTCAGTTTATCATCTTATTCTTGCTTAGTAAATGAAGAGCTATGTAATATAACAACAATAAAAAAACACGATAGTTTTCACAAAATGCCATTTTTCTTCTCTATTGTTTCTCTGAAAGGATTCTGAAGAGGTCTTTACAAGGAATATTTAAGAGTGTTTTATTATTTTATAAGGTTTCCAATATAATATGGTTAGTGCATTAGTATACTATAGCCATGGCATTGTGTGGGAGTTCAACCAATAATTTTTCAAAATGGTGATATTTCATACAAGTAGATTCAGAATTTATTTTCATATTAACTTATAGTCAACTCAACTATTCATAAGTATTTATCAGCATGTTGGTATTTACTGAAGAACAAACTAGAGTAGTGAATAGTAATTACCAATTAAATATTTTTTAATATTTATGGAAAAGTGCTAAAAATATTTTTGATCTGTAATGAACTATTTAAATGTGTAATTAAATACTTAACAATGTTATGTAACACTTTTTAAAATCCATACAGCAAATTAGAAGATTAACATAGAATATATATATCGCATTAAAACTATCATTTTCCAAAAAATAGATAAGATAAAAAGATTGTTATATATCTACCAAAATTATCTGAATTTACTTTTATTTAAGAAATATATCTTTGAATTTTTTAAAAGATTTATGAGAGAAGTGGCATAAATAATGATGGTTTGAAAAAGAGACAAGTCGGCAAAGAGATAAAATAATTTATCCTCATAGTAGTGGATAAATTTGAAAAACCAAAAGAAAAATGTCTATCATTTAAAGAAATGTCATTCATATGATGTCCAACAGCCAACAGTTTCTGTAATGCAATGATTGCACTGTGCAGGTATGGTGTATAATACTATGAATGAGAGAATTTAAGAATCTTCCATTTGTTCATTATTTAATTAAAAAATAGGATGTTATATAATAGCAAAATTCTGAATAATGAAATATGATAATATGAGACTATAGAACTGATTTAAAAAAACTCCCTTAATTAGCTATGTCAAATCTCTTCATAATTAAACACAAAGCACCACAGGCTTGAATAGTACTACTTGCTTTAATTCAAAGTGTGAAAGATAGAGTACATCACAATTATTAAATGTGAGACTATATTACCATTGTTCACAATTCAGAATTTGGTTATTATATGAAAGTTTATATATTAGTTAAATAATGAGCTAATAAAAGATATACAAATTCTCTCATTTATTATTATTATTATTATTATTATAATAATAATAATAATAATAATAATAATAATAATAATAATAATAATAATAATAATAATAATAATAATAATAATAATAATAATAATAATAATAATAATAATAATAATAATAATAATAATAATAATAATAATAATAATAATAATAATAATAATAATAATAATAATAATAATAATAATAATAATAATAATAATAATTTTTTTCTTTTTCTGAACCAGTGTAATATCTGATAAAATGAAAATACAGTAAAACTAGTTTTCTTTAATATTTAACTTTATTACTGCCTAGCATGCTTTCAATATATTAACTATATCATATTCATAGCATCTAGTGTGATTAATTGTAGAGAATATTTGTATGCTTCAAAATCATAATTTATACAAGATATATGTGATATTGCACTAATAAATCCTTAAATGAAACTTAAGATCTTCAGACTTAATTATGAATTACAGACTCTTTTCTATCTCTAATAAATGAAATAAAATATAGGTAATAGTATAAATATTTAAAAATATATCTTAGTGGACTGGTGTCATTAATTTACACTTGCATAATATTTAATATTATTACATATTAATAATTAATATTATGCTATTTCTTATCCAGTGAACAATGTGTCTTTGATTCACTTGATCACTAAATAATATAAGCTAGTGTCTCCGATGAGATACAGTTTAGTTGTAAAAGTAAATGCTATTTTGATATTTACATCGTGAAAATTCAGAAAACAATTTTATATTACAAGCACTTACAACAAAAGACCAGATTTAAATCCCATTTCAAATGCAAATTTTTTAATAATCAATTAATTAAATTGTTAAAAAAATAAGAAAAAAATATACAAGTGAAAGTAATTTGATAAAAAATCAAGTCAGATGACCTAATTTTAATAAAGCTCCTATTTACAAATGTTATATATAGAGTAAGTTAAAAACAAACTCTTATGAAGCTTCAAAAATACCCTCAACCTCAGACCGCGGTTTCTGCCTCTAGCGTCATCAGTGAGGTGCTAGGGAATAAAAATACTAGAACTAGTCCAGCATTTTATCAATGCCTAACTATTGAGAATAAAATCTGAAACTTTCAGACATTTAAATGTCCAAAAATCCAGCTATCTAACTCAAATAGCAGTATGGGACTGAAACTAAGTTCAGATCCACCATATATTAATAGCTCTAGCAATATAAAATCGCCAAAGCATTAATAGCAAAAAACTAAAATTAAATTGATAAAAAATCAAGTCAGATGTCCTAATTTTAATAAAGCTCCTATTTACAAATGTTATATATAGAGTAAGTTAAAAACAAAAAAAAAATGCTGGACTAGTTCTAGTATTTTTATTCCCTAGCACCTCACTGATGACGCTAGAGGCAGAAACCGCGGTCTGAGGTTGAGGGTATTTTTGAAGCTTCATAAGAGTTTGTTTTTAACTTACTCTATATATAACATTTGTAAATAGGAGCTTTATTAAAATTAGGTCATCTGACTTGATTTTTTATCAATTTAATTTTAGTTTTTTGCTATTAATGCTTTGGCGATTTTATATTGCTAGAGCTATTAATATATGGTGGATCTGAACTTAGTTTCAGTCCCATACTGCTATTTGAGTTAGATAGCTGGATTTTTGGACATTTAAATGTCTGAAAGTTTCAGATTTTCTTCTCAATAGTTAGGCATTGATAAAATGCTGGACTAGTTCTAGTATTTTTATTCCCTAGCACCTCACTGATGACGCTAGAGGCAGAAACCGCGGTCTGAGGTTGAGGGTATTTTTGAAGCTTCATAAGAGTTTGTTTTTAACTTACTCTATATATAACATTTGTAAATAGGAGCTTTATTAAAATTAGGTCATCTGACTTGATTTTTTATCAATTTAATTTTAGTTTTTTGCTATTAATGCTTTGGCGATTTTATATTGCTAGAGCTATTAATATATGGTGGATCTGAACTTAGTTTCAGTCCCATACTGCTATTTGAGTTAGATAGCTGGATTTTTGGACATTTAAATGTCTGAAAGTTTCAGATTTTCTTCTCAATAGTTAGGCATTGATAAAATGCTGGACTAGTTCTAGTATTTTTATTCCCTAGCACCTCACTGATGACGCTAGAGGCAGAAACCGCGGTCTGAGGATGAGGGTATTTTTGAAGCTTCATAAGAGTTTGTTTTTAACTTACTCTATATATAAGTGAAAGTAATTTATAAGAAAAGAGCTTATATAAAAACATTATTAATATTTTAAATAGCAAAGCTAATGTCAATAATAATCATAATCTGATAAAAAGTATTTTATTTCTTCTTTGGAACTAATGAATAACAAATAAAAAATTGTAGCATACACATGTATATGAGTTATTAAATGCAAAAATATATTAATTTAATTAATGTTAAAATCGCATAGGCAGACACACATAATCTAATATCTAATTTTTGTATTCATAATATCTCCTTTTATAAAAAAAATAAAAAAATAAAAAAAAAAATCATTAATAATATTTCCCTTATTTATTTTTATTTTTGTAATAATCTAAAATATAATCATAACTACAAATTAAATTATATCATTACTTTATAAATTATATATAAGAAAATTAAAATTTTCTTTAGATTGAATTATAATGCTACATGTTTTGGTATCACTCTTTATTCAATCATTGTCTTCTTAGAATATCCTTTGGATGAGCTAGATTTTAATGTGCATGCCAGTTAAATATTTTTTTTAGTAAATTCATTTATTTTTATAGTTTTATTTCTATATTTGAGACTGAAGTGTAACTTAAATATTTCTTTTGAAACTTGCATTATTTTTCCACTATTCTTTTATTCCTACTATATTCCAATGTAATCTCTCTTGCTTATATTATTTTGTTTTAATAGTAGGATGACATACAAATAGTTTGAGCATTTTATTTTTATCAAAAGACATTTTCACTTTTTTTCTTTTAAATAAATCCAATAACTTATTAAATGCAACATTCTTTTTTTCCTTAAAAAGATTATAATAAAGTTTATTATTCAATTATGCACTTATTCAACTTATATATAACTTTCCTTTTAGTAAATCTGTTTTTGAAGAAATACTTTTTATATCTCATGTGACAATTTTTCTAGACATTTCAATTTATAATGAAACTAATGGGCCTTTTTTTACTGCAGAGTGCTAAATTCCTTACAGTCTTGTTTTATTTAAAACATTATTTTAATTATTACTAGAGTTTTTAGTAAAATAGGTAGTTGAGTACTAAAGCTGCAACACAGAGAATGTATTACACCTTTATGTACCTACTCTCACTCATATCAATTCACTGGTAACTTTGTAATCTTGTGATCTGACAAAAATAACGTGTACATGGATGTTTCTTTGGCAAAAAAAAATTGTGTACATGGATCTTTCTTCAGACAAGTCAACAATTACAAAGTTATTGGGAGGTTGATATGAATGCCAATGGCCACAGTAGGCCTAATACATGTTCCGTGTTGCAGTACTAAAATAAGGGAATAATAATAAAATAAGGATTAATAATAAAATGTGATATAGTTTAAATATACACCAAACAAACAATAAATGATTTTGATTTTTAAGTTGTATAAAAATACATTAACTACTGGAATTTTCATAAACTGCTAATAAACATCATTTTTTATATATAAAGAAATTAAAGCAAAAACTACAAAAAAAGACATTAATTATTATACATACACCAAACGAACAGTAAATGATTTTGATTTTTAAGTAATTTTGAATAACTTTTAACAAAAAAAAAAAACAATTTTTAAGAAAGATGCCATTAATCAAAACAAATAGTTATTTAAATATACACAGAACAAACAGTAAATGATTATGATTTTGAAATAATTTGGATAAAAATACATTAACTATATTCCTACGACGCTTATCATTTAATATATAACAGAAATTTACATGTTAAAACAAAACTTTTCCTATTAAATATTACCACAGAAAATGGAGATCTGCAGTAAAAAATTTCGCTCCAAAAATGAAACCACTTGATTGCAAAGTATGCTGGGGTTTTCATAAAACTTCTAATAAAAGCCTTTTTTTATATAAAGAAATTAAAGCAAAAAGTACAAAAAAGACATTAATTATTACACATACACCAAATGAACAGTATATGATTTTGACTTTCAAGTAATTTTGAAGAAAACAAGTTTTAAGGATGATGCCATTAATCAAAAAAATAATTATTTAAATATACACAAAAAACAGCATCATCATGGATAAAACTAGTATCTGTTCACTTATAATGTTTTATGAATTAATTATTTGTTAAATAAAATGATATCTACACTGCATTATAGCAGATATAAACTAGTGTTTGTACACTGATAATGTCATAAATCAAATATTTACTAAATGAAAGAATAATTTGAATATTCAAATATCAAAATTAATAAAATGTGCTTTGAGTCTAACACCTTTTCATGACATTACATTTCAGGAATGATAAAACATCATCAAATTGTGATTTAAGAAATAGACATTAGAACTAGGGTACTATTTTGGAAATGTCATTAGGTCATTTTATAATATATATATATATATATATATAATTAAAATTTATATTACTTAATTAAATGGTATAAAACGTATTTTGTAATCTTTTGATCAATCATCCACATTGTAAATCAAATATAACAAATGATTGGGAGAGTTTGCAAATATAACATATATTATCGGATAGTTTAAGCTAATTATTATAACTTTATTCAAATGGTCGCACATTCTCATTATGGATCATTTGTAATATTTATTTATTTCAGTTCTGGCGACCACACTATGCATTAATTATAACCTATATTGAATCTATCTGGCACTCAGACACTTGCGGCCTAGTTGCCTGCCAATTGTAATGTTTTAAGGATGGATCGATGGATGCTTCATCGTTCCCAGCTAACACTATTTCTAAAGTCTACTGGGATGATGATGGTGAGATAGAACATCCATAATCTTATTTGCCAGGGCACCAAAATGCATCTTCAATGAGAATATTGAGGCCAAACCTCATTTTAACAACTTATTAATAAATTTCAACAATACTATTTGATGAATGGGTTAATAAATAATCAATTGATTAAGATACCACTGAGAATGAATTAAAATTAATAATATTAATATTTTTGGAAATTCTTGGTTATTCTCAGCACACTCCCCATTCACTAGCATTAAAGTCACAATTAAAATTTTGTTCCGATTACAAATAGTTCTATATCAATCTCCACCTTCCTGATCCATCCCTCCCATCATCCTCACATTCATAAGTCTATTGCACTACTATCTCTTTCACTATTAAATTTTCTATTGTGCTAGCTCATTTCTCCCATTATAATCACTTCTCAGGGTTTTTAGAACAATAAGGTGTGGAGGTTGAAGAAGCTGCTATGAAGTATTGGTGATAAACACCTTTCTCATGATCACCTCCAAGGTGGATCTTGGCTGTCTTTAACGTAGTTTAATGTCTATTTACATTAAAGCTTGAATAATTTAAGCTTATTAAATCTTTTAGAAAATAACATTATAAACATATTTACAATTAAAGTAAAATGATAAAGAAGTGCGTCTAGAGAGGTGTTTGAATACAACGGATGGGGAAAGGATTTTATGCCCACCCACTGCATCCACTATCACCCAATAACCACCATCCCTATTCATAATTTATATTTCAACTATATTAAATTATTTGGCAATCTTGAGTATTGCCGTGCCACATAAGCTCGGAAAATTAACCATTTAAAAAAAATCTTACCGGATATTATTTACGAAAATAATGATTCAACTATTAATAATAATATATTTATGTATGATTGGATTTGAGATGTCTAATTATAATAACCCACAAAATATTGAGACATACGCAAATTTTTATTTAAAACAAATAACAAATTTTATTAACCTACTACAACTCAATACATAATATATACATTCACTTGATGACTCACATGGCTTTCCCCTGTTCTACAACCATAGTATGATATAAAAAAAAAACTAACTAAATAAATATTCCTAAATCAATAGATAATGTCAAGAGGTTTTAAAGTATAAATATTTATTTTTTAATTATTAGGGAATCAGGATTACCATGGAGTAATATTAATATCAGACAGATAAAATATCTAGCTTCACATATATTATATTTTTTTATACTCATTTTTATCCCAGACATAGCAAACATTAAATTTCTCCCCCCAGTGTTTATTGCTTTTAGCTACTGATTTGTTTCTAAGGGTAATTCTTCCAATACCAAAATTGAACAATTTTATTTAATTATCTTAATCTTATCTTTTTTCGCACTATGCTCTACAATAGAGATATTCAATATATGGTGGTACTAAGTTAATTTGAATTACACGTCAAATGTCAACGAATCGGCATCTAGCTCAATCATCATCACACATGCATACACACTATATTCATGTTCTTATGAGAATAATAATATTTTAGTAATATTACCATTTCAGTGAAGTTCTCAGCTGGCTGCGGATATATTTATTAGATAATTTCAGATAGGCATTGCTTACAATATTCATAGGTTTTATTTAACCCTTAAGTTGAATATTTATTGACGTTATTACTCTTGGCTCTTATTGATAAATTAAAATGTATCAACAAAATGTTTAAGTACACCAATCACACACACACTATCACACCCATCCTGACATCAAATTGAGTTTGCAACTCTGTATCCAACATTTATAAGTAATGCTTTGTAATAGCTATATTTCATACACCCATAAGGAATATCAACATTAACATAAGGCAGACAGTGACCCGAATAAGAGAAACCTTTTCACTAGTAAGTTATGCTAGAATTTTTATCACTAGTCACACAAAAAGACTTGGGTTTACCTATTAACCTTTGGCCATCAACAAAGAAACCATCTTACAGTGCAGAAAATAACTAAGTGGGAAAAATCTTCCACTGTGTTTAAATACTATATAAATATAGTATAAATATCTTAGGGAGTGAGCTCAGCTACAACTCTACTAGCTTGATGAGGACTCTGTCCATCCACATTATATACAGGTCTAACATCAATTTGTATGAGTAAAACTTTCATATATACATTATTCTTGCAAAATAGTACATTGGAACATGAGCCAATAATTTTTCCAAGCTTTAATTAGCTTGTATCTAGCTTTAATTTATGATAATAATAATAAGAAATGCGCATTAAAATTTCAAAACTACTCTGCACTTTTATAGGATAATGATGATGTTTTAGCCCAACAGTCACACAACCTTCATAAAACATATCATTAGGTCTAAGCACTTGACAAAAATTTCTGATCAACTCAAAAAACATTTCCCACAGCAATATCTCTCACTCTTATCATAAAAAAATGTAAAGCATTTAAAACAAGGCACATATAGAATGATTTGGTATTAATTTCATCTACCCCTAAATGATAATAATAATAAAAGCATTTAACAGGCACATACCATATATCTTGATATTATTTTCATCTACCTCTAAATGATGATGATAATAATAATAATAATAATAATAATAATAATAATAATAATAATAATAATAATAATAATAATAATAATAATAATAATAATAATAATAATGAACGCATTTAACAAGCACATACAAAATGACTTGATATTAATTTCATCTACCCGCAAAATAATAACAATTATAATTCTAATATGGATTAATTTTAAATGGATATATATGATAAATAAATAAAAATTCTTGTCCTTTCTTTTTTTTTAAAAAATTAAATGTTCTACATGAATATCAAATATAAAAATATACTTAAATAGTTCTCTGGAAGTGTCCTTCAGGTTTCTGGTTTCCATTTTTCCTTTTTTTTCTTCTTTGGTTTGTTTGGGTGCACACATGGTGTGATGTAGAAAGAGTCCTTGTGATAGAGTTCGATTCTTATGCCAAAATGTACAAAGTTTTTATGCTGCTGAGAAGATTTCCTCATTTTGATTTCTGTGGATTACAGTTGAATAGAACTTGTTTTAATTTTAAATATATAAGTCCACTTCTTGTTGTATTTTTCAATTCACTTAGTATTCAGATTTAATACTTTATATGAAATTATGGCGTTCAGATTTAATGCTTTATATACGACATCAAAATCAAAATTTAGATTTTTTGATTTTTTTCTGTAGTTTAAATTTCACCATTTGCTAATTTCTAATAAATTAATGTGAGACAGAATGATGTGCACCTAACTTAAACTTTACTTGAGAGTCTTTTTTTTTTACTTATATTATTAAATTTGGTGAAGTTTTGCTTCAAGAGACAGACAAAATAATTAATAATGAATGATTTCTTTTTCTTTCTAAAAAAATGTTTCTTTTTAAACTTTTACAGCAAAGCTTCTTTATAAAACCGATGATGAGAGAACTTGCAAAAGAGATTCAGATAGATCCAGCTACCCTATCCACAAAAGAGTGAGAGCTCTTATAGTGTCTGGATTTCTTCATTCTCCCTCCCCCAGTGACCTTCCAATAACCCTTCCAATGTCTGAATGTTTTCCTGATTAATTGCCTATTGTTTTTTTTTCTTATTTTAAACTTCTGCCCTCTTGAAAAAAAAACCACCTGCCAAATTCATATCTGCATTCCAAGGGATAATCACCAATTAATTTTAAACTTAAATTCCTGTCATTATAGACATCACTTAAATCACTTTAGTAAATTACTTTAGTAACTCTACTCTGTGAGAATCTTTCCAAAGAACAAATGACAGAAAACTTTCATCAAAATAAATGAGAGAAAGCTCTTTTTTTTCCCTTTACTTTTTTTTAATAATAAAAAAAAATGTATAGCAGCCCAACTTCAAACCCAGAATCTTGATGAAATTTTGGCTGCTATGAATAAACTATTAAAACTAATTAATTTCTTCTTTAGATGAGTTCCTCATGAGAGACATGGAATAATTATTATTTAATTGTGAACTTTATAATAAAAATCCACAACCAGATTAAATACACACACACCTGTTTCACATTTACAATTCTTAATTAAACTATTCTAATCCTTATTTTTTTTTACAATTTAATTTCATTAACTATAAAGTTCCAATCTGTCAGTGTAAAACTATGACTATCTATTTCCACTCTCTAAAGTAGTTTTATAAATCACACATCCCTCTCTCTTCTTTTCACTCCAACTATTAAATGATGTATAAATATTGCTTATCTAACAAATTATATCTTTAATATTAAATTGTCCCATAAATTAACATTAAATAAAACAATCTTTTGCCTAGAAATCTTTTAATGACAACTGTTTAGATTGCTTACCAAGTAAAACATACACAATCCCTAAGAATATGGGTTCAAACCTAGCATTGGCTAGAAAGTTTGTCTATTGAAGAAAAAAAATATACAAATTATGAGGAAAATTTTTATTAAACATTATCTTACATATTTAATTCAACAAATGGAGTCTTGGGCAAACCCAAGGGCTACATATATATATATATATATATATATATATATATATATATATATATATATATATATATATATATATATATATATATATATATATTGTAACCTAGTGTTATTGACACTTGGTTTACTTGGCATTATTTCTGCAGGAAAACAATGCTATTCTTTAAAGAAATAAAAAGATAAAATAACAATAGTAATAATTGATTAATAAAGTATGCTATTCACTCACTTTGGCATGTTTTGGGTGAATAACTAATAGATTTAATAACTCAATGTCATTTTAAAGAGAGAACATGAATAATTTAATTGAGATATTAATAATTAGAGCAAATTAATATGGTATAAAAGCTAAACAGTAATTGATTTTGGATGGGTAGAGGGGAGTGGATGAGTGTCTTATCATAAAGCACAATAACTTCTGGTAATTTCTTTTTATAAAAAAGAAAAGAAAGAAAAAAAAAAGAAAAAAAAAGAAGAAAAAACTATAATGTTTAAAGAATTATACATCACTGATTGTTAATTTAATGTATTTATTATTTTTTTTATATTGTCAAATTACTTTGTAATCCAGGTAAATAATACTAAAACTATATGATTGTAATAGGTTTTTCCTTTCTTTTGTTTATGTTATAATCAAATGATTATTTTTCTGGAAGAGGTCGCTAAAGTAAAAAAAAACAACAACAACAAAACGAAACAACCAATTTCATAATCAAGATCTTTTTTTTTTTTTGGAAAAATATAGTCTGCTTTTAGTTTTCAAGGAAGGAACAGTGCTGAAATTTGGTAACTCAATTTTTTTCATTTTATTTTGCAGAAATAAATGTAATCAAAGTAAAATTTTAATAATATAATGTGTGGCTAAAATTTTTTGATAAGATATCCTGATTTTCTTTGCCATCTACCTATTTAAAGACCTTTTATACTTAAAAGTTTATTGTCTCGCGCTAAAGTTCAAAAATGACAGAATTAACTAAAAGAGTCACGAAAAATTCTATTATATCTAAATTAAGGAAGAAAAATGATTTCCAAGTGAGAAATAATTATTTATTAACTTTATGTCATTTATTGATATTTTCTTGGTATAGAAAAAAAAAAAAATAATAATTGAAAGAAATATTTTGAAACCAAGGAAAATCAACTAGAAACATTTTCGCGCTCTTTCTCAATATTGTCTGCCTTTACAAGTAATGTAGTTACATACGTTAAAATATGTTATATTCACCAAGAATTGTCTGGAAATAATAATAATGATAAATAAGATTAAATTATGCACCTGTATATTTTAAAAAAAAAAAATATATAAAAAAAAAATATAAACTTTCTCAGAGTAAATATAGGAAAAGTTATATAGGGGCATTCTTACGGAGAAGTTACCATTAAAAAAAAATAAATTTATAATTCCTAAAGTATGAACAAAACCAAATATCTTAGTGACTTAATGATAAAAATAAATGATATATTACATTATACATCAGTTGGAATTATTAAAACTTCATGTACACGTAAATTGACTGCAGTTATTATCATAATAATCTCTCGGAAAATTGCGTATTTTCATCCATAAGTAAGCTAGCTAATAAGTATACGTATCGTCAATAAAAAAAAAAAAAAATATTGTGTATGTTTATCATCTATAGTCAAATATTCGTCTATGTTAGAAGTCTATTTTTTTTTCTTGGATCCCAAAATTGTAGTAGTTTAATTCAAGTAAGAATTAATCTTCAATTCTGCTATATGTTTTTTTACCTAATTTATTAAACGCACAAAATAAGAGAAAACTTTTATTTAAAGGAAATAATACCATGCGTTTATTGTTTTTAAACTTGCTTCGTGAAATACGACTGGATAAAGCTCTTCACCTGGACCAATTGCTCAACAGAAAGACATTTTCTAATGAGAGAGTATGCACTTGTTAATTAATGATTGTTTAAAACTAAGTTATAAATGATATGTATTTTTTTGTTATATCACATAGGTTAAAGTCTGTATGGTCAAGTGATATTTAATAGCCTTGTAATAACAAAGGTATGTTTTAATATAATTATTATAGGTTAAGTTGATATTTAACACGAAAAAAAAAAATCTATAAAATATGTTTTAATTATTACATACAATTGTAGGTAGAAATTTTGTATGTTAGATACGTAAAAGAAAAATATTTAGATATTTAAGGGGTGAGGTAACTAAAAAAAAAAAAAATGCTATAACAAAATATTTCTTGTTAAAGTTTTGAAACGAATTTATACTGTATTAATTGAGGAATTTATTCCTAATTATTCTTAAATAACACATCCACTTTATTTAGTTTAAGATAGTATGCTACCAACTATTTTGAATGTTCCTTTATTAAAATTAAAATTATTATACTTTTATTCTATGATGTCCATTGATTTCAGATGTTATCAAAGTATACACGGTAACATAAGTTTATTATAATCAGTGTATTTACTTATCCTGCCCAGATATAGCATTGGTATATGCTTAATATTCGCATAGGTAATAATTATAATGTATTTATTTTGTGGGATGAAAAATGATCTCCCCAAAAGCTTTGTTTTCCATGAGAGGAAGATTTTAAATATAATGTTCGGGTATGTTTATAGCCCAAGTGATCGATTCTCATAGATAGAACGATCAAGAATTTATCTAGCATTTAGTATGCTTCATTCGTTTAAATCCCAGGAGAGGATTGTATTTGGTGTGTGTTCGTTGTATGCCCAAGTAAGAGGCAAGAAACCACCAAAATATTTTAATGTAGTAGATTACTCTACAGACCTTCGTGGTTATTCCATATTCCTCATGTGAAAATAAAGATAGCTCCACCATGGAAGGTGTTGATTATTGTGCTTAATTTTGAAAGTTCGGGCAAGATAAAGGTTATATTGGAGGTGTTAGTTCCTCAAGATCCACTTTAGTATAAATAGTGTGTTAGTAACTAAGATCAATATCTGTATTGTGCTGCTAAATATTGCTAGTATTTGACAAGTAAATCAATGGAGAAAGTAATTAAAATTGCGTAATTTAAAACGCTTATTTACTGAAGGAATATTCAAATGCAATATTTAATTCTGGTTAGTAATTAAATAATACTCATATTTAAAATTATACGTATGAATAAAATTTGTATCATAACTTAAGTTAGCATTAAGTTAAATGTAAGATGGTAAATGTAACTTCTGATAGCTGGCCTATAATTAGAATAGGTTATCCCATTAAAGACCATAAATAAAGTAAATGTATTAGAAATAAATTTAATATTTTGCGTATTGCATATGATGGGATTAATCATTTTAAAAAAAAAAAAAAAAATAGTTAGTCAATAATTTTGAATAAAAGCTTCTACAAGGTTAGCAAAATTTAATAAACAATGTATTGGTAATGAAATGTACTTTTAGTTAATCAATCCATATGATTGCATACAGGAGAAGTAGTAACCTCTAGTCCATAACCAAAAGAGTATACAGATTAATGTCAGTTATATTTTATATTTTTGTATTACTATGGGATTATTGAATAAATGTTCATATATTTTTTTTTTGTGATAATAATAAATTATAGTCTTGTTAAAATTTGTTGTAGATTCATTTTTTTGTTTTATATGCTAAATATAAGTGTTTGCACAATATTTGCAAAACCTTTTCTTGAGTCCGAAATCATTCCAAATTCTTAAAAACTTAATATACCAGATAAATAAAGTTAAGCAGATCGGAATATGTCATTATATTTTAGTTTAATGATAATTATTTATGGAGTTGAAAACTTAAGACTAAACATTCACCTTTGTGTAAAAAAAAAAAAAAAAATGAATTTATTTCCAAACCATTAACTTTGGTTGCACATTATTCCATTCCCATTTAGTTAAATTGTCTAAGTAATAAATCTTAGTTATATTATTGTGTTGTCATGGATGATGGAAGGACACAAAAAGCACCCTTGTCTTTTTATTATTCTGACTGAGATTCTAAAAAAAAAAAAAAAGGCTGTGTTATTCAAAATTATACGTCATTATTGAATAGAATTATCATCTCTTTAAATAATATAGCAGTTGATATGAGAGATGAAGACACATTGAATTTAAGTAAAAATAAATGTTTCCTATAGCCGACCAGAATGACAGTCATATGCGACAACACAATACTGCAGAGCATTTCCTTACATGAAACAAAGAACCCTGAGATTAATATTATTATAATTATTCTTTAAATTAATAAGTGATCAAGTATTGTTGTTATTACAATCGTGGCATGGCTTAAGAGAATTGAATGTACAATTGTATTATATGAAAAGTATTTTAGATCATATTGGAAATTAATGGATATGTTGCTTTATTTTGGTTGCCTTAAACAACAACCTGAAAAATTAGTGTCACAAGTGTAAATAAAATAAACTAAAATAAACTAATAAAAATATTGGGTTAGAAATAAAATAAAATAAATAAATAAATTTAAAATAGAATAATCTAATAATTAAATTAGCATATTGGGTTAGAATATATATATAGGATGGAAAAGATAGAAGATGGTTATCATCATTTAAACTTAAATATTAACATAAAGTAATGTTTGCTATTATAAAGATACAAGAAAGCATGAGATTAGAGAATCTCTGAGGGAGCATGAGATCAGCCAGTTACTCCTCAAAGCAACTAAAATTAATTAACATCAGCCAACATTATAAAAGTCAAAGTAATTACTAATTAATGAGTAATATGCAAAATACCATTCATCATCCTGAATGATCAATCAAAATACATCAATGCAATAAATCAACAGTACATCTTGTGGCTGGATGTAAACAATACAAATTATAAATGAATAGGAAACCTGGTGACTGGATTGAAAATGAGACTTCTGTAGACCAGGCTAATTATGTAGCCCTTGCCAGCTTGTAGCAGATTATTGAAACCATCAATTTGAATGCACCAACTTAGTGCTCATCCATCAGAATATATAAACAGCAAAATATAAACAATAATGATGGGATATTAAAACATGCTGATCATCATCACTGCTCTGTCCACTTGTACTGGCCAACTATAAAATGAACTACTAATAAGACTAAACTAAAACAAAATGTAGTGCAGGAACTTTGAAGAATATAGTGCCAACCAGGATGATGATGATGATTGAATATCACTGGATGCTCCTAAAGCACTCAATACATCCCCATTTATATATTCATCTTATGCTCGAATCTAGCTCAGAGAACATACTTTTTGTGTATCAAGAGATGATGGAAACATTTTTTTAACAATTGAATACAAGTTTATTAACAATGATAACAAAAAATTGAAATTAAAGTCTATGTGACTATACATATAAATTAAGTCCTCTGATTTTGATTAATATACAATAAAAAAAATTATACTTCTTAATAGGTTTCTATGAACACATATATGTGATTAATACAAAATTCAAGTTATTACATGGTGGTTTACATATATGTGCGCACAGTCGCGCGATTTATAATATACAATTAATATATTTCAATTGATATTCAATAATGACAAAAACTGATTAAATTTTACATATATGTCCTACTAATTATCAACAGTTTTAAATTTAAATTATAGAATCATCTATTCTTTACTCTTTTTTGATCTTTTTAAATTCAGGCACTTTTAAAATGTCTTTTTTTTAAAAAAAATAAATGAAAAATAACATCATTTTATACAATCAAAAAATATAAATTTCAAAATGTCTTTTTATTTTCTCAATAAATGATTTAAAATAATCGTTATAGATTATATATCTCACTTTAAGAATATCATTTTTAAGGAATATGAAAATTATTTCTTTACAAAATATATACAGCAAATCGTCTCTCTTTTAGACGTTTGACTCAAGCAAATTACTTATTTGTTTTATTTACTAAGTTAAAATGTCTTTTTAAAGGAATATTAAAAAAAATACAACTGTATATACATTTATCTGTGCTCTCTGGATATAAACATAGCAGCATATGTGTAACTACTTCTTTATCAACTGATGGTTTCCCTTGATGGGGACCAGTTCAGGAAAGTCATAATCAAGGAGTTATAATTCAGGTAAGTTGGTCTTGATTTGAGTTTCCTTCTGTCTTTGACTTATAGACTTCAGGCAAGCAAACTGTCTTCTCCATATTTAAGCAGACTAATGAATGTGAAAGTGGGTCAACTTCATGATTCAAAACTTTAGCAGTAAATTAGGATAGCATAAATTAGGCTATCAATGTCTAAAATCCTGATCCCATAAAGAATAACCACTAAATGTCCCGATTAACATGAATGATTTTTACATTATATACAACATAGCTATACATAGTACAGTTTTCATTTACTTTTTTGTCTCTTATTTAATGCCATGATGATCTAAAAGACCCCTCCCCCATTATGTACAATGTGTATGCGATAAAGGGGAGTTATAAGCTCATGACATAAATAATTAAAAAAATATGCAAAGAAAATATTTAAAAAAATAATAATTTACACAAACTTTGGAATAAACAAATAAAGAAAGTGTACGTGTTGTTCATATATAAATGTTTAATTTATATACATATTAGGCAACCTCTTACCTTGCCCATTTATAGTGATCAGACTATTTCATAATCAAAAGCATACCCAAGATAATATTATGAATGATGAAGAAATTTCTTTTTATTTTTATTTTACAAATCTTAAATTAAAGCTATTTAGCTCTACAATAAAATAAAAAAAATAAGTTATGATATATAGCATACAAACAATTAAATATAGAGTTGTCAACTTTATAATTTGGCTTTATAGTTCGTATAGACACTGTTCTAATGGTGTGTTCCCAATATCCATGGAAGTTCCTTTAAACATATCTGGGGGTTCGATCATCCACTGGATAAGTTGATTTTACTAGTCTTCAAACTGGCATTTTGAAATGACGAATAAAAAAGAGAATTCATGATGGATCAGTTTAATGTTTATTAATCCAGGTGTGGAGAGATAGAAGAATTCCATATCAATGTTGATGACTCCTAAATCCATGATCAATAATGAGCTTCCTTCCACAATGTTCTCCTTGAAATTAGCACTGCATATTTACTTTCGTCATTACTTATGTTTGTTTTTATAGTTTAAGTTGATTGGACCAACATCAATATTTCTTCTTCTATTGCATGCTTTTATATTTAGATCTGGGAATCTATAGTGGGAAATCAATGGTGGTTTTAGAAATTTGAACACTTTACTTTGTTTACAACTTATTAATGTTTGAATTCTTTGTTTAGCTGTTTTGCAAGCTATATGTTTCTCCTTGCTTTAAGTATTACAACTCCAAATTGGTCAATACTGGTCTTCAAACTTTACTTTCAGCACTTTTGCATAGGGAATGGTAGACTTTCCCCATAGATAAAAGATTTTTTTCACTCTTTCTTGAACAAAACCAAAGCTTGTTGTATAAATTATATTAAACTAGTTTATGCTCATCCTTTTTACTTTATTGTTGATGTCAACTTTGCTACATATTAACATAAACAACTTGTTAAAAAAGTAAAAAAGGAAATATTTAAATTTTTCATGACTTTAATATTATATATATGTATTTTTTTCTGGATTGCATTCACTCATCTGATCTATTGTATGCTATTCTTTTGTATTGGTAATCATAATACATTTAATGCTAATTATTGTTATTGTTAGTTGTTGTATCTATTTAACTGACTTGGTTTAAACTTTGGTTTAATGTTTATTTAGATTGGGGCTTTAAGACTTAGGTTGTGATTATTGGTTTGTCATTTTATGTGCCTTAACATTACGTAATATTATTAATTAATGAGTAATGCTAATATCATGGGGCTTGAATTGGGATTGGGTCTCATGTTATGAACTAGGTATTGGAGGAGTGTTGGAGGTATCTATAACAATATATATATTATGTTACAAATCCTGAAAGCTAATTCCATCAGAAGAAGCATGAAGTCACAGTTATTATTGGCATAATCAATATATTGGATTAAAGATAACAAAAAATTAAGATAAAATTAATAACAAAAGAATATTTAATTAATAATAACAAGTATCAATAATTATGCATTAATTAATTATTTACAACTTACTTTTATGAAAATAACTCCATAAACAAGTGTAATAGAAACAAATCCTGTATAAAAATAAGTTAAACTCTGCATTAAATTAATAATAAAAAAAAAAATAAAACTCTGCATTAAATTAACTCTCTAACAAGTTGACATTTTTTTATTGTTAGCCCTGGTGGCAATTTTTGTCAATGTTCAACAATTGATTTTAATATATAAATTGGACTTTATTTGTTAGTTAATATAAATTTATAAGTCAAAATCATTCTAAAATATTGTATTTGAACTTATATTGAAAAAATACATAATAAACAGAATGTGTAATGAGAACAAAAAAAATTTCATCATTTAATGGTTAGCAGGAAAGAAGCCAAGTAATAATTCTAGAAAATCATCAAAATCTTCATTGACTGGAATTTATTTTTAAATTGGATAATGAATAAATGTGAAGCACTAATAAATCTATAAAATTCTGCTTTAAAAATTAAAATTGTGTTTATAATTTTCAGAATATTTCAAAAAATCACAATACAATGATCATAAGGGCATTAGCAAACAGTTTCACAAGGTGTGATCATTTTATCAGCCATGATTTACTTTGTTACTATTATGCTGGAATTTGTTATCTTTTATTTTTAAAAACAAAATATATAAATATAAAATAAAACTATAATCAGATGTACTTTAATTTTTTAATGATTACTCTATAATTATTGTGTAAAAATAGTCATGAATCTTTAATAAATTACATTAAAAATCTTTTTTTTAATATTTCAAAAATCTTCTCAAAGTAATCTCATAAATCCTGTTAAAACTGGATTACAAAAAACTACATCTATGACACAGTTGGAGGCTGGAAGTTAATTACTTTACTTTGATATTTATTGAAAAATACTGCTCTTCAGATGTTTTAAAAATTAATATGTCAATAATGCATTAATTCTGTTTCATAATGTCCAGGGAGCATGTATACTAGAAAAGTAATATTAAAGGTTGTACAAAAGAATACTTCAAAGTGGAAAGATTACCAACACCATTTCCAAACAAATACCCATGTAATACATAAAAGTCTCATATTAATAAGAGTTAATCAGTCCAGAATGATGAGAAATATCAAAATAATGACTTTTAAAAATGAGAGGGAAGTAATAAATAAATTTAAAAAACCAGTGAATGCAGTGCAGTGAAGCTGTGATGTGAACTACACTGTTCAATATACATGATCACAGTTATATGTTATCCACAAAAAATGTAAACAAATACAAAAAAATATAAATAAAAAACAAAAAAATATAGAGAAATTTGTAAATTTAATACATTTTATGATACTCAAGCAGGTATTTTTCCATTTCTGAGCACTATATGTGATTACATTTGAAAAATAATAAAATTTTACAATATGCCAGCAGTTATTTTCTATCTCAGATCATCATTTATGATCATGTTTATTAATAAAATTTCTTTGGTTCATATTGAAAGCACATATACTTTATTCTTCTTTTATTATTCTTTCTCAATTTGATGTGCAGTATTGAACATAGCAAAATGTTTTGTAAGTGTAATGTTAAAAGTTTTACAAAATTTTAAACATACTTAAGGTTGATATTGGCTTAAAAATATAAAAACATTTAGAGAGAGATCGTAGTTTCTTAATAATGAGACTACTATTACATTTCCATAAAAGAAAAAGATATTGAAAAAAGAATCTTGCTCAGAGTGTATTTGATTGCAAAAAAAATCAGACATGTAGCAATTTTCTTTATTTAAAATATAAAAATACAGCGCAGTAAGATTTTTTTCAATCTTATTTTTTTAGAGAATGAATGAGTGAATCACACTCAGTAAAAAATATATAAATGGATTCCCTCAATTTATTATTAATTATTATTGTTTTAAAATTTTATTTATACTATAATTTTAATTTATATATGCATACTATACACACAAAAAAGCATTTGTGTTATATATATATATATGCATGTTGAAAATTACTGTATACTTGCAATTCAATAAACAATACGTATTTTATTCTAATGAAACTTTATCAATAAAATATGGAGTATTATATTCAATATATATGAAAAGTGGGGCTTAGAACAAAATATAGTGAATATCATGGCTCCATTATAAACAAGACAAAGATTGTTTACTGAATAACAATATAAAAGGGCTGAAGAGACATAGCTAAAAAGTGACTGCTGATTCATCTGATTTTTGATTAAAGTGAAAAATATAGTCAAGCATTTGCATATTATTTATATGTATTAAGTGCTTCTTTTTTTTATCAAGGTAAACACATGAATATTTGAAAAAAAGAAAAGATAAACTAAGGACATAACACCTTCATCAGAGGTAAAGAATGGATGATTTTGTGTTGTCAGAATTATTGTTATTCATTTGATCAATTCACATTATCCTAAGTAGTTTTATTCTATTTAAAAATAACTAGATATTCATTGATTGATTATTATCACATAGACAGCTTTACTTACTATGAATGAACTATTTTAGAGAATCCTTACTTATGCAAAAAAAAAAAAAATCCATCCAGATTTAATTCCAAGTCACGCAAATTAATGCACTAATAACAGCGCTAAGAGAACTTTTCTCTCCCGCTAAAATTAACTTCTTTAAAATAAGCAATATTTGCACAGAGAGATACGTATCAATAATTACACACAAACAAAATATATGAGAAAGGCTAAATAGTGTACATCAACTCAACTACATTACAAAAAAAATTCATCATCAGAGAATTGCAGCTACAGAAGTATATTAAATAAAAGAATATCATTTATTTGTTAACATTTTTAGACCAGTTTATTTTAAACGTTGTGCTTTCAATTATTTTTAAAAATTAAATCATTTTCCAAACATTAATACGAAATAATGTTCAGATTTTTGTTTTAAATTAAATATTGCTATTTTTCAACAGCAAAGGAAAGATTCTAAATTCGTAATTCTCTCGAAACTCATTTAGGATTTGCTCATCCATAAAAATATTTTGATGAGTATATTTTTCCAAATATAGGACGTCAGCAGGGATCAATACTGTTTTCAAGCTTTTATTGAATAGACTTTAAATAGCACGAGGAACAACTGCTTATACCAAAGTTAAAATATCATTCCAAAAACTTGCGCGTTAGAGCTATTATAAAATAGAGCAGGAAAAAAAAATCTAGTCTGACGTCAATGAAGATGAGAAAAGAAGAGAAAATAACTCCTTCAGCTTGAATTACGTAATAAGCACATGTTTAACCTATTACGTCATTCAAGTCTTTCAATTTTTTCCTTTACCTCAACTGTATTTTTTCTCTCTTTCTTAATTTGTGTACGCTTCTGCGTATGTGAACACACGCACGCACACCGATATGCTATTTTAGGCTACTAGTTTATTTTTATCTTTCCTGATTTTTTAGCTGACGTTGTCAGTTTATTAAGTAAATCAATTGTTTTACCGTTTCGTAGATTTTTAAAATATTTTATTACATCCTATATATATATATGTTTTTCAATCACATTTAATTGTCCAAACAACAGATTTTGAGCATAAATATAAATATGTGCTTCTTCGTCATCATATAAATAAAAAAGCTGAAAAAGTGAGGAGGGTAATGCAAGTAAAGATTATCGCATCGAATTAAACGAGAAGATAAATCATTTAAAACTTAAATGAAAATGACTATAGTATTGTATTTATTGCTGGTATATATATATGAGCAGTAATACAAAAAAAAAAAAAATAGATTGTTATAACGTGAGATAAGTATCTTTACTTCTAATTTTCACAATGTTTTATTATTTAATAGCTTTAATCTACGTTGATTGTTATCTTTGGAAACTGAAAAGATAGGCATAAGCAAACCCTTCAATGATTAATGATTAAATGAAATTTAATCTTTAAAATACAACTAGTGTATTAAAAAAGCTTACTAATTACATATTACGTATATTGTTATTTGATAATTTAAATAGCAAACTTCCACTTAAAATTTCAATATGGGAAAGATAATCAAATAAGACCCCAAGGACTCAAATTTGTTTGCGACTGCTTTACTCCAGAGAGCATAACTTCCCTTAGCTTCTAATTTACAGATGAGTTTAGGTTTTACTTATTTATGGATGAAAAAAAAGGTGTAAAGAATGAAACAGGTAATCCATCATTTAGATTGGGTTTCAGGAAACACTAGCTTATGTTTAGTAATACGATTTATATTTAATTGATCCAATGACATTTCACTATGTCTTATTTGTTGCTTTCATCGTCTTTTGATTCTCGTCTGTTGCAGCCTTCTAGCAAAAAAAAATCAATTATTATGTTATTAAGTATATATCATGACAATTATATAAATTAATTTTAACACATTTTACGATAAATGACAGCTGTGTTCATTTTAAATGATGTCATGTTAAAAAATTCAATTCTATTTTGATGTCATTCTTCGATCCAAAAAATATTAGTACACTATTATTTTGTTTATAAATGTATGTGTAATTTAATACATTAAGTTACCATTTACATTATATATCTTTATTTACGCATAACACTAATATAAATAAATTTTATTTACATATATAAAAAGTATTTTTCATTTGATAATTAATTAATATAGAATTTATTATTTTAAAATTACAGTATGAAAAATAAAACATACACACGTGTATTATGTTAGCAGCCACAAAAGAGCTACTCACAAAGAAGTATGGCCACTTAACCCAAACAAAAAAACATAAAAGGACAAAAAAAAATATTCTAGAAATGAATTTTATAATGAGTATCTGAATATATCTGTGAACTACAAATATTTTCCTATGTAAACATGTGGATTTTGTGATGCTGTCTTTTAACTTCTGCAGCACTTCTTTCTTCTGAAAGATTTAACATCATATTTAATTGTAGCTCTCTATTGAATTCTAATCTTAGCAATATATTTCTAATGAATGCAGTCAGTATTGTACTTCTTTAGAATTTTGTTTGAAATAATCTTTATAATGCAAATAGAATCTGCCTCTCTCACAAAGCCACGCTCAAATTCACCAGATTTTTTTTTGTATCTTATTTGTTTTGTATATATATAATCTAATGATAATGTGATTTTGTAATAGTAGATTTTATATTATCACTTCCATTGAGTCAAAAACATGTTGTTTGACTTTATAATCTTACTGTCTATTTTTTAAATTTTGTGGAGTATCCTTAAATGAAATTTTTAATACCTTTATGTTATATCAATAAGATGTCCAAGTTTCACCATTATCTTTTAACTTGTTAAAAGCAGAAGCAATCCATTGGAATCTATACCACACCTCAACATCCGAGTTCACTTTTTTATTTAAAAAAATATTAAGATATTTAAATTAGCTATCAATCACAAGTTGTTGTTTTTTGAAACATTAATTATATTTTTATATGATGCATTCACAACATTAAATATATTCTATGTGAATATCTATTTTTCAAAATAATTTCTTAATCGATGGATATAAAATAAATTGTTTTAACATTATTACATGAATAAACTTTTATTATAAAATCTGTATTGTAATGATATGAAGAAATGGGTGTGAATCTGGTATGATGGAAATTCATCAACATCTATCTCAATTACTACATCAAATTTAAATATACAAATAATATAATGGATATAGTATGAAAGATCAACAAAAACAAAGACAAACAATGCAGTCACCAGGGATTATAGAGAATAACAATAATCATCCATCATCACAAATGATGAAAAAAGTAAAATCAACAGTCAACCTTGTGACTGGATTTGAAAGTGATCAATTATAGACCAGGCTAATTATTTATCCCTTGCCAAACTTGGGGCAGACTATATAAAGAATAATTTGGATGCAAAAATTTAAGTGCTAATCCATAAAAATATAAAAATTAAAAAAATAATACTGGGATACTAAAACATGCTAATCATCATCAATGTCCTCTGGCCACATAGTACCATTAACATACTGTCCAATTATAAATTTAATTTCTAATAATACTAAAATAAAATTTAGTTCATGAACTTTAAAGAATATATCTTTGCACCATCCATCATTGTCACTGTGAGCAAGAGATAATACCAATATATAATAATTTAAACTTACTTTAGGATTGAATAAATTCACTGGAATAACTTAATAAAATATAAATTTATTAATAACAAAATTAAATTAAGGACTTTTAAGTATGCTATAAATTCAGTATTCTGATTTTGATTAGAATAATACAAAAAAGATGATGCTGTTACATTGTAATTTACATATATCTCAATAGGTTTACAAAAACACAGCTATATAAACACTCGGATAATAATTTAAAATTAACATCTTTAAATTGTTATAAATCAATAATAAAATTTCAATTTTTATAATAACTAATTAATTTTAACATATATGTAGTTGATGACTGATTTTAATGTATATGGGTACCATTTCAAATTTTTGTACAGACACTGGCATTTATATCTTAATGATATTTCATTGGTTAATAAGTGAACTTATTAAGTAAAATATTTCTGTAAGTAATTGTAATTACTATTACTGAACACATTTTAAAAGGTTAAAGAAAGTTTTCCCTCTTTGAAAAAATCCTACACAAAAGTTTCCCTTTCTTTTTTTTTTTCAAGTTACTTTTAATTGTAAATGTTTTTAAAAAATTGCTATTTAAAGTTCTTTTGTTTTTATCTCCAATATAGAAGGTTTCTGAGTTTCCTTTCTAATAAATAAAACTGGAAATGGTCATTTATTATTTTCTTTCATTATTTTAGTTGAGTAATTTAGTTAAAAATTATTTACTCTTAAAACCAGTTGATATGTATATGTACTATATGTACATGACCCAGGACCTTTGTCTGTGCTTCTTTGTGTATAGATTAAGCAGCCTATATATAAAATCATAGCAAGGTAATTCTTTAGCAAGCTGATGGAATATCTTGATAAGCTGATCAATTCTAAAACAGTAGACTGGTTTATTGTCATCTTTGAGAAAAGTATAAATCAGGTGACTTAGAATTTAGTCAGTTCCATTCAATCTCTATAATGTGATAGACTTCAGGCAACCCATTTAATACATATATATATATATTGTGCCAGTCAAAACATGCTTATCCATCTAACACGAGCTGGAACTCACAAAATGTACTTCAAACCCAGTCAAGCCCGAGATTTAGGTCAGGGACCAGCCTGGATTCGAACCCACTCTCCAAGCACCAGATCTAACACCCAATGGATAACATAACAATGGTAGCACACAAGATTTAATTCTTCGTCCGGCCCACTAGCAAATCGGAGAAAACAATAAGACTCATGGACTTAAACATATATATAAACAACTTAAATATGGGACATTCCACAGATAAAATCTAACATATTTAAATAATATGGGCTTAACTAATGAATACTTATGGGCAATTAGTGAATTGGATTGATTTAATAATGAGACAGAAACTGATATATGATGAATTAAAATATATTTATTGACAATTGTTGTTGGCAAATGCACACAGGCATTTCATTTATAAAGTAACATTCTCTAGACTATTTGAACAATAATTGATGTTGGCAAATAGGTTTGTGGCTATGATTTAATGGAGCCAAATATCCTGCTATACAACTAATCACTACATTAACTTATTTGTTATGTCCTTTTATAATCAGTTCAAGTGGCTCTTTTACGTAAAATCAAACCAAGTCTGGAGTGAAACTTAATGCATCTGACTATAATCAATTTATATATTAACTATGGGATTATAAAGCATCCCAGATATCTTAAGATTGAACGGGTTTTCAAGAATGCTTCGGATCAACGCCGAAGACTGCATATTAGGGAGGGAAGAGTTGGCTATAACAATTTTACTAATACGCTAGGCACAAGTAAAATATAATAATAAAGTGGCTCTGCGGATGGAAGAATAGTTTTAAAGTTTTTGTGACAAACAACGATTTACCCAATAACCAGTCATCATGCTGCTAAAGGAAACCTTTATTTGGTTCATAAGAAACGGGGGACATACGTGCTAATCTGGCCCATAGCTCAGACTTTGCTACTGCACTACCCTTAAAAGAGGATGGACTGGAATTACCGTGGCTCCATCTTATATATATATCAAAAAGAACAGCACAATGAGAAAATATTAATAAATCCCACATCCACCAAGCCGAAGGATATTATAAATTAAAGATCATATATTAAATGAACACTAGATCATCAGCTTGATCAAAAGAGCCAACTCTTCTGTAGCATGAGAAATACGATATGCTACTGACAGGAATATATACATACTTTACTTTATCCTGTTCAATCTCTTTAGTTATCTATAACTACTAAACTTTTAAAAAGGAGGAAAAGTATATTTAATAAGGGACTTACGAATACTTTACTAAAAAAATATACTTATGATTGCACTCCAGGCTAATTTAATCTTTAGCAACATAATAATTAAAGGTTGAAAAGCCACATTTTATATTTATATTAATTGATTTACTAAATGGCAAAAATATGAATTTGGGTTTCGAAACAGCGCACGAAATGACGCTATATAAATAATAATACGGAGATTTTAAATGATATCTTTTTAAAAAACATATTGGTAATTAAATGCACGCTGTTTCGAAACATAGGCATAATTAACAATAATTAAAAATAAGCAAAAGAAAAGCAAAATATAACTGCAGTGATTAAATTATATAGCAAAATATTAATTAACAAAGAAATTTAGCAAAAATATTTCATTTATAGATTTCAAATACGATTTAGACAGAGTTTACAATATTGAATTAATAAAGAAATTTGCAAAAGTATTTCATTTTAGAGAATTTACAGTATTATTTGGAAAATAATTTAGAAAGAAATTACAATAATATGGTTAGCTAACCTGATTTTGAAGAAATAGTGATTGTTGTTGAAATTCACACAGAGCTCTGTGATTTTAAATAATATTAAAACAGTTCTCCTATAGCTGAACTGGAGATATTCGAGCTGGAACGAAGGTGAGTTCTTTGGCGGCTTATGGCATGTTCTTATTCAGTTGCGAGACGATTTAAAATGGTGTTGGAATGAAGGCAAGTTCTTTTAGAAGCTTATGACATCTTTTATTTGGTGTGGTTGTTGCTTCGGCGTTTGATGGATTGAACTTGGCGTTCCATCATGGGAATTGCAGCAATTCTTGCCTCACTTTAGCCAGACATGGTAAAATTAAACAATTTTGACTTCTGATCTTAACAGCTATTCAACAGCAAGATGGAGTATATCTTCCCGCTTTAAATAAGCCCTATTTATACATTTCGACTAAACTTTAACACCTTTTTAGAATTTTGTTTGCCTCGGGACCAATTGACTTTTAATTAAATAAAATAATATAATCCAATTTCTGCAACAGATAACGTCTCCGAGGTGTTATATTTAATTTACTTTAAAAAATTATTAAAACATATAAATTATATAATTTGATTCAGTTTCATTAATTAAATTCCTTTTTAGGTGTTAAAGAATGTTAAAGCTTAGCAGAAGGAACGGTATTCTGATTTAATGATAAAGTCTTTTGTGCAAACAAAAATCAATCAGTAAACTAGATTTTACTTTTTACCCGGGTGCGTCACTAATTGATTTCTTGTTTACACAAAATTCTCATTTTTAATTATAAACGGATTTTTATTTTACTGAAATAAATAACTTAACATATTTGTTTTTACCAAATTATTTGTTTAAAAAAAAGCAAATTTAAAGAAAATACTTTAGTTTCAATTATATATGTAAAACATTAAATCAGAAAGCCGTTAAATATATTTTAAAGAAAACATTTTACATTATAGTATATCTTTTTTATTTTAACTTAAATATATATATATAAATCATTTTGCCGCTATTCCAAGGTTTAAATTATCCATCCACATACGAATATTATAGCGAATATAATTAAAAATTGACTGAAAATTAATAAAACATTTTATAATAAATTATGAGCATTTCTCCGCTATAATTGTATCAAACCTGTCTAATTATAGCGTGTTTTCGTATGTAAATGGATGATGCAATTTAAGCGGCCATTATAGCAAAGTTTTCCCGCTCGACTTATATATAACATTTTTACATATGACATTTCTACATTTAAGATAGGTTCGAAACTAGTTCAGACGAGTAGGTCATTAGGTTGATGGTGAAACGGAAAGGGATTGGAGGTTTCGTTTCAATATATATAGTGAAGGTAGCTCAAAATTGCAACCACAACAAACCTTAGCGATCTGAAATAGTGGAATTTTTTAAATTTAATTAGCATGTAGAAATTAAATAAAATAAGTTTTTGCTAGAACACTTTTGGAGAAAATAAATGTTTTTATATTTTTAACAGTGTATTAACTGCATATTAAGTACTGGGGATGATTGGTAATTGATAGTGAAAAACACACACATATATATATTAATAATAAAATTTTATTGCTAAGAAAATATTAACCTTAAAAAAATACTAATTTATATATATGTTGATAATTGTATTGTGGATTCTGTTAAACAGACAATGACTTATGTAAAAAGTGATCATAGCAATAAAAAATAAATCAAGTATTGTAATATCTGAATATAAGAGAGAATAATAAAATAATATTGTAAATTTATTTTATAATTTTTTTAAAATGAATCGATATAAAAAATATTTTAAAAGATGCAACGCTTGGAATGCTAGTTTTTAAACAATAGGGATAACACTGATATAAAAAGGAAACAATTAAAAATCTTTTTTCCCTTGCTCTGCATTTGATCTGAAAAGTCAAGTTTTATTAGAACTATTATTTTAATATTTTTTCTGCAAAATTGACATTTTTTTAAAGCAAGCATCTCAACAAATATTGTTTTTCTGGTTAATTCACCATTTGGAAGAAGAGTAAAGAAAGTGAATTAGAACATTCTTATTCTAATTTATTAAGCAGATAAATTAAAACAATTTATCAATTTAAATTTTTTAAAAAAAGTATTATGATTTTTGTTTAAAAGAAACTAAAAAAAGAAATCAGAACAATTGATTTAATTTAAAGTTTATATAGCCAATATTACAAACAGTAAAGAGCTTTATTCTGTTTATAAATATATTTTATTAAATGCAAACCACATATATATTTATATAAAGCTGTATATATAGTTAAAATGTGAGATACATTGGCTAGAAGGATTAATTGTTGTGGGGGTGGAGCATTTTCTTTTATCCACTATGGTCATATGAGTATTAATATTTAACTGTCTACAATTTAAGTGCCTGAGAAGTTTGATCCACACAAGATGAAAATCTATGTGAGGAGTAACATAAAACTACCTACTTCCAACTTAAATAAATTCAGGATGTGCTATATAAAATTAATCAGAGGTTCTCAGCATCTATAATAATAAAAAAAATGCATAAATTATAAGAACTGTTTGTGAAGGACTCTGAAAAATAATTACGCTTAAACATATCGATTCATAAAAGATTGTAAAATTATGTTTTATTTTTTTGTTGTACAAATCTGTATTTTTATTTATTATCTCGATCTTATATTTGGGGAAATGCTGTTTCTAATTCAACAGGAAACAATCCAACATAAGAAAATATCAAGAGAGTAGGGGAGAGGGAAGATTGAAAAGTGTCTTTTTTGTTTTTAATAAAATCTAGGTTATCCCCGCCCAAAATACTTGAACTATAGCTATGAGCATAAAGTTAAAATGGTAAGAGTTTTTTTAAAGACACTGAAATAATCATTGCCACAAAATGACACGACTTACTTGTAGTTTATAATATAAGTGTTACTAACAGTATTCTTAAGATTTTTATAATGAATGAATGATTAATGTTTGTTTTTAAATTAATATTCTTTATAATTGCATACTATATCTGAGGTTGCCTTTAAATTTTCATTGAGTTAGCAATCTCACTTATAATTAATAATTTTTTTTTATTATCTTGGATATATAGATGCCTATATTATGGGTTTCTATCATGGAAAGTAAGGGTGATTAGTTTTAAATTGTTTAAATAAAAAAAATGATAGATACTCATCATAGACATAAAAACTGTAAGTACATAGGGATACATCCAAGTAATTTATGGGCATTTGTAAATATTTTTCCTTAAGGAAATTTTTCTTTTCTAAATTGATTGAAAATTTATTTTATGTTTGTATATATCTTATTTTTTTGTAAATAAATATTATGTTTTGTTAATTGACAAGATCTCTGTAGTTTTGTTGATCCAGCATTTACATTCAGTCCAGCATTTACATTCAATCCAGCATATACATTTCATCTTATAGCCAATGTTTTATACATGCACTCACCCACATTATTGTTTGATAGGTATGCGAGAAGATGTTGAATAAATGTTATTTCTTTCTAATAGATAGTATTTATTATTTTAGTTGTTGATTAACAGTTTGCATAGATACATACCTGTTAAGAAAGTCAAATGCAAATTCTTCCTGAGTTTGAATATCTAAGGCAATGGTTTTCAAAGAGAGTGATGAGATGTTAGATGAACTGATTTAGATTATTAGTGGATAATGCTAGTCTATTGAAGATGGATGTAATCATGAGTCAAGTACTTCATTGTGTTATCTCTAGCATCCTATATGAAGACCCTAGGTCCAACAGTAGTTAGATGCAAGCTTGCTCTCTTTCTCCTATATACATGGATGGACCAGACTGTTGCATTTGGTACTACCAACTTTAGGATATGAAAAATAGGTGTACTAGCACTTTAGATTGGATGTAAATTAATTATATGTTGTAGATGAACCAGCTGATTGATGAAGTTGATCTGTGTGTTCAAATGTATTTGTGGACTGAAACATCTGGGTATATTTGACCAACCATTACAATATATACATATATAAAGTTGGGCCTTGCTTCCATGTGAATTCAACTATTATCATTGTATTGGCAGCAGCAGCTGGATACATTATCTCTTGCCTTCAGTTATACCTTTATAATAATAGTACTAATGTAAACTGTAATTATGTTGTAATCTTTTCTTTAACCTTCTAAATCCACCTTTTATACTGTGTTGTAGAATTTAAGGTTTAACAATTAGTAATTTTTTTCTTCTTTATCTTGAATATATAGAAAAAGACAAGTTAATGACTCTTTTTTTAATTTATCTAAATTAAAACCAAAGTTTTATCTCAAAATATTTTTTAATCCTTTAAATAATATCAGAGTATATTATAGTAAATTTTTTCATGATATATTATACAAGCTTTAATTTAAAAAACTTTCTTAATCTAATTAAAAATAGATAGGGAAATTTTATAATTATCAATATATCTATTATAACAAAAAACAAGCTTACTTTAAATTTCTTTTTAATTTTAGAATTTTTTAATTATCAAAATCAGAATAAAACATTGAATAGACATTTTTAAATGTTCAATTTATAATAATTTTTTTAATTCAATATTATTATTTAACTCTCAACTGTTTTTCCAGAGTAATATAATAAATAACTGCAAACAATTTTGTTTTTGTTTATTTCTACTTTTCCTCTAAACACATATATATGTGTGTACATGTACACACCCTACTATGTTGTTGTATGTTTTGAGACACATATCTGTTTCATATCCCTTGTCATGGGAACAAGAGAAATGAAACATCCACCTAACATATTTTATATAATATACATATATAACCAAAACAGTGTTCATACCTCAAACTATGTACTCATCAACTGTTTTAGAGATTTGACAACTAACAGAATGAACCGTGAATTGCAAATCTGAAATAGGTAAAGAATTCAACTACTGAAATAGATACACAATGCAGCATGAACAGGGGTGAGAAAATACAAAACTATGACTTGCTTCTTTTCTTAAGGACTTAGAAGCTGGGATCATGACAGGACTACATTAACTGCACTATGATAAACAATAGTTCATGGCAGGTAAAAATAGCAAAGGTGAGTCAGAGGTATATATTACTGCATCTGGCTAATGGTAAGGTGGAAATAAACAAACACTCAGCATTTTTCTATCAACATGACCATATAAATATTGTTTCATCCTGCTAGATTCAGTTGTTTTAGCTGGCTTCCTGAAAAACTAACTGATTTTTTTCTTTTGCTTCTTTGCTTTTTCTGCTGCTGCTGTTCTTTCTTTTTTTTCTCTTCTGATGTTTTTCTATATGACTGGATATTAACATAGAACAATAGGCATTTTCAGTATCTAAAAACTCCAACTCCCCCACTGCTTGAATTCTTGCCCATGATATCAATTCATTTGATCTTTTTTTTAAAAATTAGTTACATTTTTATTCTATTTTTTTATCTTATATTTTTGATTACACAGAATTGGTTAACTATTGTTAATTAATCAGTCTGGAAATTATGTCCAGAAACTGATTATATCTTATACAAAGTTGTTTTCAATTATATGTAGCTTTTAATTAAAAGGGCTTCCAATTAAAAGTACTTTTGAAAGGATTATATGTTAAATTAAAATACAGAAAAGAAAAGAAAGATAAGTTATAATTAGTAATCTAACTTAATTCCTAAGATTTGTACTTTTTATTTTTATTTTAACTTTTTTTTCTTCCAACAATTAAATATATTAAATATTGAAATATAATTGTATTTTCCTTATTTTATTTATAGTATTATGTAACTGTATATATACACATACTTATGTGCCATATATATATACATACATTGTTACAATATATATATATATATATATATATATATATATATTAGCAAAGTAAAATAGTTGCTTAATATTTTATATTCACAAAAGTAATAAAATAATATATAAATAATATTCAGGATATTAAGAATTTGAAATAAATTTAACAATTTATCACTGGACATTTAATGTAGCTGGTATCACTAAGTTATTGGGGGTAGTAAGCATATTACTTAAGTATTATCCTTTTTTATGTAACTGATCCCACATTTTCAAAAATAAAATACTTTTTCTGTTTTATTATAAAAAAATTAATACTATAGTAAAACAGAACACTAACAGTAATTTTTTTTACTAAATTGATAAAATAATAATAACAATAATAATGATGATGATGATGATGATAATAATAATAATAATAATAATAATAATAATAAGAAGAAGAAGAAGTAGTAGTAGTAGTAGTAGTATTAGTAGTAGTAGTAGTAGTAGTTCTTCATTTTTCTAAAATCAATATTTTTATGTTTTCAAAAGGCATGTACACATCAGTTGAAGTTTTAAAAGAAAAAATCACAATTATTTAGTAGCAAAACTTTATATATAATATTTACTATGGTGAACATTTTAAACTGTGGTTAAAAGTTTTGGTACAAATAAAAATATTATTGAGTCATATAAATTGTATTTTAGTAAACGTCATCAGTTTTTAAACTTGAATAACATTAGAATTTTAAAAAAAGCTCAGTGTTTATTACATATAGTTCAGAAGAATTTTGAGCACCAGAAGTGAGTTGAAACAGGATCCATTGATCTTGAACTCCAGAGGCCGCCACTCTAAAGTACTATAGTTAACAATGCCAAATAAGAAGTGGGTAATATTATAATTATTATGTTATGATATATATAATATGGGATTTCTAGTTAACAAAATGCTAAAGAGATTGGTATCAGCAATCCATTAATACTAAGAGAAGTCGTAGAAAAAGCCTTAAAATAGAAAATAGTTTAAAATTTGCTCTATTAATAATGAAGCTAATCAAATGAATATTTAATGCATATAAAATGTCTGTTGTGAAGTGAGTTGACATCTTTTATACAATATATTTGCCGTAAATAATGGTATGTAATGGATGTGCTGTTAAATATCTAATTATCTATTATATGCCCCTTTTTAAATCTTGAATTTTATTCTAACATTTTGAATAAATAATTAAAAAATATTGCCTAGCAACGACCTCACAATAGTAATAACTTCATTTATTGATTAACTTAAATAGTAATTAATACATTTTTTACTATAATTGAAACACATTAAAAAAAAAAAACGGTAAAACTTTATAAATTTTAAATGCTGAGTTTTCATCACAAATGCGGGATACAATTATTTTTAAAATACATACATACATATTCAGTGAGATTGAATAAAATAAAAGAGGCTATATATATTTAAAAAGTCGTGAAAAATAAATATATACAAAAAAAAATTAGCCAAAAAATATAAGATTACAACTAAATTTCCAGTACTAAATTTGCAAAGTTTGGACCTATAATAACATTAGATTATGTCATGATTATTACATGATTTGAAATTTATGCGGTCTTGGATTTGGAATTCAAAGTGATTTGACTTTATACAGTGCACTGAGTGCAAGCATTACTTTCCAGTCAACTGAAGATTAGTGTTGTGAGCTATGAAATGTTCATGCTAGAGAGCACGTGATTAGTTATTTTAATATGATGCCAAAATTTGGTAAGCTTAGTATTGGTTATTCAAATGATTGTAGTCTTAAACTTTGTTTAAATAATTAATTTGTGTAGAAATAGAGGATATGCAGTTGAAATGATTAAACTAAAATTGTCTAAATAAGAGAATAAAGAAGTTTTATTTTAAAGATTATTAATTTGAATAGATTTACAGATCATTAGTTTTAAAAAAGAAATTAAATCAATCTCATTGTACAAGTTTTATATTATTTTTGAATAATTATTAGAAATAAATGAAGTGATTAAATATTTTTAATTTTACTTTGGATAATTAAATTGTTTGTTATGGAAACTCTTTTGAGAATTACCATTACTTATAAGTGGAACTTTTAAAAAGCAACAATAAATCCAGTATATGTGTAAAAAAAATAATGACTGTAGATAATAAAGAAAAAATACAATGGAAAATACAGTAATACCGCTCAGTGCAAGCCAGAGTAATCAATGGATGCAGGAAGGTTTGTTTGCATAAAATCCCTATCTAATGCATACTCATTCAATATCCCCAGATTAGTTTCTAGCTTGTGGCTTTCATCGATGAGGAACCTTAGATCTGAAACCATTTATCCTAGATCTTATGATCTAAGGCAATCCTCCAGCAGCCACCTTTTACCATTTTAGCGAATTATAAAGCTTTGAGTTCAAAATAAAAACATGATAATATTTTCATTTGAAGCTCATTTGCTTGTATAATCATATAGATCTGAACTCCATTCAGTATCCATACATTTTGGTGTCTTTTGTTCTTTAATAACCACAGTCACCATAATCCTATTGGGCTGGATTGGTATTAAATCACTAAACTTTACATGATCACCATTCTTTATGCCTACACAATGTTTACACAGAGGCAAAACTCTCCATACAGTAGTGCCACTCAGTTCATCCAGAGTATTCAATTGATGCAGGAAGATTTGTGCATAAAATTCTTATTTCATATTGAAGGCTCCTCACTATTTCTACATACAATTTTATAAAAAGAAAATTTAAATGGCAAAGAAATAAAATTGTATGTAGAAATAGTAAATTGTTTGGAAATAAGAAAATTGCTTGGAAAAGGAGTGTTACATTGAATAATTTATTAAATAATACAAAAGAAATTTTTGATAAAAAGACTATTCCTGGTGTAGTATATTTTATCCCTTGTTTATTTTGTAAGAAGGTTTACATAGGTCAGAGTAGTTTGAGTTTAAATGAAAGAATAAAGGTTCATAAAAGTAGAGTTAAAAATAGATATCTTAGTTCTGCTTTGTATGTCCATGAAAAAGATACAGGCCACACTATTGATTTTGATGAAGCTAAGGTTGTCTTCTTTGAGAGAAATGAAATCAAAAGAAGAATTAAAGAGTCTTTATTATTGAAAATTTATTATTCTGAAGCAATTAACTTATTTAAGAGTTCTTTTAATATTAAGGGTGGATGGGAAGTGAATGAATTTGTGGGTAATGGTTAATATTATATATATTGTATAGTTTTTGTAGTTCTTTACACTTGAGAAGTCTGCTTTTAGCAGTGAAACCTTTGATTGTGTTTTAATATTATTTTTATGCTGGTCTAGTTGAATTTTGAATTTGGGGTAATTTTAATTACATATATATATATATATAATTAGTTTCCAACCAGTAACCACTTAAACATTCACAGTAAATATAGCAACCAATATTTCTAACTGCTGTCAAGGCAACCTTACACAATATATATATATATATATATATATATATATATATATATATATATATATATATATATATATATATATATATATATATATATATATATATATATATATAATGATATAAGTAAATATTGTGGTAATGTATAATTTTATATCTGTTATTGCTTCCAACAATCCAGATTATTATCCAATGCTAGATTAAATTGCAAGGATAATATCAAGGAGCATTTATTTGCCATGTTTACATTTATTTAAGAGACTATACACACAACATAGAAAAGTTCAAAGTTTTTTTTTCTCAGTGATGAATGTTTATTCATAAAAAAACAGATACAAATACAGTTAGAAAAAGATTTACAAGGGAGTGATTATATGATAAATTGAAATTTCAGGAGCAACATTGTAAGAGGGGAAGCATACATGTGAAAAGGGAATGGGAAGTGGAAAGGGGAAATGATGTGTAGTCCAGGTCATGCATGTCTTCATAATTGAATCCTATAACAGAGGCTGAGAGGATGGGAGTTGGAAGATTGCCCAAGTGTCTGTGAGGAGTGGAGGTGAGAGTAGTTTGGTATCTCTGGTTTTGAGAGAGTGAATTAGATCCAAGAGCTTTTGATTCACTGAGTGTACTCTCTGGTCAAAGATAATGTCACATTGGAGGAACCAGAGTGCATAGATGAGGAAAACTGATAGTCTAATAGCTGTGAAGATCCCTGTTTCTATGGATTTTTGGAGGTTAAAGATGGTATTCCTGTGTGAGGAAAGGCAGGAGTTGATGACATTTCTCATACCAAGCAGAAAAAGACATTTAAGTAGGAAGTGCTGGAGGGTTTCATTGTCAGTTTTTACAGAGCTGGCATACAGGAGATATCTTGGTGAAACCTCTATGGTTGACCAAAAATTGATTTGTGGGAAAAGTGTGAAGATTTATTTTGAGGAAGAAATTGAGGAATTTTGCCTCAAGGGACCAACTTTTGAATTTGCAGATTAATTGGCATGGTAAATTTGAGTTGATTAAGAATGAAATAGAAATTGTAAATCTTTGAGAAATTATATTTTTTTATCAAATGATAGTTCCTTTGTGAATTTTAATTAATTACAAGAAGTCATGCTATGATTAAAGAGACTGTGATTTACATTAAGCTGTTATTTAGTCATATAAATTATATAATTTTCAAATATTATATTCATTTTTAAAGCATTGACCATGTTATTGATAAAAACAATGAAGCTAATTATAATATTCTTCTTCACGGTTTGTGTTTAATCATTAATCTTTTCTGCTAGTAATTTGCTGACAAAAAGTTACTAAAATTATTTTTTATAGGAAATCTTACATTGACAACTTTTATCATGTTAACACGCCTATTTGATAAGTAATTTATATATTTATTTAAATGAAAATTTTAAGACAAAAGAAAGCAAAAAAAGTTTACACATGTGAATACAGTTATTTTAGTTTTAATAGGAACTACTTTTTTTGGCAGACATTTACTTTATTGTTTTTTTTATAATGCAATATAATAAGTAATAACTAAAGTAAACACTTTCTAACTGTACTTTATAGTTAGTAATTCATTAATAATTTGTTATATATATATATATTCATTTTTTTACATAATATAAATAATATTTGTTGTTATATTATGAATAAAATGGCAAATATCCACTTTTTGTTTTTTTTTATGAAAAATTTTTTTAAATATTTTTTTTACTTACTATTTTAATATTGAAATATATAATTATAAAAATGTACTAATTACATTTTTTTAACAAATATACTAAAAAATTAGCTCTGCATATCTATTTTCAAACATACACAAAAAATTCTTTTTTTTAAAAGAACACTAACTGAATTTCCCATTTAAAAGAATAATAAAATTATTATTATTTTATTATTAATTTAGTTCTTAGTGCCATTTTTTTTATTAGAATAAATGTCAAGATTATTTGAATGTGATATCCATGAAGAGCCTCTGATCTTCACAGGAAACTAAAATCTAAAATAATGATATTTGGTTCATGAGTAGAAAAAAAAAGAAAGCAGATATGATAATAAAAAATAATGATGATAACTTGAAATTGATATTTTGTCTTCAAAATAATCAAATTCAAACACAAAAGTGACTCTATGATGTCAGTCATGTATACTATTGATATTGTATCAATATTGGAGAAGTTACATTTGAATCCAAGGTAATAAAATTATAATCAAGGACAATAGTAACAAATTCTGATAATATAGTAGAAAATTTGATAGTATGTATAGTTGAAAGAATTCCACCAGTTCTTCATCTGATCATGTAGTTCTTACTATATATTCATGGAGTTGATTAATCATTATGGTATACATATATATATTATAATGGTACAGAAAATTTAGGGTAAATCTGAAGTGATGGGCAGCCATCATCATCAACAAACAATACAAAATTTAAAAGTAAATGTAAAAAAAATGAGCATGAGAGATCAGCATAGAACTAACTATAAGTAAGTATAAGTTCACCAGCACACAAAATTTATGAATGACTATAATTATTAATTTATTCAAAACTGATATAAAACAATTGTTTTCCCAATTCTCTTCCCAATGATATATTGCATGAGATATCAAATTTTGGGATTGTTCCTATAATTAAAATTTTATATATCACACACACACATGCATGAATACACATTTATTAATAATTTTCACTATCTACTTGTAGCAAATTTCAAATAGCCTTAAACCTATTTCATGGTTTTTTTTTTAATTTTTATAGCTATCCCCTCTCAATTAAAACATTGAAGAAGTGCTACTACAAGCAAGTTAAATTTCCTAACCCTTTCATGTATTAAACTTTCACTTTTCAAATAATATTATTTATCTGATTTAACACTTAAACTTTTATAAATGAACCTATACACAATTTTGCTGTACATAGGAACCTTATCCCTCTTCCACACTCTCAACACACTTATACATAGACAATTCAATAAATTACACAAATAATTATGTTTATATGTCACACAACTGCTACGTGAAATTTTTATTTCTTAAAAAATATATATTCTGATTTTTATTTGACCTGACATTCTCCTATAAGAAAAAATTCTTTTAAAACTATTAAAAAAACAGCATTACCCCTCAACTCATCGATCTTTGGTTTCTTATGTTCAAACCAAAGGTCACTATATATATATATATATATATATATATATATATATATATATATATATATATATATATATATATATATATATATATATATTACTTCTTTGACAGTTCATAAAAGTTTTCCTTTTTAGGTTACTTTTGATTAGTTGTAAACATTATTAAAAATATTTCAGTAAGTTCTTTTATTTTTCAAACTAGAAAGATTTTTGGAGTTTACTTTTTTAAATTTCAAAATAAAATCATTTATAAATCAATCCTTTGTTTTTAGATTTATAATACAAGCAAAAATTATTTATTTCTATTACATTTAAATTAAAGATTTTATCTCTCATTTTCACTAAAAAGTTTTACTTTTAACAAATAAACTGGAAATGGTCATTTATTATTTTCTTTCATTACTCTAGTTTTAGTTGTATAATTTAGTCAAAAATTATTTACTGTTAGAACCAGCTGATATCTGTAAGTACTTGTTTGTGCTTTTTGCATATTGATAAAACTGCATATGTAGCATGGTAATCACCTAGTAAGCTGGTCTCTTCTAAAACCATAAAGTGGCCTATTGTCATCTTTGGGAAAGGTATAATGTGATAACTGTTGGCTTATGTCTTCTAATACACACACACATATATGTAGACTATAAACTACATAAAAGATGGGTTTTGTGTTCATGTGAATCCAAACTCTATCATGATGAATGTCTGGATACACTGTCTCTTGCCTTCAGTTATAATTACATAGTTTATCATACTGTGACAATCTATAAAAACTGTAAAATTCTAAAAACTCCCCTCAATCTTTTTTCCACCTTTTTATAGTCAAAGTGGAATTTTAAAAAATCACAGTAATTAAAAGTAAGTTTTCTTTATCTTGATTGAAAAACCTAGTGACTTTTTTCAATTCACCTTAATCCTTTTAAAAACAACATTGCATGATTTTTATCAAAATATGTTGTACAAGCTTTAATTAAAAAAATTTCTTAATGTATTCAAAATAGATAGTAGAATTTTATAGTTATCAGTATGTCTATTATAACATAAAAACATGCTTGTTTTAATTTCAACATCAGGATCAATAAATATTAATTAGGCCTTTTAAAAATGTTTAATTTATAATATTTTTTTTGAATTCAAAATTATTTAATCCTTAACTGTTATTCCAGTGTAATATAGAAAATATCTACAAAATATTTTTGTTTGTGTTTATTTCTACTTTTCCTTTCAACTTTATATATATGTATATAATTTAACAGTAAATACAAATATATATATATATATATATATATATATATATATATATATATATATATATATACTATGTTATATGCCATAAGACACATAACCATGTCATATCCCTTCTCAAGAGGGAAAAAATAAAAAATGAACCTAACAATATTTTATATAGTACACATTTATAATCCAAACAAAACTGCTTACTTCAAACTATGTACATATCAATGTTATTTTAAGATTTTACAGGCATCTGACAGCTATGAGAATGAATAATGACCTGCAATTCTTAAAGAATTCAGTCACTTGTCTATAAGTACACAATGTAGCATGATACCAAGAAATTTACCTCAATTTAGACATTATAAACTACCATAACTTTTGATATGAAATAAAAAATACAAGCATCTTTTCAAAGCTCTGCTCCTTTGAGTCTTAGTGGCTGAAAAATACAAAACTATGCTTATCTTCTATAAGTCTTAGATGCTGGTATATATAAAACTATGCCTTAATTCTTTTCTTGGAGATGTAAAGGCTGGAGTCATGGCAGGACTACTTTAACTATACCATGATAAACAATATAGAATCAGAAAGTGGGCTGGAGAAATGCCTGAGATAGAACATACCTCAGAGTTTCTCAAAAACATTGCATCCTCAAGCCAATGACAAAATCCTCCATCCATCATCAAAACTAAAAGTACAGCTAAACAAACTCCAGCAGTTAAAAACACAATGCACCTCCAAAATCATACATTTTCTATTCAATTCTAAATATAAACCTTTTAAATATACATTAAGTACTATTTTATAACTTATATTCATCAATACTCTTGTCACATATTTCACAGTAATTTTTTTTGTATTAAATTTGCATAAAATGCATACTTTTCTTTTTCAGATGTGATTATATTTGAGATCAAATTGAGTGACAATTTTGTCCAGTACTTGATCACCATTGAGCCCACAATTGGATAGCCATTTGTAATAGTATAAAAAATTTGGTGTGAACCTGAGATGAAGGAAAACCATCATCATCTCCAAATAATACAAAATTTAAAATTAAATGTAAAAGAAATGTGCATGAGAGCTCAACACAGAACTAACTATAAGTAACTATAAGTTTACCAGCATTACACCAAAGCAATAATCATTCACCATCATGAATTATCAACAATAAAAATAAATCAACAGACAATCTTATTGGATTTGAAATAAGTCTGTTATAGACCAGGCTAATTATTTAGCCATTGCCAAACTTATGACAGCAATACAACATAATAATTTGAATGTACATACTTAAAAGTGCTAATCCATCAGAATAGATAACAGTAAAAACAGTAATGCTGTGATACTAAAATATGCTGATTACCATCAATTCTTTGACCATTTAATACCATTAATGTATTGGCCAAGTATAAACTTAATTTCTAAAAAATAATTAAAATGAAATGTAATGCATGAACTTTAATGGATATCTCCTTTATACCATCCAGCATTAGAGAAAGTAATAAAATCATTATCAACTGGATTTCCATAAACTCTAAATATAAATGCCTTTCATATAACAGACAATTATGCATGAATCCAGTTTAGTAAACAAAAGTACTATAACTGTTAATGTGATCAAGAGATATAATACAAACATATAATATTCTACAACTATTTTTAAATTGACTAAATTAACTGAAATAACTTAAACAATGAAATATATATTTTTACTAGCAATTAAATTAAGTTCAGTAGAATATCACTATAAATATAAATGAAGTATTCTGATTTTGATTAATACAATAAGCTGTCACATTGTGATTTACAAATACTTCATAATAGGTTTGCATAAAGCATACCTAAATATAAGAACACAGATGTGTGTTATAATAATTTATGAACATATTTGAAATGTTATAAATGTATAAATGAAATTTATTTTTATAATGCATAATTAATGACAGATTTATCATATACATGTGTATGCATGAAAATGTGTGCACACACTGACATTTATAAAAAATAAAATAACCTAATAAACCATATTATATTTTCTCAATACACCATTTCATGTTGAAAATATACAAAAAATTCAGACGTACATATGAATATATAAAAAAATAGATAATATGAACCAAAGTTATTAATTAATTAATTATTCCTAATGGTTAAAAAAGTTTTTCTTTTTACTTTTTAATACATATATATATATATATACATATCAATGTATATATATATATATATATATATATATATATATATATATTGTATCAAAGTACATTGATATGTAATTAATTTATTATGAATCCTATGTTTTAAAATATAAAAGTTTAAAATTAAGAGAATAAAATGTAAAAACTAAAGAGCAGAGGGGAGGAGGATTTTGTTATTAAGAAAAATAAACCGTAGATGCTGTTTAAAATAATAAGTTGTTTAAAATAATAAGCTGTTTAAAATAAAAGATTTTTTTTTGTTTAAAAGAAGGAAAAAAATCTTGTAATAAATAAATGATTTAATATTCTTTAAATGAATTTTTAATAAAATAATAAATAGATTTTGTTTTATCTTATAATAAATAAATAAATATATGTGCATGTGTGTATGCAATTTTTAATAAAAAGTAGACACTAGAAGCTGGTTTTATTTCACGAGACAAATGCAGCTGCTAAATGAAGTTTTCCATTGTTTAAAAGGGTATAAATAGCTCAATTTTTGTTCATTCTTGGTCTGATTTTTTCATTTAATAAAATATTTCTTGAAGTAATATTTCCAAAAATGTTGCATTGTTAAAAGCCAACGTATTTGCAGTTGACCAAAAGCCGCTCTCTATGCATCTAATATCTGCGATTAGTTTGGAAAGTAATCATGTTGAAATAAACTAAATGGACAGCAGAGTGCAGGGAACGACAAACCAGCCATGAAAATCATAACAAGTCACAGGTTTCACGAAGGAATCATTTACCGGTCATCGATGAATTAAGAGATAAATCCATTATGCTGTTTCTATTGTGTTTAAAAACCTAGGTAATTATTTGACTTTGATATCTAAATATTTCCGATTTCTTCTTAAAATAAAGATAGACTTTATTGAAAGAACTTTGAACTTTTTGAATTAAACTTAAAAAAGAATAAACTTTAAAATTCAAAAGATAATATTTTGCAATAATAAAATAAGTAAAAGCAGCTTCTAATAAATAATATTTTTGAAACAATGGCATGCACGTATGTGTGATTTGATTTTTTTAAACTTAAAAAAAAAAGATAAAAATAAAATATGATGTAACGTGTATAATTTATTTGCTAAGGTAATATATTAATATGCTTATTTTAATCTTTAAAAAAAAAGAAGTGTGTGTGTCTCATTATAAGATAAAATGATTTATTTATTTTTAAAATAATATAAAAAACACTTAAATTAGTTTTCTTAAAACATTTATGTTTATTTCTGATATGTATGCGTAAGTATAAATATTTATTTTATTAATAAGAGTAGGAGGGAAAAAATCTAATCATTAATAATAGTATTTTAGAAAAGATTCGCTAATTTAAATCTATAAATGTTTTGGCATTCAGTATAATGTTGTATTAATAGTTTTAAAGGATTGAAGTATTATTTAGAATGGTTCGGGGGAAATTATTTTAGTTTTAAAAAAAAAATAGTAATAGATTAGAAGAGGCAGCATTTAAGATATACCTTTTGTTTGTCTATTTAGTGGATGGTTGAAACTGGTTGAGCTAGCAGGGATTTCAGATGCCAAGTTGTGCTGATCAGATAAAAATGCTAATTCTAATGTAATTAGCTGGCGCCTAAGGGATTTTTTTTCTTCTTTAAAAAATAATAATAAAGTGTTTATTTGATCGGTATATATTTGGTAGTCGAGTGTTGAATGTTATTGATAGTTCGCTATTGATAATATTTGACACTTTATCTGAACACCAACCATTTTTCTGAAAGGGAAATTTAGGAGGACAAAATATAAAAAAATATTAGTTAATATTTTATTTGTCGATGCTTGGTGTTTGTATAGCATTAAGAGAAGTGAAGGTAGAGAAGTGTTGTTAAATAGTAGTTAGTAGTTATTTTTTTTTATTGTTGTTCAGAGCAGGTTGGTTCAATATATATATTATAACCTACACTCCCAACACTGCTCATATACATTACATGAGCGAAATGCCCAGGCGCCAGTTCTATTAATGAATAGAACAATATAACAAAAGATATAATAAAATTATTACTGAGACTCTATATTTAAGTTTATGTTCAGCTCAGCTCAGTGGGAGGCTATAGGCAGTTCATAAGATATATGATAATAAATGAATAAAAGAAGAAATATTATAAAACATTCAATATAAGGTAAATTCCTTTGTTAATTAATTGTATGATAAAGAATCATAATGTTTACTTAGTACAGTCTATTAAAATATACTTTAAACTTAATTTCTTCCTTCATCCAAGTATAACATATATCAGCTTGCTATAATTATATTCTTAAACAATTCTATGACTTGGCATATTATAATCTAAACATCTACTTTAATGCCAATCAAGAAATAAACAGTAAGATAAGATCTCAGGGAATTTAACAAACACAGTTGAATTAAATAAACTATATTGCCCATAAGTTATAATTCTAAAGTATGAGAAAAATATAATGAAACTAATTGACTAAAATATTTTACTGTGTTTCAATAATAAGATAATGACAGAGATAGGGTATTTTAATCTCATATCATCATCTCACAAATATACTGACTTGGCAACCTTTCTAATACGTTTATCAAGTGGCAAATACTCTTTATAATGTTTGGATTAAGAAATACAATATTGTCAGACACTAGCAAATTTAATATTATAACTCTAAAATAATATATCTGTTTTATAATAGATTTATGAAATGTGGAGATGTGGAAATGGAAATACGAATGTACACAAGAATAACTCAAGACACAGATTTTAAGATTTTAAATAACTAAAACAAATCATTTATTACAATAAACAAAATAAATTTGGTTTAACATAATATTTTCAAATGGGTTCTTTGTTTTACAGACTTTTAAATTATTAAATAAATTTTTAGCATCAGTTTGGGATTATCCCTACTATCTAAACAAATTAATAATAAAACTTAAATATCCCGACTTTGAACACATACTTTGCTTGCATGTTTCATCTATATGACCATAAATAAATGACATATTATATTATTAGCACAAACAAAAAAATATATAGATACTTTCGAGAGGATATTACTGTTGATTAACAAAATAAATCAAATCATTTATATTTGGCTTTCAGCAAAGCAACTTTCTATAATTGACTAATAATCACTTTCAATTACGTATATCTTTCATTCATAGCAACAAAATCATGTTTATTCTGATGATTTGATGATTGATAACTTTTATTTAAATAAATACACTGTATTTTAAAATATTTATTTCCGGTTTTAATCTTAATACTTTATACTTCTATTAAATGAATGTAGTATATTTCAAAAGCATTTATGTCTCATTTTAATTTCAATAATTCTATACTTTATATACGCGATATTATTTATATTACGCGTGTGTGTGTACGTTCAAGCAACAATAATGTAAAACAATCTTTTCTATAAACTCTCCATTCATTAAGAAAATATCATATAATTATTTTATTTCGAACAATGTCGTAATTCATCAATAAATATGACACTAATACTACATCAAGAGTTAATCTAACAATTTATCTAGCCACATATTAATTAACACAAAGCTATATTTTCATGATTTTACATACTATACGTTATAAAGGGAATCTACATGAGGAGCAGATAACTCTTACCGAACACTTCTACAATAATTCATTACCAAGAATCCAAGAAAAACGTCACATAACTTCCTAAACATCATTTAATCATATTTCAACAATAACTCCTCTACTTCTAAATACATTATTGGTGGGGATTTTAATTCCTCGTCACCAGGGCCCTAAGAACATCACTTCAAAAAAATATCATCAATCATACGCATATAAAATAAACAAGGCTCTACTCATGGAAAATTATTAACATATACTAAATAAGCAAGATCTTTTATTCCTGCAGACATTATAACGCAATCAAATTTCTTTCTATTCTCATAGCTTCTCTAAATATCGAACATCATAAATACACGCTGGCAGATAAATACATACAGATAATATATCAATCCGTTCAACTCAGTAGAATACGACAATGTACGAAATTTATGCATAAAATATTCACAAACTGAATTCTATCAAACAAATATCATAATTGTGCAAAACAAACACACACCAGCGAATAAAAAGTATATATAATATTAACTCTAAATTACACACTAAGCAGGTAATACGATAATTAAATATTGCATTAAGGCATAACTTTTAATTTAATAAACTTTAGGTTACTTTTTTAAAATTTAACGGTTCTAATTATTACGAACGAACTCTTTTTATATCTAACAAACTATTTCTATTATAAGTTCGTTGATTTAAACAAAGAACAAAATTTTCACTTTGAGATAATAAAGTATACAAAATAAATGTAAACCTCTCTAATAATATATTTAAAAAAAATATTTCTTTCATCCTCGTAAGGAAACAATAAGACCTATTTGAACACAATCAATTTTTACCGGCGTACTCCTCATTTGAGTACGCTCCGGAGACGGTCTTGAAAATCAAAATAACACAGATTATACATGAACATAATAATAAATAAAACCTATCTACCTATCATATACATTAGTTATGACAAGCAATAAAAAAAAAATAAAAGACACAAAAGTTATTAGTTTTGTAACTTAAAATAAAAGTTCATTTGCAAAGCTCTGCTCCGGGTTTATGAAATAATATGGGACACATTCCAAACCGAATTTTAAACTAAAATAAACTTTTGCAGTATAACTTAAAAAAAATATATAAGCATAACTTAAATATGCCCAGCACCTTTCAGTGTTCATAGCATATCCATTCGAGGTACCAAATCACACGCAAGCAGTTAATTTCTCCTTATTATACTGAAAATATAAGACATTTTCCGTGCAGTTCTGGATTAAATACGCGATTATCCTTAGTATTTTTCTGAATAGCATTTAATAATACTTTAAATTGTCCTTAGTAATTCCATAATTAATAATGCTTTGTTTCATATTCCGTCCTTATTGAAGAGAACAAAAATTACCAGCATTTCTGTCCTACTATTCAATTTAAACAGAAGTAGCTTACATTTTATTTCCTTAATTTAAAAATGCGCATTAGTTCCAGAAATATCAAATAAATGAATACTGTTATCTCCTTACGATGAACTTAAACATAATATGATCTATCAAAATAGACATATCCTTAGGTCTATGTATAATCTTCACAAAGAACACTACACGAAAAATAGTGAGAAATTAAAATATATTCTATAGAACAGTTCTGCATGCGTTTTCCATATATATCAAAAAAAAAAAAATACATTGCTTAATGATACAACAATAATATTTATGTAAACCATTCTTATTTAAAATGGCAATTAAATGAAATAATATAGACTGGATGTTATTAACATACATTTTTAAAAGAGTAATAGTTATAAAGGGATTAATTCAGAAATGTTTAAATCGAAGAGAATTAATCAAACCGACATACCTTTTTTAAAACCTTAGAATTGCATTTTTTAATTAATTTTTTCCATAATAAAGTTCTGAAGCTCCTTTGGAAGTTTTTACTCTAAAGTCTTTTCAAAGTCAATTTGACTTCAGTAACTGGCTTTAATTTTTACAATACATGAACCACTGTTTACTGTCTACCATTACATTATAAAGAGCAAATTTTTATACTGGAGATCTTTGTTAAAAAAAAAACCTCTCTTTAGCAAAGTTCATTTGCCTTTTCACCAGGTTACTCCCACGCATCTTGCTAACTAACTAATTACATATGCAAAAACAAATCTTTTCAAAAAAAAAAATCATTTTGATTTTTAAAACTAAATGAAGACAAGAAAAAAAAATACAAATAATAAAATAAATAGCTTTTACAAACTTGAAAGAAAAATGAATATTAATTAACTATCAAATAAAAATGATTAATAATTTATTCAATTTATAAAATAATTCATTGATCTAACTATCTATTAATCATTGGAAAGAAATATATATTTGTTAAATTATTTAAGATAATTACTCTTATTTAAATGTTTTTATTGTGAATGTACTATTGTTTGCTGTTATTAAAGATGAAAATGAAATGAAACATAATGCAGAGTCATACATGCATACACATGCACTACAACCTAAATATTGAACTATCTTAACTAAATATAATTGAAATGACTATTAATTGTTGACAACAAGATAAGAATTAATGAATAAAGGATTTTGAAACCATTCAAATAATATTATACTAACACAGGATAACTTTGCATCTTTCCAACAAGATGTATCAATTCCATTAATAAACAACCCCCCTTCCTTACATTAAATACCTCATTAACCACAATAATACTAATAAATACTTATAAAGTGGTCAGTAAACTGCATAAGCAACCCATATTTAAGCTTTAAACAATCTCCAGCAAAAAAATTTTAAAATTCTAAGGCTATTTCATTTTTTTTTAATATAATATAACTATTTATTTAAGATACAAGGTATCTTAAACCCTTGTGCCTATTCAGATGGCCACAATATATATATATTGTAACGTTTTTCTTATTACTAGGCCTCTATACACCTCAAATTTATATTTGAGTGTGAGTTGATCAAGCTGTATCAAAAGAAAAAAGAAAGTTGTATTTCTATTCTCAACACAGCTATTTTTCCTGATCAACTTCGGTCTAGAACTATTACCGAGTACTATTGTGAGCAGAACCAGTTTTTAATTTCTACTTGAGGGCACCAGAGTCGTTAGACCCACTGAGACTGCGTCAAACATATGGTAACTCGTAAACTAAACAGAAAAAATGCTTTTAAACAAATCGGTATTATCTCCTACCGTAACGAGAATTAATAGTTTTAAGATTATTGGTCTTAGATTTTAAGAATCGGTAATTTTACGGTAAACTAGAATTATCTTTTTTTTTTGAGATTATTATTGCTGGGCTTATTCAAACATATTGGCAAGGTAAATTACTTATAAATCTTATTAAACTAATAATAACTTTAATACTAAAAAGAATAATAACCATTATTAATAACGCACAATGAAAAAGGTTGATAAAAGTATAATCTCTTTTATTCTAACAAACTAAAATATTTATAAGTTAAATTACGAATTAACTAAACTGGAAAGTACACACATGCTAATCCAGATAATGAATCGATTAACAAAAACAGTTAGATTAAATAATGAACGCAATTTAATAATGTTCCAAGATCTTGTATAAAATTCTTTATAAGAAAGTCCCTTGAATACGAAAAGTCTATATCAGGATGGTAGTCTAAGCCTAGATAAATAATTGTTTGCAAACTTTTAAGTCACTATCAGGAAAATTTATTCTTAACTTACCGGTAAGTTCATGTAGGTTTATGGGATCCCAGATCATGAGAATTTCCATTGGTCTCTCCTGCCGGCGTCTTCCATTATTGTTCCGTTCTATAGCTGGAGAAAAGGCACGGTTGTAGTGACCCTTTTATTGCAAAAAGCGGTCTTCACAAGTCCCGTTTCCATGCTCGCGTGACAGCTTGGTACAGCAAGGGGCATACCTGTGTAGAAGTATATTTCTTGCCACAGGTTATGCTCGTGGAAACCTCCAACTTTCAGAGACGTAACTAGAAGTAAAAGAGAAGACCCAGATTGAAGTTGTCATCTCCTTTTTATATCGCGCTCCATTTTTGGAACTTCTGCGCACTCTTTTGTCTTTTTATCAGCGTATAAGATAATAATCTTATACACTCTCTCTTAAATTTAAGTTACAAAGTTCTCTTTTTTTTAGCATTATTCTTCCATCTTTAATTAGCTAAAATATTTTTCTTTTAGCTTATACTTTTGGAATTCTTTTAATTTATCTGGATTAGTAATCTGTATGTCATTTATTCTTTCCAATTAGATAAAAAAAAATAAGAATGACAATTTTAACCTTCATTGCACGTTTTAACAAAAATTATACTAATCAAAAAAAAATCTAAATTTACTTTTTTAGCTTTTATCAAATGCCAATATATTTGTAACGTATATAAATAAACGTTACAATATATATATATATAAAACAATCCACTAGAATAAAACTATAAAAATTTTCAAAAAATGCCTATATAAAATTGAAGATTAATATCTTTTGCTATAGCCAGCTTCAGCGTATTCCACCATCTCAAGTAAATGGCAGAATACACTGAAGCTGGCTATAGCAAAAGATATTAATCTTCAATTTTACATAAGCATATTTTGAAAATTTTTGTAGTTTTGTTCTAGTGGATTGTTTTATACTTATACTATTTGATATATATATATATATAATTGAAATAATATTTTTAACGGTTTATAAACAATTACAAACAATCTTAAAATCTGCAGAAGTACTTTCGGTTACTTTCTAACCTGCCTCAACTGCCATTAAATTCAAAAACCAAAAGCGGAAGCAAACATCATCAATTCAAATTCCACGAATCTCGTATTTTAATGTTAGAAGCTTGTCGATTTATTAAATGTGTTTTATTCCTGTTTATAAAAATTGCCTCTTTAATTTTTCTTTTACTATGGTTTCTCTCTTCATGAAGAATTTTCACATTTTCAAAATTAAATTTAAATTTATATTTACATGTTTTTTCGTGATCAAAGAAAACTGAAGAAGATATTAAATCACCATTATTTTTATTTTTTACACACTTATATAATAATTCATGTTCCTTCAATCTTTTCTCAATACTGCACCTAGATTCACCTATATATGATAGCATACAATCACAAAAAATTTGATATATGACATTACTGTTTTGCTTGACAGGTATACTTTCAGTTACTTTCTAACCTGCTTCAAACCAAAAGCGGAAGCAAACATCATCAATTCAAATTCCACGAATCTCGTATTTTAATGTTAGAAGCTTGTCGATTTATTAAATGCGTTTTATTCCTGTTTATAAAAATTGCCTCTTTAATTTTTCTTTTACTATGGTTTCTCTCTTCATGAAGAATTTTCACATTTTCAAAATTAAATTTAAATTTATATTTACATGTTTTTTTGTGATCAAAGAAAACTGAAGAAGATATTAAATCACCATTATTTTTATTTTTTATATGCTTATATAATAATTCATGTTCCTTCAATCTTTTCTCAATACTGCACCTAGATTCACCTATATATGATAGCATACAATCACAAAAAATTTGATATATGACATTACTTTTTTGCTTGACAGGTATGACATCCTTAAATACACATTTATATAATAATTCATGTTCCTTCAATCTTTTCTCAATACTGCACCTAGATTCCCCTATATATGATAGTATACAATCACAAAAAATTTGATATATGACATTACTTTTTTGCTTGACAGGTATGACATCCTTAAATACACGTTTATATAATAATTCATGTTCCGTCAATCTTTTCTCAATACTGCACCTAGATTCACCTATATATGATAGCATACAATCACAAAAAATTTGATATATGACATTACTTTTTTGCTTGACAGGTATGACATCCTTAAATACACGTTTATATAATAATTCATGTTCCTTCAATCTTTTCTCAATACTGCACCTAGATTCCCCTATATATGATAGCATACAATCACAAAAAATTTGATATATGACATTACTTTTTTGCTTGACAGGTATGACATCCTTATACCTGTCAAGCAAAAAAGTAATGTCATATATCAATTTTTTTGTGATTGTATGCTATCATATATAGGGGAATCTAGGTGCAGTATTGAGAAAAGATTGAAGGAACATGAATTATTATATAAGCATGTAAAAAATAAAAATAATGGTGATTTAATATCTTCTTCAGTTTTCTTTGATCACGAAAAAACATGTAAATATAAATTTAAATTTAATTTTGAAAATGTGAAAATTCTTCATGAAGAGAGAAACCATAGTAAAAGAAAAATTAAAGAGGCAATTTTTATAAACAGGAATAAAACACATTTAATAAATCGACAAGCTTCTAACATTAAAATACGAGATTCGTGGAATTTGAATTGATGATGTTTGCTTCTGCTTTTGGTTTTTGAATTTAATGGCAGTTGAGGCAGGTTAGAAAGTAAGTGAAAGTACTTCTGTGGATTTTAAGATTGTTTGTAATTGTTTATAAACCGTTAAAAATATTATTTCAATTATAATTACAATATTGTTTTTAATTAACGGATATTTTATTTATTTTACATACATATATATATATATTAAGTTTCATGTGTTTATATATGATTAGTAAAATTCATGAATGAAATTATTAGTAAAATATTAGGTATCTGTCATCTGTCTTACACTTATTTGATGAAAAGTAAAAAGATAATAATCAAAAAATTCCTTATATTCTTAAAGATTTATACCATTTTAAAATCTTTCACTCTTAGCACTTCCAATTTATTTTCTGGCTTTTTTAATCTTTATATAAAATTAAGCACTTTAATACCATCATCATGTATTAACTTGTTACTCCTGTTTTATTATCAGAGGGCTTCTCTTTAAAAAATAATAATCATGCTGCATTTGAAATTAAGAAAGTAAAACTCTATTGTAATATAAGAAATTCAATGTAGAAATAAATTATTATTTACTAAAACCAACAAAAACATTATTTTGGACAATTTCTTTCATTCTAGTATTTTATGCTATAGATTAAATATGAAAAAAATCCCTATCTTATTTTTTACATTTTCCCATGGATATTTTTAATAAAATGTTTTTCCATACTTTGCCAAATAACTATTTAGCATTTTTTTAATTATGCCTAGGTATTATTATATACAATGATTTAGGAAAAGTATGTAAAAATTAAAAATGAAATTTTATATTTTGTCCAAAATTTTTAGCCAGTAATAATGTATTATCATCTGTGTAATTTCTCAAATGGGTGAGAGATTTTTAAAAATGAAAAAAAAAATTTTTTTAATTATTTGAAACTCTTTTGCAAAGAATATATTGCAAATAATGCAATTAGATTAGATTTTAAAAATCAGGCAATTAAAATGTTATGCAAATTAATCAATTCAACTTTTAAAAAACTGGAACAAGATGTTCAAGACAGAATGAAGTAAAGCTTATATAAAATAAAATTTTCTTATTGCATTCATAGTGAATTTTCACTTTATTGAAATAACATCAGACTCATTATGCTTAGTGAGTAAAAGGATGAAAAAGGCATTGTCTGCTAATATAACCTGGATATCTAAAAACCTTGACCAATATTTTGATTAAATCTGGTTAAAATGAAAAAAACAAAGCATATGTCAAATTTCAAAGTTGAGATTGTTAAAGTATATTATAGCACATATAAACTATTTAAAATACTTGCCATCAAGAAGAAAACAAACCAGGGTTACCTTGTTATGTATGTTCTATGTTTATTTAGACTTCATCTTAACTATTTTTAGTTTATACTTAATGCTAATACACATTCATCATATCTTATGAATTATTTAAAGCAGGAAGCTAAAGCTTTTTAAAAAGATTTATTTAAAATTAATTGCATTTTAATGCAACTGAAGTAAAAAACTAACAAACAAAACATTCATTCTGTGTTAAATATGTATATTATATTAACATTTTGTAAAAGAAAAAATTCATGCATGTTAGCCAAGTGTTATTTTGTAGAAATTGATAATTAAAAAAATAATAATGATAATAATGATGGAAGATGTAATATTCATTTTAAATGTAATGTATCCACACATAAATCATCTGTGTTAAATAATTAGAGTAAGAAAGTATTAATAGCTTTAAGTTAATAATTTAATTGTATTTATTGGATTCATTTGTCTGTAGTCAATTCTGCAGTTGATTGCTAAGAATTATATTATATATATATATTGTACCAGTCGAAAAACCCACCACCTGAGTGCAAGTCAGATCCAAACTCAGCTGAACCAAAACTGAATTGAAACCCAACTCACCAGCTCAGATTAGCATAAATCGACGGCACAGTGCTATGCGCCAAAAAACTAGCTCAACGGTTGGTGAGGATCAGAGACCCCTGAACTGACACTAATATTGGTTAATCAATTAACTAAGATAATTTTTAAATCGAATCATATGTATATGTTTGGGTTGCCAACACAGACAGTGAGTATTCACATTAAAATAATTATAAAAGTATTAAGAACTAAGAAACCAAGTGTGTTTAGAAAATATTTAATAATAATAATTTGTTTGGTTTGGATTTTAAATAAAGATTAAATTAATTAATTCTAGTCCTTAAACAAAGTTTATGATTATAATCAGAATGGCGGTTCTTATTATATGCCAATGAATATTATGCAATATTGGAATTCTATGTCTATGCCCCCAACAAGAAAATAAAAGGCAGATAAAGATATTCATTAGTAAAAGAAATTTTTTACTCTAATTTTATATGAAAGAATGTGATATTTATTTTCGCATTCGCAAATCCATTCATGAAGAGCAAGATACGTATTTTAGAGCATAACTTTAATTTTTATTAGAAACTTATTTTGAGATAAAACAGAGAAATTGTTGGACTTTAATTGAAATCACTTCATCATGAATTACGAGCATCAGAGCGGGCTTTACTGGAACAGAGAGGTAACGGTGCTGATGAATTATGAGCTATAAAGTGAAATTGAAAGACGATGGCTAGTCGATAATCAAAGTCCTATGGCAGCTTGATCTGACAAGTCCAATGCCCTTTGACTAATATGAACAGGAGAGGAAGTGCTTTCTTCCTCGATAATTTAAAATAACAGAAATTATCACCGACCAGCCTAACGGAGGGGAAGATTGCCCTACGTCAGCAACAGTGAAGAGGATGACTTACTAGTCACTGTTTGAGAACTAAAACCCAATTATAGAATGCTCAATGTGATGACTTGATCAAATGAATTAAAGTCAAACGAGTTTTTAAGTAAAACTATTTTAAAGTATTTGTAAATCATATTAATTATGCCCCAATCATCGTGCCCTTCCTGAATCTTAATAGAAAATAATAAAGTTGAATTAGAATATATTTATTTGATTCTTTTATTGGCCCTTTGCAAAAACATTTTAAGATTATATTTGAATAATAAACAAATATTAGTGAAACGAGAAAATAGCGGTGGCATAGATTAGAAATGGAGCTAATAATTTATTATTAGCCAATTATAAAAATAACACACATTTAATAATTTCTTTTGACTCGATGATTGATAGAACTGTATAAATCTAGTTCTAATGGGCGAGAACTACTATTAGAATTAATATTATATTATTTGCGTGAGGCAAATAGAACAAAGGATCTCATCGAGTCGAAAGATTATTGGCATATAATTAAAATAACAACATTAATAAATTACACACACACACACACACACACACATATATATATATATGATATAATAAATGAACCACCAAGCAAGAAAAGAGAAAATTTAAAGACTAGAGGCTGAGAAAACTACGATATAAATTTACAGTAGCATGAATAAAAGGTTTTATAAAGATTATTACATTATAAATGAGAAGAGCTCTTAAAGGGAGTGTAAAGTAAAGTTTGGAAACTGGCCAGAAAGCTTAAGGTTCATTACGGAAATATATTACCCATTTCTTCTGGGGCTGGTTCCCTTATTTTACACATCCGGGTGAGGAAAACGTAGGCACCATTTGGTCGATTACTTGAACAGTATTTTAGTGGCTTTTCATAATTTTCATAATCTTAGCAGCATGATTGGTCCGGAAAGATTCAGCAGCTTCATTGAAGATTTCAAGGGACTTCAGAAACCGCAGCCAGATTCCTGACGTTTTAGCTCTTCACCATGATCGAAGCACTATTTAAATTTATGATTTTGAAATGCACAGAATTCACTGCACTTCTCTACAACAAAGATGGCTTTTTTTCCCAATTTTTCAGAGCTATATATACTGTCCTCCCTGATGCCTTCAGGCTCGCCCTTCTTTCATTATCAATGTTTTTAGATACATTGGTTGTTTTTAGATACATTCCTTCAATAAGGCTTTCAAACTCATTAACTTGAATTCATTTTCTAATTAGAAAATGAATTCTTAAAATCAGAAAATGATTTTAATTAGGAAATCCTTATCTTTTTTCTAATTAATAAAACTTTAACTGTTGTTTTTGAAAAGAGAAAATCTGAAAGCTTATCGAAAGAATGTAGCTTTTAATCAATAAAACTTTAACAAATTATTTAAAAATAAAATCAAACATTCCCGACGCAATGAAACTTTTAAACAATTATATATATTTAAATATTTACAAATATATGCGCACAATCCACGCAATTATAATATATAAATTCATGAATAATTTTATCATAAATTTATTCATAGAATTGATCAATTTAAATCTGAAACTAATTAATTTTAATACACATTTATGAAATAAGTCACCCTTTATGAAAATTAGCATGGATTGAACGTATAAAGCCCCATTGCATCGGAAATTCAAGGTTAGTACTAAGGTTTGAAGTGGGCTTATGGCTAGATGTCATGAAGCTAGGATCGAACTCAGATCTGACTGCTTCAATATATATATATGCAATTATTTGTTGACTGTTGAATAGCTTAAATATATATGCATGTGTATGGGACAATTAATTCCTATTTCATTTTAATAAATTAAAGACCAAATTCAAAATGAACCATCCATGTAGAAGTTGTAGTTTTATTAAATTACAATTCAGATTTTAAAATGAACATACCCTATAGTTACTGTTGTAGAAAGATGAAGCAGTGTTTATTCCATCCTAAGTATATGCATGTGTTGATACTAAGAAACATATGAGCCAAATAAATGTCTTATTTTTATAGGTTAATTCCTATGTAGTTAATAATATCAATGCATAATGCTAAACTAAAATAAATTTCCAAATATTAAATCACCCCACATGGTTAAGAAATTAAGAACCTCCTCTGTAAAATAAATATATTAGAGTCCATATTTCAAAATATCATTTTGAGGCTGGTTATTTTGAAATATGGACTCTAATATATTTATATATTTATTTTGCAGAAGGTGGTTGTGAATTTTTTAACCATGTGGGATGATTTAATATTTGGATATGTAGCATTGCATTTTAAGTTTATTAAAGCTCAGGGTTCACTGTATGGCAAATGTACTCAATTATATACCTCTATTAATATTATAGTGTAAGTAAAGATTAATACTAGGTTAAGTAAAGAAACCTTGGATATTTTTAAATTAATTATTGTTGTGTTATCTGCAATTATTTTCCGTAATCAAACCATTGTTGTTATGATGTGTTGGTCACTTTAAATGTAATATTATATGGTCTACATTCATTCATCAGAAGTAATTTATGCTCTTTATGATCTTACAGTGTATTGCAACTAAGAGCTTTGTAGTAGTCATCATTATTCTATTAAATAAAAGATTTTTAAAAGTATATGTGCCAGTTTATTTCCTGATGACTAAGGTCAGACGGTACCTGTATAAATTATATAAATTTAAAAAAATGTAAAAGTCATTAAAACATGCTTAGTCTGACCATTATAATATATATAAAGAAAGAGAGAGATCAAATTGTACAATACTAAATATGTATTAATATGAATAATACGCCTCAACTTCAATGTGCTAGTAATATTAATGTGACGATCCTCTAGTAACAAATTAATCTGCTTATAGACAAAAATGAGAGTACTTCCATCTGATAAATAAGAACTTATATAGAAAGCAGACCAAAAAATAATAATGTAACATTGCAAATTTCAAATCAGTGAAAACAACAAAGTGATATTTAAAACAACTTAGAATTAAATTTCCAAGCTAGAACTAATTTTTACTTAATTATTGATATATTTAACCTTCACACCACTAAACATTCTTTTTAAAACATATGAATAAAAACATTTTAAAAGACAAATGATTCCAAAATACATTTTCAGTCTTGCGTTGTTAGCCGAGAGGTATCGCAGCCGCCATGCAAGCAAGTAGTTGGTTGCAGACGGGTGTGGGTTCGCGTCCCGGCAGATGCTATGACATATGAAAAAAAAAATGCATTTTCAGTTGGCCCACATAATCTCTCTCACATATATTCCCATCATATGAACAGTATTTATCAATATTAAATGGTTACATTTGATTTACAAATACAAAACAGTATTTTAATTAGTAAAGCAAATATTGAGAAGTTGGGGTTTATTGCTCATCTTATCACATATTATTTAATGTTGTACAATTTGATCTTTATATGTGGAATGACAGCTCTACTGATGTGATATTTAGTCTGATAAAATTTTATATAAGTTCTTGGAAGTCAGATAATGCAAATATAATAAACTTTTTCTAATTTAACATCATACTAAAATAATCAACCTATCAGCTCTTTAAGGACAATTATTTCACAACTTACAAAAATAATTTTTTAACTTGAATTTTTTTAAGCAGATGATAATAGCCAACTTGGTAGATATCTAATAATTGGTCAGTAAATGAATATAAATTAACTTGAATTATCATTTAAAAAGATTTCACTAACAGATATTTTTTTAGTTTAGAAATTAAGGCATGTATGTGGAGAAAGGTTGATCCAGAAGCTTCGAGTGTGAGTGATATTTCAATATTTATATCAAGTGCTGGATGAATAAGTAGCAAACCTGAAAAATTTGATTTAAATACATAAAAAAATATGAAAAAAAAAGCAATTCATTGACAAAATTATAATCATAAACAGAAATCTTGAATTTCCTTCCTCTGCTTATGTAAATAAGCATTTATTTTATATAGCGCATGTTTACAATTGGATTACATTCAAATATCAGCTTTTCAAGCTAATTGTGCAGACGCTTTTGTGAGTGTTAATAATAATAAATGAATTCTTTCTCTCCAATACAAGATATAGTATTTATGCAGGAATAAAATGAATCCACTTATTCCTACGACTCAAATGCTTATATATGAGCAAATCTGAAGTACTGGAAAGAAAAGTGTGAGGGTGGAATGCTCACTTTAAATTACTATATACGATGTCTGAATGAAAGACATTGATGAAATTGTCTAGAATTTACTAAATGTCACTCTAACTGAAACTTAATCATAAACATGCACTATATAAAATAAATGCTAAAGCATATGCACAATTTCTCTGCTTATGAAAATTATGGATATTTGGATTTTGCATAGATAGATATGCTAGTATGTTAATTGAAAACTCTTTAATAAAAATTAGCTTTTTGTAAGAGAATAGCTAATATTTCACTGCAGTAAAGAATCAAAAGATATTTTTGCCTTCAATCTTGTCAATAACCATTGTAATAAATTTTGCTGAAAAGCTTCAGTTCATATATCTGGTTTAAATTCTGCTGGATATTTTTTATAATATTCAAAGAATTATGAAGTCCATCATTTTCTTCCTTGATGGACTCATTTAACCAATTCAAATTTTGAACTACAACTTGACCCTCAAGCAATACATCTATTGAAGGCAATAGAACATTAAGTCGCTTTTGTAAGACACTTTTCTCTATCACCTTAATATTTAGAGTTACATCATAAATTTAAATGTTTAGAACATATAATATTAAAGAAATTTCTACAATATTAATTTATTTGATTCTGGTCTATTTGTTGTTGCTTGGTTGTAGTTCCTTATTGGCTAGATTCTTTTATTGCTTTGGGAAGAAAATTTAATATATTCCTTTTTAATTAATTTATTTTTATTATGAAAATATATCATTTATTGTAAATCTAATAATATGATTGGAGTATACCGAGCAGTATTTTTACATTGCATTTAATAAAAACCGTCACAAGAACGGAAAAGCAAATTTTTGAAACTCGAAAAATATTTTTAATTCTGAAAATTCACAATATATATATATTGGTTGGGTTAAATATACTATAAAATCTGACGAACATTTGAGAGCCACACACAACTTATTTTTATTTGTTAATATATGTTTGTGTGAAAGTTGTTGCTTTTCATGCAATGAGCTAAATTAATTTGAATTCGTTTTCAAAATTATGAATTTTAAAGATTTTATTTGGAAATAATGCATAAAAAAAATGGAGGAGGGGGGTGGGAGGAAGTAATATATATCTCCAGAATCTCACACTTCTTCTTCCTGTTTGAAGTTTACCAAATAAAATTATTGACTTTAAAAAAATTTTTTTTTTCCTTCCTAGTGCAGATGTTATGAATAACTAAAAAATATTGAAGGAACAAATTCTAAACGGACGTCAATGAGAAGAAAACTGTTAGAGAAAACTTAATCGCATGGAAATGCTCTTTGTCAAAAATGGAAAACATCCATATATATTAAGAAGAAAATATCAATTCGAAATCGCTAGATTTAATCTGATTATAAACATTTGCAAGAAAACATTTTATATGACTATATATAAATTTTAAAATATTAAAATTTATATCTGACTTAGCAGACAATATTACCATATAAAATACAGAACTGTCAATAAATAAGAATCGTTTAAAAGAAAAACGGTAGCCCTTTAGCAAATAAATCATAGCAAATACGTTGGAAGCTCTACTCATTCAATATATATATGCAAACTAAATTTTCTGCATAAAGGCAGCCAAAATAATCGAGATAAAACATTGAAAAACTTTATTTCATTTCATTCCATATATAACAATTAACTCTGAATACAGGATTATGATAATGACTTATTATCCTTTATTTTTCTTTTCTGAGAGATAGTCCTGATCAGGTAGCTTAGCTGCTTCCTGAATTGATTTTCTGAGGAATGTGAAAGAAAAAAATCTGTCTGGCACATTGAAGAGAACTTTTTGCTGCAGTGGCAGAGCGACAAATTCTGGAGTTCCAGTGAATACAGCCCAGTTCTACCCTACATCCAATGTTTAAATTTTTTATGAACTCTTGAACAATAAACCAGTTTGATTATTTTTGTATTTTGATAAAAAATTTTATCTCTGCCTTCCATTTCAGTGTTTAAATGTCTTGCCTTTCTCAGCAATTTAACTTATAATATCAAATATTATTAATTTATTTTAATAATCTAAGCCCCAAGTTATTTGTTCTAGTAGTAAAACTAAAGAAAAGATTCCTGAATCTAAGCTAAATCTATTATTTATTATCTGTGAAGGTCACATGATTTCTGAGTAATCATGGTATTATTTTGTTAAATTATCTTACTAAGACTTACCATGTTTTTTTTTTTTTATATTAACATGAATTTTAAATAATCAAAAGAAGTTTATTATTCAAAATGTCTTCTTTTAACTACAAAAAAAAAAGTAATGAAACTTATATGATTCTGAAATCTATATCATATATTTTTTAATCCACACATTATTTTGCATGAAAACATCACAACTATAGTTTATTTGAATATTTTAGGGAAACATATGTGATCCATGATGCAAATATTATTTCAATACTTAACTTGTTCGCCTTCCAAAATTATAACCTCCAGATTTATGAAATCCACATTGTTAAACAGTGGTTTAAGAAAACTGAGAATGTTGTTATATACCTTCTATGGTCTCCATGATAATCTATTTTAAACAATATCAAATCTCTACATCCATTTTTGAACAATAATTTAGATAACAATTTCTTCTTATTTCACATAATCATATTTACAAACTTAAACGTAATTGCTAACTACAATTTTTTTTCTTTCTTTCTTTACATGGAACATTAATTGACATTGAAATGATTTAAAAATATTCAAGATTACTTTCTTTCCTGAATTTATCCAGAAATGTATTCAATCAGTGTTAGAAAATGTAGGCCAATCACCTATGTTTTATTGAAATTGAACTGGAATTTTAAATTCAGTGAACCAGAATGTTCCCCTTTAAACTATCACTTCAGAATCAGAGATCTTAAAACTTTTTTTTATAAAAATTAGCTTAATTTTCTTCTAAACAAACTATCACATGACAATTTACACAATTCTTTATAGGAAAAAACTGTATTTATTTCTATTCCACTGCCATCATTTATTGTAATCTCAATAATCAATAAATAGTATACAATACTGACATCCTATTTAATATCACCAGTCTAGTTTCTGATATGTGGTCTTTATTAATATTGAGTTTAAGTCTGAATCTAGTTCACTTGGAGTTTTGGATCTACCTATCAAAAACATGTTTTATATTTCAAACTGATAGCTTAATAATAACAAAAATAAAAAGTAGAGAGTGCATAAGGTCCAAAGATCCAGGTGCATTAGAATTAGGATCAAGTTATTCCCTGATAAAATCCACTATCCATAATGTAACAGTATACATATGCCATTACATTATTTTAAAATTAAAATAAAAGGTGAAAATAATCATAAATAAAATTGACTTATTAAAAGCATAAAAGAAAATTAAAATAGTTATTTTAACATATATAATCACACAGATTAAAAACTTAAAGAAAAATTACTTAAAAGTAAATGATAAGAGCAAGTTAAAATAAATATTTAAAAATAAAGATTGGCATTTTTGTTTAAAAGTAATAAAAAATAAAAATGTTAATTAGTTTCAATTCAAAAGTTATGTTTGAATCTTAAAATGGAAGTGATTGTTCTGTTAAAATATATTTGAATGTAAAGCAAACTAGCCCTTTGGGCACTTAAATGATTGAAAGGTCAGATAAGAGATAAAAATTAAAGATTGTGTTTCCAGCTCTGAAGCAGATTGACTAATGCAAGCACCAAGTCATGCATGGGCCAGAAAGGAAAACCTCCAGACTTATAAGAACAAATGACGATTTGGAGAATTTGTAATGAGTCCAGAAATCATAAAAGAAAAAATAATTGAATTCATTAGTTAATCTGACTATTAATCTATGTATTCTAGCTAGCTATAGTGCAGACTCCATGATATAGAAGTCTCACAAGAGATTCAGTTTCCTTCATTTGCACCGGCTGAGGCGGCCTCCCCACCCACGATTCCAGAAACTATGGCTTGTAGCAGTTATGTCTCCAAAGAAACTATTAGCAAATAATATGATCAGCAAGGACTTCCATAAACTGGATGAAATCTGGAGGAGTCACCAAGACCGAATGGGAAATATGAACTTTTATCAGTTGAACTTGTTTTTTAAGTATATCTATCTCTTCAATAAGTAGTCAATCCATAAAAAATATAAATAATAAGTGAACTCTTATCTGACCACCAACAGGACTCTAGATCAATCTCTATATATCTTTAAACTCAAAGTCATTGGTTTAGCAAAGTTCTATGAGATGTTACATATATGAACTACAGTACAATGATTTCACTTTTAGTTTTTTATGACATCTCAATTATAAATTTATTGTGAAACAAATGTCTTTTCAAATTAACTTGTACAATTCCTTAAATAACTATGTATTTATATCTAACTTTTGTTTATCATCTAAATATCTTTACAACTTAATTAATAAATATTTATTGCTTCTATAATTTTCACATTTTTATTTTATTACCTCTTCATAACATTTAAAGTGAAACACATATAATAGGAAAAAAAATTATTAGATAGAGAATTTAACAAACATGTTTATATATGTAATAACTTTTATTTTATTATTTTGTTGGAAACCACATTATTTTATTTGATACATCTAACTTGAAAAAACCAGCAATTACTTTTTTTATACAAAGTTTTACCAATACTGATTCATCAAGCAGTTTTATAAAAAGTTGATTGATTCATTGGTTTTACAAAGGAAAACAAACAACATATTTTGAAATGCAATCACATGACAAAAAGATACAATTTGAAGGAATGTTGACCTAAAAATTTTTAGCAAGATTCTTGAGTAGAATTTTTTCATTCACAATAAGATTTTTTAAAAAAAAAATTGTTAGAAAACATTAATCAAGATTTCATGAGAAATTTTCCAATATGCCAGATCTCTTCAAATGTTTTGACAACAGTTTTGTAGCAGGTTTTATTTTAAATAAGAAATATAAAGAGTTTAACAGTATTTTTTGTTATTCTATTGCTGTAACTTAGATATAATTTTCATAGTAATAATCATCTAGAAACTAATGTTTTAAAAAGTTTATTTCAGATAGTCATATCCATATTTGTTTTAAGATGTCTTTTGCATATATTTAAACATAATATAATATTTTGAATGATTGCATTTAATTTATTTTTTAAACATCACTAATTGATAGTTAAAATGATAATAGGTGTTAGAAAGCATGAAAATGCTTTGTTGGAGTTTATTTTTATTTACTTACTTATATTTGATTTGTTTTATTACCAAAGAAAACATCTTCAGATTGTACAGAGTACTTTGAAAGCTGAACCTCCATTGGCCACCAAAAATAATAAAAACTGATTTGCAATTCATGTACTTAGTCTTTTCCAATATTAAAATTCCATTTGAAATACAAAATTATTTGCCTCTTGCCATAGGCCAGGCTCCAGAGTAGCATTAATAGAATCTCCAAATGGAATAATAAAAGATATGAATTTATAATACTATGTAAACCTATAATGAGTTCAATTGACAAATTAAACTCCAATTTGTTTTTTAAATTTCTTTTTTATTAATAAATTTGGACCAATTTTGTTACTGTAATTTAATATTTTCTTTATTTCTAAATTCTATTATTTGATCCCTATTCAGGAAATGGTGTTATTTTTATTTCCTTAATTGGGAACATTGAAGATTGATTTCAATAGATTGTTTGAATGTGACTTTACTTGCTGTGATAGGAACTTTATTATCATCACTATAAATTTTTTTATAGAAAAAAAGTCAGTTTATATTTATACTAGCAGTTATCTCTTTTTTTGAAACCAATGCAATTTTTTAGATATTCATATGGTTAGAAGCATGTCTAATTCATAATTGATTGAAGATTTAAGAATAGTTCATGCTGGAATTTGTTTTATTATTTGTGAATTTCCTAAGCAAATTTAAAATTTTTTGAGGTAGCAGACACATAACTGAGTATGGTAATATTTTTGATCTTCATAAAATTTAATTACAAAGACTTTGACTGTATAAAATTTCTCAGATGATTATTATACAAAGAGTAATTAATACAAGTTTTATACAACTTAATTGTTAATAACAACATAATTTACAAGCACAGTTTTCATTAGCAACTTTTAATAATCTATAAAAGATTCCAACTATAAGATGTATTTACCATCAGTTCAAGTCTTTCAATTCTTCCATTATATTCATAGATTTTTCAGTTACAAACTATGTAGTTCATTGTTTTTTTAGTGACAACAGCATATATCAGAGTGCAGTAAATTCCATTTATGAAGCATATAAATGCAATGGCTAGGAATTGTTCTGAATTTGTTAGCACGACTCCAATAACGTCTAGAAAGATCAAATCTAGTTTTAATTTGGTAAAGGTTTACTTTAGCGACCAGGGCATATTCGCCATCTAGTTTTTAAAATTAGAACTAAAATCTTACGTATCTGCTCTTATATTACAATTACAGTAAATATTTATTAATTAAAACGTAAAAGATAATAAAAAAAAAAATTACCTTTTTAAGCATAATTATACCCTATGCATAGCAGGAAGTTGGAGAAAAGGGCGGCAGTGCTATATCTACTGCGGAAGGCAAATTCTTGGAGGTATGATGAAAATAAAGCCCTGCTGGTACCAGATTGGAATTTCAGCTTACGCTTGGCCCTCATCCACATATTCTCAATATTCTGGGTATGTATGTCTTGGTCTTCGGGATTCACGAAGTTGTCCTGGTGGACGACAACCGAATGCATGTGCATCCCATTGCTAAGTCTGCTGATATTATTGTACGCAGCCCAGCCATCTGAAATTATGCAAGTCCCTGGTAAAATGTACTGCTGGATTAGGGCCTCCAATGAGCCAGCCGTTCTATCCGCAACTTCTGTCAAGAAGCATGTAGTCCCCCTGTGGTATTTTCTGTGGAAATAATATGTTTCGTCGATTTCGATGACTAATGGCTCCCCATTGTCATCTATTCCGCTGAGAACCATCGAGATAGTTTAAATTCTTAAGTTATAAATGCCAATAGTTTAAATTCTTAAGTTTCAAATAATTTGAACTAATTATTTTAATTAAACTAGTGCAATTATTTCAACTTCTTTAAAATGGTAAATATTTTTTTTATCTTTTACATTTTAATAAATTTTAATGTAATTGTAATATAGTAGTATATACGTAAGATTTTCGAATAATAATTTACTTATAATTTTGAAAACTAGAGGGCAAACATGATTTTTATGCTGTGGTCGCTAAAGTAAACCTTTACCCTTAATTTACTACTAGACCTGGGTAAAAAATTTCTGAATATCATTTAAAAGTCCATTTTATTACACTACAATTTTTTGATTGTTTGAAAAGATTCTTTATTGGACAACCAGAAGGAAGTGTTGATTTCAGATGAATCTTTAATGATAAAACTGCAATTTAAATTAATATTAAGGCTAATCTATTTAAGAGCATTTTTTACTGCAGTCTGTGAACTGAAGCAATGAAGACAAATGGGTTTAATCAATATGGCTTTGAAAGTCATCAACAGTACTCATCTATTCTTTTTTTAATTTATTTCTTTCTAATTAAAGGCATATAGATCAAGTAAACAAAGGTTCGATAACAAATCTATGGAAGTTCACCAATGCTTACCATTCTTTAAAAAATTGTTAAACCATTTCAACATTTTATAGCTTCATCATAAATTTAAAAAAAGTAACCAAAACATTTAACGATATATATATATATCGAAATTACTATACAGAAAAAGAATCAGAATTAAAATCAATTCTTTTTTTATGTTGCACTTCAAGTATACAATATTCAAATATGTTTTAAAAATACATATATACAAGCAACAAAGATTACAAATTATAAAATTATTATATAAAAGCCTTTTTCGGCAAATTATGTTTTTTTGCCCTTTTCAATATGTCTCCACGATTTAAAGCACATACAGTGACATCTATATCAATACATGAGAGAAGATAGATAAACAAATGGATATCTGACATGATCTATTATGTGTTTTTTTTTCCCTCAATTCTACTACAAAATTACTCTGTTATATCTATTGAATGGATATATATCCACATATATTAATTAATTAACTATCCATTCTTTATCCATTAACCACTTATTATTTAACTTAATGGATGTTTTGTATATATTCATACAGTTGTTTTTATTATACATGATGTAGTTTGTTTCATATATTTTACGTCTATTAACATTTTTAATATAATCAAGAACACTTATATTATCAATACAATTTATTTTATGTCCATACTGCAAATAATGAACATATAATGCAGATCTATCATCTTTCCTAGCAATAGCATCATTGTGTTCTTTAGCTCTTTCTCCCAATTGCTTTGAGGTCTGGCCATAGTAAATCATATTACAAAAATTACATCTAATTTTATAAACCATTCCTCTCTTATATTTTATATCATCTTTCATTCTACAATTAGTTATCAATTTATCCAAATTTTTGCTATTAGCCCACCCCACGTTAATGTTTTTATCTAGATAATTTTTACTTTTTTTATTTAATATATTATATACACTAGGCAAATATGAAATTTTTATCCACTTCTTTTTTTTATTAGTCCTACATCTATTATTATTCATGCTATTTACTCCATGTTGTGAAAATATATTGTCAATACTATGCGCTGCATATCCATATCCCATATATGTTTGTTTAAATTTATCCTTCTGTAACATAGCAATATTTCTATCTGTATTAAATCTATCATTCTTATATTTAAAATTCTTAATTACACTCATCTTTTGTATCCATGGTTGTTTTGAATCAATTGATATAATTTTCCTTAATTTATAATCTTTAATAAAATGCTTAATTATAATATCATTATTTTGATTTAAAATAATTTCAATATCTAAATACCTTATTTCATTATCAATTTCTTTCATAGTAAACCTAATATTATCAACATTATTATTAAATTGTTTATATAATTTATATATTGCCCTCTTATTACCAATTATCAAACTATCATCTACGTATCTAAAATAATGTAGTACTTCTTTTTTAATTATACTGCCTTTTATAATATTGATTTCCATGTCATTAATGAACATAGATGCCATAAGTCCACTAATTGCGCATCCCATTACCCATCCCTTATTTATACTCCAATATATTGGAGTATAAATAAGGGATGGGTAATGGGATGCGCAATTAGTGGACTTATGGCATCTATGTTCATTAATGACATGGAAATCAATATTATAAAAGGCAGTATAATTAAAAAAGAAGTACTACATTATTTTAGATACGTAGATGATAGTTTGATAATTGGTAATAAGAGGGCAATATATAAATTATATAAACAATTTAATAATAATGTTGATAATATTAGGTTTACTATGAAAGAAATTGATAATGAAATAAGGTATTTAGATATTGAAATTATTTTAAATCAAAATAATGATATTATAATTAAGCATTTTATTAAAGATTATAAATTAAGGAAAATTATATCAATTGATTCAAAACAACCATGGATACAAAAGATGAGTGTAATTAAGAATTTTAAATATAAGAATGATAGATTTAATACAGATAGAAATATTGCTATGTTACAGAAGGATAAATTTAAACAAACATATATGGGATATGGATATGCAGCGCATAGTATTGACAATATATTTTCACAACATGGAGTAAATAGCATGAATAATAATAGATGTAGGACTAATAAAAAAAAGAAGTGGATAAAAATTTCATATTTGCCTAGTGTATATAATATATTAAATAAAAAAAGTAAAAATTATCTAGATAAAAACATTAATGTGGGTGGGCTAATAGCAAAAATTTGGATAAATTGATAACTAATTGTAGAATGAAAGATGATATAAAATATAAGAGAGGAATGGTTTATAAAATTAGATGTAATTTTTGTAATATGATTTACTATGGCCAGACCTCAAAGCAATTGGGAGAAAGAGCTAAAGAACACAATGATGCTATTGCTAGGAAAGATGATAGATCTGCGTTATATGTTCATTATTTGCAGTATGGACATAAAATAAATTGTATTGATAATATAAGTGTTCTTGATTATATTAAAAATGTTAATAGACGTAAAATATATGAAACAAACTACATCATGTATAATAAAAACAACTGTATGAATATATACAAAACATCCATTAAGTTAAATAATAAGTGGTTAATGGATAAAGAATGGATAGTTAATTAATTAATATATGTGGATATATATCCATTCAATAGATATAACAGAGTAATTTTGTAGTAGAATTGAGGGGGAAAAAAAACACATAATAGATCATGTCAGATATCCATTTGTTTATCTATCTTCTCTCATGTATTGATATAGATGTCACTGTATGTGCTTTAAATCGTGGAGACATATTGAAAAGGGCAAAAAAACATAATTTGCCGAAAAAGGCTTTTATATAATAATTTTATAATTTGTAATCTTTGTTGCTTGTATATATGTATTTTTAAAACATATTTGAATATATATATATATATAGTTCATTAATTAAGTTGTTGTTTTTTAAAAAAACTACTTTTATATAAAAATTAATAACTTGTGATAGCTTGAATTCTTTCTCTTTCAAATACTCATTGAAACAAAAAATCTAATAACTCAATGTTAAAAATTAAAAACAAACGTAAATCCTGTTAAGTATGTATACAAATACTGTTTATAAAATCTCAATTTAGTTAAATATTTCTGTGTCAGAAAAAATACTTCATTTAAAGTATTTTTCTTTTAATTAAAAAAAAAGCAGATGGACAGTTTCTATAGTTCAATAAAAAGCAAAACGAACAGGTGATTGAGACAGGCAAATTCTCATCCTTTAGTGATCTTAAAAAAAGAATAAAAAATTGAATTTGTATTATTTCTTTTATGAAATTTTAAGCAAATAGACTGTAGAATATCTAGATAAACGTTAAATGATAAGAGTGGTGTTTAGTATTAAATACAATCAATTCACACTAAGATCTTTCTAATTTTTCACAAAAAATTATTGCAAATTTTGCTTTTTTAAAAGCATCCATTAACGCTTTAATTTCACCATTAAAATTAGGTGTTCAAATAAAAATTGTTTTGGTACAATGGTTATTTTCTCTTCATACTTCATTAAAGTGAAAATTAGATTATTATAGCATACGATAGATACAAACTAAAATAACAAGATAAAGAAATATAAATGTGTAATGGAATCAGCTTTAATTTGCAAAAAAAAATATGATAAAGTTATTATTGCTAAGGAGTTCATAAGAAGAGAAGTTTGAGTATAAAAAGTGATAGAGCTGAATCTCAACTCACAACATTGAGCTCCAGAATCCATTACTTGCAATCATTAACAGGAAGGAAATTATGTAGCGATTTATGAATTTTGAGTTCTAGAGTCTGTCACTCATTCATTACACTAAACTTCTTTATAATTTGCAAGCATTAACAGTAATAAAATTACGTAATAGTTGATTTTGATTCTCAATAAATGCAAGTTCTTTTTATATTTCAATATAGACTTTTTATTCCAAATAATTTGCAATCTGTAATAGGAATGAAAAGTATATATATGTAACAGAAATTGGACATGTCACTATCATTTTCAAGCATTATCGATCCACTGCAGGATGAAGATCTCCCCAAGTTCAATTCATCTTCCCCTATCTTTAGCCTTTCTGCTCCATCTCATTCCAACACACTTCTTTATTTCATCCATCCATCTCACATGTGGTGTTTTTCTAGATCTTTTACAATATATTGGAATCCAGTTTAAAATTTCAACTATTCATTAATTGTTATCTTTTCTAACAATATGTCCATCCCAACTATATTTCAGACTCTAAATTCTTTTAATGACAATAACACCCATTTTTTTCTCTCATGCATGTATTTTATTTTCAGTCTTTTCTTATTATTCCTAATATTCATCTCTCCATACTTTATATTGTTTTTCTGTTAAGTGTTCAAGTCTCGGATCTATAAGTAAGAACTTGTAAAACAAATTTATTAAAAACCTTCCTTTTCAAACACATAGTCATACTTTCATTAAATATTAAGCTTACTCTTTAATTTTTTTTTTTACCTCTAAAACATTTTGTAGAAGGTCATCATGCCTCAAATTGTGCCCCAAGAATTTTATTGGCCTCAATTTTATCATTAATTCTTTCAACATTAATTTCTTTCAATATTAGATCATTAATTTTCTTTTCCATCCAATATGTCACGGTTAGCTTTCACGAAAGCTACATTTTCATATTTTTCAATCTTATTTTAGTGCTTTTCTGAAGACCAAATCTTATATCCATATGCCAATATATTCTAAACAACAATTAACAAATTTCATCCAATTTTTTATGTCAATATGTTGTTTAATTGCAAACCTCTTATTTTCATAGGTCTGTTTTTTCTAATATTTTTTTTATTTTCAACTTGACATCTTATTATAAGATGATAAGATAATTAAATGTAGAAAAGATCTGAAAGAAATTAAAAGAACAGAATAAAAAGTAGAATTATGGCTAAATAAAAATAAAATTATGATGCTAGGGAGAGCAGATGATTAATTTTAAAACTAGTAATGAAGGTAAATAAGTTACTGAAGTTTTCATCTCTTTGCATTTAACAAAAAACACATCAGTCTAGAAAATTAGCTTAAGCAGACACTAGATATAATTGCAATGAAAAGTCTTGAAAAATATCTTTAAGTATACAGACATATATTAAAGCAAAGATCTTTTTTTAGCACTAAGAAAGACAGGGGAAAAACTTGCACTTTTAAAAAAAAATGTGATGCTAGAAAAGGTTTTTATGAAAAAAGAAAATAAACAAGGGGATACCTTTTCAAATTACATACATATGATTAATCAGATTGAATTCATTTTATTATAAGATGATGTAATTTAGTACAAAAGTGCTTAATATTCAAAAAAATTGGTAGTGATTATACTATGTGTTTTGTCTTATCATTATGTATTTCAGATCAAGAATCATATATATAATTATGCAATGCATTATTATAATAATACAGACAGCACAATTTATCATTTAAAATGATAACATCTGCTTAAATTTTTTTAGAAATGTTCCTCTAATATTTTCAAGTAAATACAAAAAAAAAAAAATTGGTAGACGCTTCAAATTACAGTTGAAGATAAAGAACCATCTAAAAGAGAATATTTATCCACAAGATTACACATAAAATACATATAATTATCAGACATCAACTTGAAATTAAAAAACAGGCTTATCAAAATAAAAAGGCTTTACTGTTTTAATAAATATATTGTTATCAAAAATAGGATTTATTAGACTTATTGTTTGTAATATACTGACATATGGATGTAAGACTTGGTTTTCAGAAAATCATTATTAGTTCATTTTATTTATTAATGGACCTAAAATAAATAATTAAAACACACAACTTTTAGAAATAATTTACTAAAATAATGTTTTTAGGTGTTTTGTAATTAATATTATCTTATATATTCCATGAGTGCACATTCATTAATATTTTTGTAATATATTCTGTAATTAATATTTTTTGTCCTATATATCTCATGAGTGTGTGTCATTTGATATGTTCTTATATATTTTTATTCTAATGTATTTTTATTTTATGTTTTTTTTATATAATGTTTTTTTTTTTTTTAGTATTAATTTTTTTTTATCATGTTGTTGTAGGTAAACTTTTGTAGCTTGTAAATATCTGTAAATATTTAAGACTAACCCAAATTATATATGAATAAATTAGATTTAGTTACTCATTAAAAGTATTTGGTACTCATTTTTATGAGGTTCTTACCACTAGTCTGTATAATTGCAATAAAAGATAGCTGCCAGTTTTTATTATTGTCCATCAGAACTAGTTCTGGGTTAATGAAAGAGTTAAACACTGAAGAAGCTAATGAGAGATTTGTTTCTCATTATAAAGATGGTGCCCTAATCTGCAGTATGATGATAAATTATGAAAAATAATGTCTATAGTGACATGGGATAGATTCTCTCTCTCTCTCTACTTGAATCCATTTCATGAGAATCATTGACATGAAATATAGAGAATTCCCAGTCTGACCATTATAGTTAATTAAGACATTCAATCTAAGTGCATTCAGTAATTGTTCCTAACATCCATTCATCCCCAGTAAAAACATTATATAAATTTATAAAAATATTAAAGGGGTAGAAAATCAGGTTTCATTACAATATATAAATAATAGAAGAAGATGCTGTTGCTTATTGCTAGCTGAAATTCAAATATGAAATATCACTATCGCCAAAAATTACATTATTTAATCAATACTATCTCTACTATTTTATTCAAACTCTATATTTGTTGCACAAGATAGCACTATTGTAATATTGTAGCATTTAGTAATAGTGATATTTTACATATATATATATATCTCTTTATAAGTCATATTTTTGGGAGTAATTGTGATTAATAAAACAAAATAAAAATAAAATACTGAAATTTTGACAAGATAATAATTGCCCTCAATGAGGTATAATAATATAAACTGCATGATTGTTAAAAAAATATCATCTGATATTATCTGTATGAAAGAGTTTCCTCACATTAATGAATATAAAAAAACAGCTTGTAAATTAAGACAAATTGATCAATAACCATTATGATGCCACCATTATCTCTGCAACAACAATGTAGTTATTATTTTACTCTGTTGAGGGCAAGTCTTTTTTATTGAAACAATGGTATTTTACTTTTATAAACATGATTGTTTTGAAAATGAGTAATAAACATCTTTTACCCATGAAAACATTCATTTCAATATATATAAATTAATCTGCCAATAATGTGTAACAAACCAGTCTATTAAATTATCTATAATATACACTACCAACATTGACATTATGCTAAAATAATTGTCACATCCAGTACAATTATTTCATAACTTACACATTGATCTTCAGATTGATATTTTTATAAAGAATGGACTTTATCCATTTCATTGGAGAAGTGGTTAGTTATTTTATTTGCCAGTTGAATATTGCTGTTGTAAACTTTGAAATAAAATGGGCTGATTGATTGGCTATTTAAGCATGATATCAAAAAGTTGGTTTATATATATATTATACAGAGAGAGAGAGAGATCTTAATTATTAACAAAATATGATAAAAAAAAACAGTTAAAAGATTGAGAGATATTTTATTTCAACAATAAATCACTTTGAGAATTCAAATCTATATCATCAGCTTATATAAATTTTCTGCATTTTTTTTCCTGAAAAATCACTGATGAATATATTAAATAAAGTAAGTGAAAAAACTGAACCATGCAATAAACAATTCTACAAACTTTTTAATTTAGTATGATTATCATTTAGTATCATTTGAATTTTCCTACTGCAGAACATTTTATCAAGTAAGATCATTTTCCCAAATAGAATAATAAACTAAAGTAGAGTCAGTAAAGATAAGAGTAGTTTTTAATATATTTTAAAAACCTTATTCAATATGAATGGTTAAAAATAAACTTGATTGCAGTAACTTTCTTATAATATAAAATTAGCTTTCTATATAGTTAGATAGCAATTGAGTATTAGCAAAATTCTTGTTAATATGATTATTTCAAAAAGTTGAAGGGTACAAATAATAATAATAATAATAATAATAATAATAATAATAATAATAATAATAATAATAATAATAATAATAATAATAATAATAATAATAATAATAATAATAATAATAATAATAATAATAATAATAATAATAATAATAATAATAATAATAATAATAATAATAATAATAATAATAATAATAATAATAATAATAATAATAATAATAATAATAATAATAATAATAATAATAATAATAATAATAATAATAATAATAATAATAATAATAATAATAATAATAATAATAATAATAATAATAATAATAATAATAATAATAATAATAATAATAATAGCTGCTAAATCCCACTCGATGGCGCAATTATCACGCTAAAATTATAAAATATGATCATTCACGGGCCGTTAATTATAATCATTTTGATGTGTTTTTTGTAATGCGAAAATAAAAACAAAAAGAAAATCGTCTTTTTTAAATATTACTTAATTTTAAATATTATTTTTTATTAACATATACAAATTAAATGATAATAATAAATGTAAAATAAAATAAACAAATTACAATTTGATTCGTCTTTTTTAGTTTTCTTTTTATTAGAAAAAATCAATTTTCTATCGGAGATTTTTTCTATTGAAGATTTTGTTTACCGCTAGTTTTTATTTCAAATAGAATGATAACTAAAAGTAAAACTTGTTACGTTTACGTTTAGGGTTAGGATTAGGGTTAGCTTTAGGGTTAGGATTAGGGTTAGTTTTAGGATTAGCTATAGGGTTAGCTTTAGGGTTAGTTTTAGGGTTAGTTTAGGGTTAGTTTTAGGGTTAGTTTAGGGTTAGTTTTAGGGTTAGCTTTAGGGTTAGTTTTAGGGTTAGGTTTACGGTTAAAATAAAAAATATCAAAATCGTATTTTTGTAAATATTTTTTTTTACTAACATCTATAAAATAAATGATAACAATAAACGTAAACTATATTCAACAAAGAATAACAGTAGTCTGAGAAAAGAAAGAAACTAAAACTTTTTTAAACAACGACAAATATATATATATATAAAATGTTTATAATATATGCTTTTTATGACATTTAAAAAAACAGTGTACAATTGTACTTTTCTTACTGGATATTTTTGTGTTAACGCTTTTTTTTTATTTCAAAAATATACACACGCTACAATCTTAAAATGTCTCGTGGAATGTTACGAACAGTACGTTACTTGACTCGTTACCTAATTCCAAATAACTTTATACATATATCTCATCAACATTTACTACTTAAAACTTCAATACACTACGGTGTAAAAAGTCTGTTAATTATTACTTTACAAAATCTGAACATTTCAATACTTTAAAATAAAAAAAAATCCAATGAAAACAACATTTCCATCCAATTCAAAAAAACACACCCTCTCCCCAAGCCGTAATCATTTTATAAACTGTGCGAATTCGGAAAATGTATTTGCTGCGTAAAACATACATGCTGTACTGCGACGCGACATAGCGGCCTGCAATCTGTAGCACAACAAAAAAGTTGTATTATAGAAAATTCAGGTTCGAAGGTGTCAGCCACGGAAACGACATTTTTATGTGTTTTAGCACGAAAACAGTGCCATCCAGTGGGATATATCTGCTCATCGATGACAACCATAATAATAATAATAATGGTTAAAAATGTTTTGGATCATTGATGGGGTTGGAACAGCATTTATAATGATATAAATTAGGGTATATAATGGTAGATGGAAATCAACATCAAACCTCATAAATCCAAATATTAATGACCATGAACAAAAATCAACAAAAACTAAATACATGAAATTATAAGTAATAAATAAACATAATAATATAGCAGCATTATTATTAATAGATAACAATCATCCTTTGGGATTGGATCTAAAAAAAGTGCTATAGAATCTGGGTCAATCACTTAGACAATGCAAATTCTAGGACATATTACAAAAATAACTACCAAACTTTCATCTGACATTCATATGACTGCTAACATATCTATCATAATAAATATTAAAAAACACTGGTATTCAGATATCATGTAGGCCATCATCAATGCTTTGGCCATCTGGTACTATGAGTGTAGTACTTAACTATAAACAAATTTCAAATCTGTAAATAATGTGAAATGAATGAACTTTAAAGGTAATATTTATTTTTGGGTTATTGAGATAATTCCCTGGATTTTTTACACACACACATATATACACCTATTTGTTGTAAACACCATTATGCTTGAAACTAACTTGGGAAAACAAGAATCCTAGGGATTGTGATTATGAACAAGAGAATATGCAAATGACTAAAACATAATCTATTTTAGATTAAAAATATTTGTATTGGTATAACCCACTAAAGCCCCTAAAGCAAAATCCTTTGTGAATTCAATCACATATACTGTAATTCACCCAACAGATAGCTAGAAAAATAAAAAATAATTTCAAAAACTATTATTTTTTAAACAATTATTTAATAAAGTTAATTAGTAAATAATAAATAAGAAAATTCAGAAAAATGGATAATATGACAAAATCAAATTACAATATATAGGGTTTCATATAGCAAATATAATATTCTCTGCTGATTTATATTAATTAATTAACATTTAATCTAAATGAGTTAATTCCCTTAACAATATTCAAATTTGAAAAGCAATCATTTTACAAAAAGTAAAATAACATTAACTTAAACATTTAACTCCTTTTCGTGTGAAAATAATGATGTCCCTTCACAGACTTAACATTTGAAGAAAAAACATGTTTAATAATTATTTCAATCCAAATTAACACAAATTTCCAATTTAATAATCCTTTTTATTAAAGGTTCATCAATTAACTTTCTTCTTGTAACTCCAAGTATTAGATCAACAAGTATTTCATTTTAGGTTAACCCAGGATTCAGTTGTGCAATGTTATCTTTTTCTTCTTGTAGCTTCAAATTTTTAGTCTAATAATTTTCATGTTCTGTTAACAGAAGTGAATATAATCATAATCTTGGCTAGATAAACAAGATTTTAAAAAAAATTTCCCAGAGATATATTTTTCCTCTTATATTTCTTTTGGCAAAATTGGTTACATTGAGTTAGTAATACTCAGTTTCTAGCTAAATCTTAGCACATGATTTTCATAAATTTCATTTTAAAAATCATTACCTAAAACTAGAAGTGAGGTCAAATTAATTTCAGACTACCAGGCTTACCTTTATATTCTTTGCCTCACCACAGCTGGATTAAGATTGATTTGATACTGAAGTCTACTGCCATCCAATCACATGGATTACTTCAGATATGAATGTATTTAGCCATGACCAATTACATTTCTTTTTACAAAAAGATTATCTCCCCCCTTTTTTTTTCAAAAAATTCTAATTATACTTCAATTATTGGGAAAATCTTTGTTGTTATTGTGTTTTTAATTTCTTAAAAGAGATAACATTTTATTCATATGTTAATTTGGAAAACACATTTTATTTTTTTAGACAGAGAAAAAAAGAAAATCCTTTATAATTATTTGATATTTTTTTAAAAAACATTAATATTTTGTTCATTTTCTTTTGAAAAGTGAAAAACAATCTTTTATATATTCTATTTAGTTATCTCCCAACTAAACAAATAAACAAATAAATAAAATTAATGAAGAAAAAAAATATTATTTAAAATATCTTAAATTTATCACATGATCATTTCATGATGTAATCTTTTATTAAGTTTAATATTTATAACCTAGCTAAACTCCTTCTTAAATGTTAAGCTGTCATGGAACAAACATGAGAAGAATTATTTCCCCCATCTAAATAAAAATAAAATGATAAAGCCAGATGAGAAAAATATTTCATCTTGATTAAATACCTAATCAGTTTTTTCCATTTATTGATTAACTATGAAGTACAAAATTTTGCTTCTGAAAAAGATCTCAAGAACAGAGCATTGTGCCTTTTATATCTGTTCTTCTTCTAAGATGGAAACATTTTGATTATGATGCTGGGTAATACCATAGGGATCTTCATATAAGTCTAAAAACTTTTTATAAACATGCTTCTCTAACAGTATATGTTGACTTTGTGACTATCTTTCTCTTTTTCATCTTTTTGAGTCATATTAGTATAGGCTTTCTCTAATCTCCTATGTAATTATGGCTTTATATATAATGGATAATTTTGTCTTTAATAATATTGTTATATGCTTCACATCATGCAACTAGATGAGAATAAATCCTGTGGATTTATTCTGGCTCAAATTTATGTATACTGATCACTTGTTTCACTTAATCAACTCATTTCCTGTGATCAAAATCCTGAATAATTGGCCCAGTTTCTTCATGACATATTATATGGGGATTTGTCTAGGAATTCCTGATTGATGTAAAAATATATTGAAGTTACATCTGAGATATTTAATAATTCCACTCAGCTAAGGTAAAAGATGTACCATGGTCTGTTAATATGATTTTGGGTTTCCCTTTAATGAGAAATTGTTGCTGCTTTTATGCCAAATTTTTCAAATAGTTTCTATATAAATGATATTACTAAATAGTTTGTCTACAATGCTTTGGTTTTAAGCTCTAAATTTTTTTAAAATGACAAATTATAGCTCATCGAGTTTTCAAATTAATATTAAAGAAACATTGTAAAAGAAAAGCTAGTAATTCTGCTTTATTAAAGCTTTTCTTCATTCTATCAATCTTGGATTTAAAAGTCTGGTACTTAAGATTGGTAACCTGATTATGAAAGTCAATAGTAGTTTATTTAGAGATAGTTTTACATCCACCAAGATTTTATAAAAGTTATTAGGTCTTATGACTAGATCTTGTAAAGTTTTATTTCTTCATGATCTCTCTCCATTGTCTTTAGTAGTATTATGCAGTTATTTTACGAGAATTCTGATTTCATTTAAACCTAGAATAAATTTGTAATTCATGAGAGATTTACTCTTTAGAAAATGTTGCTTTGAGCCTGTTAAACCAAATGAAATAAGAGAGAATTGAAAAGATTCTATTCTAAATATTCATTATATTGACTACAACTCACTTTCCTTAAATTCCACTTCAGAACAGTATATTTCAACTAAAATTATGTGAATTTCAAGAGTGATTAAATAATCCAATATCACAACTTATGGAAAATCATGAAGAACTATGTTTGTTGAAACAAAATATAAATCAGAAATTGTTTCTGTTCTGTAAATATCTGAATGGAATGTTCTTACTTCCTCATTACGATAAAATAAGTGCATGCTATTTAAATTTATCGATTCTAAAAGTTATCAACCTGTGTGATTCTCATTTACATATCCCCTATCCCACCATTAAAAGAACTATAATGATAATAGAAATCTCTTAGAAATATAGAAGGTCTAGTGAAATCTGGAAGAGGATAGTAATGAAAGTTTGTATTGAAATGTATGCAAATATTACATACATAAAAATAATCTATTCCAAATAGTGGCTGTAATATCATTTGAACTATTTTCAGTAGACATTGTTTGCTTTACAAGATGGTTTGAAGCTAAAATAGTTAAACCATATTTATAATGATTTCTATGAATAATTAATTATAATCCAGGAATTTTAAATAGTTATTCATAAAAGAATTATAAGTTTTTCTGAAGTACAATTACATCAATATTGTACTGACCAACTAACTAATTTGTAGAGAAGCTCCATTTTTAATTTTTTAAAGTTCTCTCAATATTAACTTAAAATAATTTTATTGTGTTTCCTAGATGAAAAAAAAAGACGATCAGCACAGATCATTTGATTGTCTGGATTATTAAAACATTGTTTAAGCTGCTAGTTTATATATTCTTTCCAATTTAGCACTACACATGCTTGGACTATAATTAATATTTAAGATATTATAATTTGCAGTTGATTTCCACTCTCATCTAAGTTATATAATGTTTAAATATTTAATAATAATAGACTTAATCATAAATATTTTACATTTTAAATACTGTTCTGCTTTAAAATTAGCATTTATATGTAATGGGTTTTATCAATTATAGTGGAGAATTAGTCAGTTGGCACAGCTATCAGCTGACGATAAGCAAGCTGTAAACAATTGTACTCAAAGGGTTAATTGGGTGTTTACTTTAACAAGGTAAAATTGATAAATATTTACTTCAGATTAACAATTAAAATTATGCATGATGAACTAATATATTATTTCCAACTCCCAAATTTGTTTCTTCTATTCTGAATTATTTCTTTCACTATGATTGCCAATTTTCATACTTAGAAATTTACTAAAATCGCTTTTGTTATTGAGATTACCCCTGCATTGTTCAATACAGTAAACAGAGTTGCAGCTTCTAAAGCCCTGATCCTTTGATCAATGGCTCAATTCTGTCACTGTCATTTTCGGTATTCGAACTTTATGTGAACTCTTGCACAATAAACTATTCAATTATTATGTATTAACAATCTTCAAAGCAGTTAATTTATGTATTATTTTTAACTTAATGTTGGTATTATGTGACAATGATACTTTGGAAAAGTGATTAATAAAATAAAAGGTAAAAACAATAATCATATTCCATGTCAAGATGAAATAAAATGTAGCATTTAAAAATAATATGTATATATAAATGCTATGTACTATGCAAGGAAAATAGTAATATATTTTAAACAATGAAGGGAAATTTTAAAGAATTATTAATCGAAAAATAAAAGGAATATTGAAGGAGAGAAGCTATTATGAGATCTATTATTGCTTTTTTTTTAAATTTATGAATATGATATATTAAATACATTGAAAGCATACTAGGTAGTAATAAAGTTGAAATTTTTTTTTAAAAAAACTATTTTTTCTGTGAATATATTCATTAGATACCAGATATTATGTTGGCTCAAAAAAGAAGAAAATTAATAACAGATGAATAACTAATATATTGTAAGTGAACTATTGTTTAAAATAGTATATGTATCACTTATAAGTTTTCATTAAAGACAGACATTTAGTGATGAATAATTCAGAGTATGGGATTTTTTAAGCTAAATCAAAAAAGGGAGAAGGGGAGTAGAGTGTATCTGACTATTGTGGAACTATTCATGAATCTATATTATATTTTTAATATATTAAATGATTAACAATTTGTTCTTGCATAATTGTGAGCAGAAAAGAGTAATAAGCTGAATATAGAAAGAATTGGGGAGTCATTCTTTCTATAAAGTATTTGCTTTGTTATGTAGTATGATTTCTTAGTGGTATAATTTTTAAAAAATATAGTTTGAAGGGTGTAATGAAAATTTTATAAACAGTAAATAACAATTGAAATTAATTAGTTAATGCTGTACCGCACACTCTTACTTGAATAATCTTCTAATATTGTAAGAGTTGGGGAGTCATTCTTTCTATACAGTATTCACTTTGTTCTATAGTATGTAATATGATTTATTAGTGGTAACACTATAGGAAAATACAGGATCATACTTGGGGTGACAGTCATCAGTAAATGAACATCAACTGCTCTAAATTGGTTAGCCATTTGTAACTCTACAAAAAATTGGGGTTTAAATCATGAGAGATCTGAGGAATTGTATTTTTAATCTCAAGTTAAAAAAAATGTAATCTCAAAAGAGATGAGCATAATAAATCACTCTGAGAGATCCGCATAGCTAAATATAAGTTCATCAGCACTCCCAAAAGTAATAATCATTCATCATCATGAATGATCTACCAAAATAAATCAATCAACAGTCCATCTTGTGGCTGGATAAGAACAATAAAAAAATATAAATCAACAGTCAATCTGGTGACTGGATTGGAAATGGGTCTTCTGTAGACCAAGCTAAGTATTGAGCCTTTGCAAGCTTGGGCAATTATTTAAACCATACTTTGGATGCACAAACTTAAGCATTAATCTATAAGAATACATAACCACAAAAATCTAAACAATAACACTGGAATATTAAAACATGCTGATCATCATTAATGGTCTGGCCATTTAGTATCATTAATGTACTGGCCAACTATAAACTTAATTTCTAATAGAGACAGAACTAAATAAAATGTAGTGCATGGACTTTGAAGAATATCCTCTTCACACCAATCCAGGAATCATCAGCACTATCATCTATCATCTGGATGCCCATACAGTAAATATAAACCCCCATCCCATATAGCTGTTATGTACAAATTTCTCTCAGGAATCAAGAATTCTATAATTTATTACTGTGAGCAAGAGGGAAATAAATAAATAAATTAGCTTATTATAAATAATCTTAAGCAATTCATGGTCTTCCCCTACTTCTAACTAATTAGTTTTATTGGGATTATCAAGAGAAAAAACAAATAAACTAAATCCTAGAATATGTAAGCTCTCACATACAACACTTCATAAAACAGAAATTGGGTAGAATAAAGTAATTAAGACTAGAAAGAATATTTTTCAAAACAATTATTTAATATCTGATTAATAATAACAAAAAACAATAATGACATGATAGTATGACATTTCAAACACCCATTTCATCAAAAAAATACATTTTTTACAAAAATTACATTAACCAATCAATTAACTTTTATTCAGGGATTAATTTTAAATTCATTAGGTTCTTTCTTGAAAAAATTTTAAGAGTTTGTTAAACATGTTCAAAAAAAAATAAAAGCTATAAATGTTTGATTCTACCCAAAGGGCAAATTGAGAGAGAAAAAAACAACTTAGATTTATAGCAGATTATACTTTTTTTAAAAAAAAAAAAAAGCTATTTTACCATTTGTAGGTAAAAATTGACTGACTTTAAAAAAAAAAGTCTAATAATTTGGAATATTTTAACTTAGTGAAGTATTTGCTGTTATCAATTTTGATACAACACACACATAAAAAACTTATTATATTTATAAAACAAAAAAAATTCTATTAATAAAAAAAATGATGTGCACACATAAGTAATATCTCTAGCCATGGTTTTGGTGTTGAACGAGTTCTTTTAGTTGCACTTTCCAGTTTTTTATGTAATTGAGCTTCTCCCTAAAGGCTTCTTAGACATGATTAAGGTATTCTTTTCTTGGTCTGTAGCAATTCCAGGTAATTGAAAAATAGCAAAATTTGTCCATTTGTTTCTTCTCTTGAATTTCCAGGTGAGACACAGGTAGGTAGAGACTCTTGGTTCAAGGCTACATTGCAGATTACTTTAGGAGGATATATATATTCCCTACATTTTTTTCCAGTGAAGATGATGCCTATCTTTTAATTGAACTTAGTACATGGTTTTCATTGTACAAAAGATTTTTAGTGCTAAATTCATAGTATGCTAAAAGCTTGATACAAAAAAACTGTTATTTCATTCAATAGCTTGGTGTCAGCTGGATTAAGTTTGGGCTGCTCTCTCTTCAATAGCTAAGTTAGGGATAATTTTTCTATTATCTTTTTCAGCAGCAGAATTAAGATTTGACTGCTCTCCTCAACAGTTAAGCTAGCAATAATTTCCACAGACACTTGGGTATAATCATTAATTTCCATTTCCATATATATATATATATTTTAAAACAGTCTTGCCCACAAGCCAATTACAATCTGTATCTTATCATTTTCATGACAACCAATTAAATAAAATTTCATAAAAACAATTATTCAGCTGTTATCTCTTTAATCAGATTAAAAACAAGTCAAGAACTTACATTTAACAGCATAATATTCTCAACATTTTTTTATAATTAAAAATCAAATCTTACAAAAAACAACAAAAAGATCATCTGATAATTGCATTGATTTGATTTTTTTTATTTCATTAAATAGAGAAATAGAAAGAAAAACAACTCTGATAAATTAAAATTTACAAAATATTAAAATCCTATTTTTGCTCTTCCCTTTTTTTAAAAAAAAATACTCTTAAATATATTAATGTTTAAAAATTTTCATACTATCATATGGGAATTTTACAATTATTGAGTTAAATCAAGACCCATAATAAAATATGTATTGGAAAATTAAACTTTATTTTCTCCATTAAATAAATAATGTTTTTTAATTCTTAAACCCGAGGAACATGTTACCAACTATCTAATTATTTATTTATTTATTGTAGGGCAGCTGTGTAACCAACTCGTTGCAATATTAAATGATTAACAATTTGTTCTTGCATAATTGTGTGCAGAAAAGAGTAATAAGCTGAATATAGAAAGAGTTAGGGTGTCATTCTTTCTATAAAGTATTTACTTTGTTGTGTTGTATGTAGTATGATTTATTAGTGGTATAATTGCCAAACAAAATTGGTTTGAAGATTGTAAAAAAGTTTGTTAACAGTAAATCATGACTGAAATTAATTTGTTAATGCTGCACTGCACACACTTACTTGAATACTCTTCTAATATTGTAAGATTGTGTAAAATATATATTAAAAAAATTATAGAAACAACTTTTGTAAATTTGAAAACTAGAGTTAGTAAATGTTATATAATTTTAATTAAGAAAGCTTGCCAACAGATAACTTAATTGAATTCAAATCAGGAATAAAAACATACTTATGACAATTGGAAATTAAAAAGAAAAGTTCTTAATATGTTGAAAAATAAGCTATTAGTCTATAAATGAAGTGAATTGGTTTTAATATAAGATTGAGCCACTAACTTAATTATTCACAAGTCATTATTCCTAGAGATTCATTTTAATGCATTCATCTTCATTGCTATATTAAAAGCAAATGGTAAGAGAAAAATCACAAAACAGCAAAACGTTCATCCAATCATAAAAATACCAATTCAGCAGTGTGAAACAGTAATTTTCATTATATTTTTCCATCTGTTATAAACAAAAATATCTACAGATGTATCATTGTCAGTATGGATTACTGGACAAAACCATTTGTGAGCCCCAATCTGAAATGTGACTTTTGAAGGAAATGCAAACACAATTTTAATGGCATGGTCAAAAGTTTAGTGTGTGTAAAAAAATAACTGTTAAACCATTTTCTGCATAATAAGTGAATCATGGTTTGCAAGCTGAGAAAGTGAATGAAATATATATTAAAATAGAAAGCTGATCAATTTATTATATACTGAGTTCATAGTGAATTACAATGTCCAACAAGTTATTGTGAAAGCAATAAGAAATCAGCATCTAGAAAGATAGGACAATACAGCAGTAAATGCCATTGTAAATGCACTGAAATAATAGAAATATAAAATAATATAAAATATTAAAAATAATCGCCTCCAATATATTTTGAATTATGGAATATATATATATTATTTTATTAAATTAAAAATCTTCACATTTTTTTAATAGTATATATTATGGTACAATGTGATTAAAATTTTTATTTTTATATATTGTTTTGGACGTATTTCTGACTATTACAACATATTTTTATTGGAAGCAGTGATAAGATAATTAATAACTCTTAGATGTACATTCAGGATATTAATTTCATTGTAAGTGTTTAGCAGTACTTTCATTTGAAAATTAAATGTAAGCTCTGCTTATTGGATCACTCTGATGTGTGATATATGTATGTGTTATGGCATTTTTATTATTGTTTTCTTCTATTATTAATTATTAAACATTAATATCAATTATTTTGGAATCAGTATTACTCTTTATTCTTATGCCATTTTGTATTTTACCTTATACACACATATAATTGTACATTTAAAAAATGTCTTAATCCAAACTGATTTAGAATCAGAGATTATGATTAAGAAATTGAGGGGTTATAGGGTGAAAGTAATGTGAACTCGGTCTTTTGAGATGCTAAAAGGTGATGTCATCTAGATAGTTTCTGAATTATCTGAAAACAAAATAAGTTAAGGTCGTTAAACAGCTTATTTTCAGGTTGAGTCGGAGAGTGGCTACTATTTTAATGATGATCAGTGGATCTTAGATTTAATCATAACGGTTCAATGTGCACTATAACCATTAGCAAGTAACTCTTTGCAGATTCTGCTCATCAAGAAGAAATAATATATTATAGGTATTTTCTTATCTGTGACATATTTTATTATCTGTGATTCTTGTCTGTTACAATACACACACACACACACACACATACAAATATTAAAATAGAGAAAGAAATGATTGAATAAATAAATAAGGAGAAAAAGTATTAAACCGGAATATAGACTTTATATATATAATGGTAGAAAAAGAATTAATTATAATGATGTAAGAAGCTTTAATATTTTATAGAGTAGCTCTATATTTCAAATGCTAAATAAATTATAATAAATGATAAACATTGATGTGCTATCGCATACAATAACCAAATGTTTTGTCATGTGGTCACAGTGCTCTACCATCTAGCGACGTTAATTTGTCTTTGGGCAAGGAATTTGACATACATGCATACATTCCCATAACTTTCGATGACCTTTATATAATTGGTTTATTATATATTTTTGCTTTAGTTAGTTTAGTAATTTACATATTAGTTATCAAAAACATATTCGTTCTTTAATAATGCAACAGTCGCTAATTTCCACACCTAATTAGCTAAGCATTAATTAAGCTGTGACTTATCAAACGTTTTCAACCGAAATTACTTAATTATTCTATATTAATAGAGTAAAAAAAAAATTCTAAAACTTTAATCTGTGATTAGTACTTTGTAAATTTTCTCTATGGAATGATAAAAAATATTGTGCTATTGGTGCGAAAATTTTAATTCCATTATTTTCTAGTAATAATAATATCCCCTTTTAGTTGAAATCTGCCAGGAGAAAAAATTAAAAAAAAAAAAAGCTCTCAAATATTTATTCAGACAATTATTTTGTTCCTAGTGTTGTTTTTTAAATTAATAAATTGATGCATTTTTTATTATTTTTCTACAATTTCCAAACAAAATTAAAAAATAAGTAAATTATAATTCTTATCTATCAGAAAGCAACTTTCACGAATCACTACAAGCCTACATCATCATCATCATTATTTTCAACCATTATTGATTTACTGCAGGATGAAGATGTATCCAAATTTAATCCGTTTTTTTTCTCCAACCTTTAGCTCTTTTCTCTACATCTTTATTTCATTTATCCATCTCACACACGATCTCTTTCCGGGTCTTTTACATTCTCTTAGAATTCAGTTTGACTTCAACTCTTCCAGAAATATGTCCAGCCTAGTTCCATTTCAGTCTCTTATTTCTTACAATGATGTGAGGTTTGTTTTCTTACACATATATTCCATTTTTGATTCTTCTTGTTATTCCTAACATACATCTTTCTATACTTCATTGAGTGGTCTACACTAATTGTATTGCTTTTCTATCAAATGTCTAACTCTCATATTCCTAAGTAATTATTTATGAATTTTTTTAAATTAAAAACATTCCTTTTGATGCACATAGTCATATGTCTGGTCTTTTTGGATCTTGTTCATCTGATCTTGCAATATTTCTTGAAGCTCTGAAGCATTATTTAAACAATAACCATATCATTTGCAAAATCTAGATCACATAAATAATCTCTAATTTATTTTTATTACCTTAACTTTCAATTTTAATCCACAAAATATAAGTTTTGCAGATATGAAATCTTCACGACACACACCCTTTCCATTGTTAACCTTGTTATTATTAATATGTAATTAAATCATTGTTATTACATTTGTGATAAATATTCTTTAGAATATATTCTGGGTCTATAACTTGATAATACAATGTTTTAAATTTTACATTATAGAAATGCTTATAGAATCATGGTGATGTGATCCCCTGTGCTAAAACTACTTTTACATCCATATTATTATTGTTTTCTTTTTGGTTGGTTAAAATTCAAAATCTGCTATAGTTAAGTTGTAATTATTTATAGAAATTTTGAATAAAACTAAGTTGGTAATTTCTAATAGCTTATTACCATTCTTATAATCAATATTACTAATGCATTCTTCAAATCATCTGATCTTCAATTTTGTTAACAATTTATCTATTTCTTCACTTGTTTCTTTTAATATATTGATTATAATTCCATTCCACTATTTCCTGGAGATTTTCACTTCTTCATAAATTTAATTATGTTTCACTTCTACATTTAAAATGCTGTATAATTAAGAAGATGCAGTAACTGTAAGATATACTTTATTTTCTTGTTTTTTATTACTATATACTTCTTTATAGAATTATTCCATGCATTTAATGATATCATCTTTCTTTTTTAGTGCTTTTCTTTCTATAGTAAAAGTTTCCTATCAATGTTCAAGATGTTGTTTTTTTTTGCTATCCTCAATTTTATTTTTTTATATTGTAATATATAAGAAATTCAAACTCAGACTTTCACATGACTCTCAACTCTGCATGCCATATCATATTGCTGACCCACCTGATTACATACATGTTGAAAAGATAAAAAATCACTAATATACATATTTCATGCTAAACCAGCAATCATCAGTTAGTCCAGATCATTATCTCCACACATATATACAATCAGTGCTTAGCTTTATATTAAGATAGCCAATCTTCATACTTTAATGGACAGACTTCAAACTCCAACCCCCAGCTCTTCAGCTATCCATTTCATTGAAAATCTGATGATGGAATGTTCAAAGCCCACATTAGCGCTAAGGTTGTCATCCTACCCATGTTGTATAAAACTCTTTTTATATCATTTTGCAAAACTCTAGATATTAAATTCTTCTTAATGAATCATTTCTATATATTTTGATATTCTTCCTGTTCATATATTATTATATGTCAATAAAAAATTTAATGCTAAATTGTTGCTTTTTTGTTTCAGCTATTTTTGTTGCAGTTTTTAATATTGTATCAGTTAACTTCCTATTGGTTTCATTTAAATCTGAACCATCTTCAAAATCTGTTAATGTTTTAAAATGATTTACAAGTTCTAATTTAAATTCACTGAATGTTTCTGAAAGTTAAGAATGTCAACTGTGGTCTTTCTTAATAATTTCTGTCTCTCTAGTTAGACATTAACATGTATCTTACAACTCACTAATCAATGACTTCATCTTTTAATGAATCTATCAAGAATATTACAATCTCAAAATACATCCTTCCTATTATTCAAACACAATCCAATTCTGCTGTACTTTCATTTGGATGTTTTATATCTATTTCTATTTAGCATTTTTCTCAAAGAAAGAATTCATAGCATACATTTTTTTTCTTTTTCTGTGAACTCCACAACCTCTCTTATTTCTACTATCATAAATAAATTTATCCCCAGAATTTTTATCTTTCAATAATTTACCAATCCTAGCATTGAAATCTACCATAATAATTTTAAAATATTGCCTGATGTGATCAAAAGCCTTTGTACATTAATATAAAAATCTTCAACTCCTTCATCACAATGAGATCTTTTTAGGGTATAAATTTGAATGATTTGCATTAGATCTCAATTAAATTGAAAAACTAATCTTTCCATTCTGTCTGATACACTATTAATCTACATAATGTTAGTCTTTCAATTTATAATGAATCACATATTCCAATAATATGTACTTTTATAGTAAAGTATATATTTACTTTTTAAATCAATAATCCTGTTATTTTCCAAATTCATGCAAATTTCCTTTGATCCATAATTGTAAACACCTAAATAAAAACATCAGCAAATGATAGCCTGAGTTCACAATCAAGGCATTCTTAGCTGTTCCATATTTGTCTACTAGCTGGCAAATTTACAGTTTCCTGGGAATAAGGGTTATAATTTAGTTATGTCTGTAACAATGGGAAATATTTATTAAAAAAAAAATCATTCACACATTCATTATGCCTTCAAGTAAAGAACTATTAGGAGACTCAGAAGAGAGAACCATCACAACTGGAAAAAAATCCCATAATGTTTATTGATCTTAAACTCAAAGTTAAAAAACAATAAATTCATCATGTTGGCTGATGTATATTGATAAGAACTCATTCATGTCACTTACTATATGTGGTTATGTGTATCAATTATACAAGATGAAGTGGATGACTGCGGAATTTCAAAGCTTGGGTTCAAATCCTTCTAATTACATCTAGTTTAAGCATCTTGTGTTTAAATATATAAATAATCATATAGTAATAAGAGATGCAATGACAATAACTTTTATAGAGTTGATATTAAAAAATTTTTCTGCTCAATTTCTTTAAGGCCTTAAAAAGGAAACATAAGATTTCCTTTCAGTTAACAGCAAACATCTTTTTGCCGCCAAGCCTATATTAATCTTCCATAAGTAAATCATTTTATGATTCTTTTTTTTATTTTTAACTCTTTATTTTAATGGTAATCATGATGTAGTAATTAGCATCTGCTTTGACATGGAATTTAAATCTGAAATGAAATCTTGGAAATTTTCCCAGATAATTCAGAATGCATGGTCATCCATAACTACTAATGTAAACAATATTATTAATCACCAAATTGTTTATAGAATGGGAATTGACATGAAAATAAAGTTCAAGCCCAATCATAAAATTGAGCTGAGATCTTATGAACTTTGAACTCTAGAATCTGCCCTTCTTCCAGTACTCTGATTCATGCGAGACAATCTAATTTTTCAAAAATACTTATTTTTAATTAAAAGACAAATCCCTCAAAATAATCTGAATTGGGCAAATGAAATTTTGAAGAACATGATTGTAATTCAATTCTGGGTCTCACCCCACTAACTCACATATGAGTGTTTTGTACATGCTTTACTTTTTATTTAATATATTTATTTACTAATTATAAAAATCATATAAAAATGATATAATAGATGTTTGAATAAGTTGTGTTAAAAGGGTGCAAACAATGGATAATTACTACTTGCAATGGTAAATTACTTGTCTTCAGTTATAATAGTTTATGGAATAGTTATCTTACTAATCTTCAGAAGATTTTATTATTTGATGTTTTTATGAATAGTAAAAAGAAAAAAAAAAGAAACATATAAGTCGTATTTACATATTGGACTATTTCCACCATCTAGTATTGAATATTAAATGTTTTCAAAAATTTAACTTGATTTAAATTTTCAAAATACATTCAACTATTAGTAATAATACACAGATTAATATATGCACATAGTAATCTGTGAGCTATTACTAACAGTTGAATGTACTTTGAAAATGTAAATAAAGTTAAATTTTTCTAACTAAAAACAAAAAAAAATACTCAATACTAAATGATGGAAATAGTTCATTCAATATATAAATACAATTAAAATACCATCATCACAAACCTTCAGGAAATATAAGAAAAGTGTATTTGGTAATTTATTACAATTTTTTAAAATTTAATATGACCATAAAAGAAGATAAAGATATCAAACAATATTACTAGTAAAAATACAAGTTGTAAATAGATATTATTGGTCTCTTTATTAGAACCTCATCCTTAAATTAAAATGATAAATCAAGTTTCTAATTAAGTTTACCTTTGTTTTTTACATTAAATGGTTCTTACATTAATTATTAGAATAGAATGTATTCTAAAAAGTCTGATATAAATGATTAAATTTAGCCATATACAAACATAAAAAAAAGTTTTTTGTGAATGGAAGTTGCCTATTTTTAATAACCCAACAAAATATTTAGCATACTAATCTATATATATATATATAATGGTAAAAATATATAAATCAAATGTGGCATTGAAAGTGTATTCTAACTTGCAAAAATTTGTAAATGAATAATGATGAGTACCATGCAAACTAGATAGTTTATTTACAATAATATGGATGCCAATTCTCTGACTAGATACCATAACCTTATGACCTGTAGTAAATGTACAAATACATGACCTGCATGCTTAAAGTACATTTTTACTCCACTTAGTGTTTGTCTTTATGCAAGGATTCACAATGGTGATCTTCATCAATTTGTACCCACTATTTTGATTTACAATTGATGATTACTCACTATAACAATAAAAAAAAAATTAAATTTTTTTTTTGCTAGCCATTTTATAACACTGATGACATCATAGAATGGTTATTAAAGTCATCTCATCCAAAAGCAAAATAGTGACTTTCATACCGAAATTGTATGAAACATATTTTATTCATAAAATACATTATAGTGTTGCATTTAATATTTTGATTATAAGTTTAAAATATGATTAATAAAGGCATAATATTTTGTTTAATTTTCATCCACTGATTTATGAGATAATTGTACTTCATTATCAACATATCCAAATTAAAGATTTTCATTTAATGACTACAAAACAAAAAAATAAAAAGGATAATTCAGTATATGAATGTAAATCAATACAGTTCTATAAAAATACCAAATACATTCTGCATAAAATTAAAAATATACAGTACATATATTAGCTAAAATATTCGGTCAATTAATTTTGAATTAATTTTTTTCTGTCAAATCAAAACTTCTACCATCACTGATCTAAAATATTTTCAGTAAAAAAAAGGAAAGAGCAAAGAGGGTAAAACACTTTCAGATTTATACCAGTAATGTCAAAAATTACTAAATATAAATTAAAAATAACATTCTATTTTCTTGATTTTAAATCCTCTTGAAATTTTTTTTAGATATCCAAAGCAATGGAGACATTAGCATACATGTAAAAAAAATGCAGTACGGAGAAAAAAATATAAATTTCATTCAGCATAAAACTAAAAATAATTTTTGATCATATATAAATTGTGTACAGTATAAATATTAGCTAAAATTTCAGACAATCAATTTTGGATTAAAATCTTTATGAATGCTAATTTTAATTAAATCAAAACTGCTAACCATCATGTTTGAATTGCAATTTTGGGATAAAATGTGAGGATGATTTTAAGCAATTAATAATAAAGTGTATATGATAAAAATCCAATAAAAATAAAGTGAATAAGATCAATGCCTTTAATTTTTATTTAAATAGCCTGTAACTCTGCTATCAAAATATAGTGTGTTAATCAACAAATTATGAAGACATTGCAAAAACATGGCTACCACAATTGATAAAATATTAACATGTTATGCCCAAAAAGCAACACAATAACTATTGTATTGTTTATTTATAAATTGTAACAAAAACCTTAAATATTGATGAAAATTTGCAAACTCAGAATGCATTAGATTTTTTTTTTCATTTTTCAATACACTGAATTTCTTTTAAAAGTTGACTGTGATTAAGTTTTTGTAACACATTATATGTTTATTTGGCTCTTATTACACTAATGATAAACAACAGGTCTTTATGGTCAATCAGATGATTTGTTTCTAAACATTTTTTTTAAAATTTTAATAATTTCACTTAAATAATATAGTATAACACTATTGTACAAATTTTTAAAAAAGAAAACTTCAGTATGGATTTTTTTTCAGGGCAATGAAAACCAGTTGTGTGGAAGAATACAAAACATTGTTAGATGCTAGTTTAGTTTCACTTTCTCAGACTATTTTGTTGTTTTCTCAGACTATTTTGTTGTACTTTTTGGATAATGAATACACACATTTTTTTAAAGCAATATTAAACTTTTTTAAAAAAATTCTGTTTAAAGTATGATCATGAAAAAAATCAAGAAAATCTTTAAGCTTGGAAATCAAACTGAATAATGATGATTGATGAATGGATCACTAGAAATTAACTTTAAGCTAAGTGGGTTTTTTTCCTTTTTACATTGATTTAAATTGTATTATCATATATACAAAAATACATATTTTAAGAGAATACCTGCATAATACAGACATCACAGATTACACAAGCATATAATGTACATTAAGAATTTTTTAAATGTATATATATACTTGATAAGATATTTTTTAACATAACATTCTCAACTTATAGTGTAATTTTTTAGATAGTGTAACCATTCAATTTTTTCCTCATAGACAACCATTATAAATGCTTATTCTGCATGTGATAGATAACCTTGCTTAATGATGAGTTTGGGGGGACCAATTGCCTTTGCTAAACATAATCAATAAATGCAACCAACCCAAAGCAACTTCCATCACTGACAAATTTTGCATTAAGTTCAAAGTAAAATAGAAGCATAAATAAAATTTTAAGATCAAGGACACCATGGCTATTGATAATAATACTAACTTTATTATATATAATACACAATATGAATATGAAAATTAAAATACCAAAAAAATAATAATAAAGATAATAAATAAATACTTATATACTATTTCTTTATTTTCAATAATAAATTTATACAATCTTAAAAATATTTCACTTATGTTAAAGTATAAACTTCATAGTTTATTGTTATACAACAATTACAATAATAACACATAGTTGTTCATCCTTTATGATTAACTTATTTTAAATTTAGATATTAGAATCATGGAACTAATCGAAAGTATATTTCATTAAGTATTAACAATACTTAAATCTCCCATTGTGATAAAGATAAAGAACATACATCTCTGTTCTGCTTCTAATTAAACATGTTTAATGCATAGCCAAAGTTAATATTTATATTCATTTATTAAATATTTTATATGTCTACTATATAAATAAAAATTAAGATTTAACTAAAGTAATATGTAAGTTCACATATGCATATATCAATCATTAATTAATATATTGTTTTTTTAATTAGTATTGGTTAAATAAAAGTATTATTACTATTACATTTTTTATATAGAATACTTTGGGAATTTATTTTGTTTATAAAATAAAAATAAAATAATATTACTATTTCTTTTATTAACCTGAATGGTGCAATATTGAATAATAACTGCACCAAATGTCCCAAGTTGCTATCCTTATGTGTTTCTTAATAATCCATGTCAAAGTTTGTGAAATGACAATTGAATGGAACTATTATATTAGCCATTAACTTTGAATAGCCTATTTTTGTTTTTGAACAGGATTTTTTTTTGCATATCCTTTATACTTCTTAGTAAATTGTTAAATATAACAAAATATAAGCTATCCATTAATTTTAAAGATATTCATTAATATAATTCACTTATTTAACACACTACTATATTAGCCATTAACTTTGAATAGCCTATTTGTTTTTGAACAGGATTTTTTTTGCATATCCTTTATACTTCTTAATAAATTGTTAAATATAACAAAATATAAGATATCCATTAATTTTAAAAATATTCATTAATATAATTCACTTATTTAACACACTAAGCTTTCTATCTGATTTCTTAGAAAAATGTAGTAGCAAATGAAGATAATCTCTAATAGTTGTGTCCCTCAGTTCAATGTCCACTTCTACAATTTTTTTATTCAAAAAAATGTGCTCTTTTTAAAAATCAGGTAATTATTTCAATAATTTTTTATTGATTTTTCCACTTTCTATCTTGCATTTTTTTAAATAAATTCATTTGCATAAATAAAAAATTAAGAACAATATTTTATATGTCTTTTAAATAGTAATAAGAGCTTTTGTTTTTTTATACACACACACACAATGATAAAATTTTATAACTCTGATAAATATGTAACACTTAGAATAATAAACCTCTAAGTACTTGTTATATTTATGCATTACTCTTTAAATATGTTACAGATGTAAAATTAATTGTTCTAATTTACAATAAATATAAAATTTTATATGCCAAATCAAAATAGATTTTTTTTTTGCCTGTAACATTTGATAACATGATATTAAATTTTATATATAGTTAAAGAATAATTATTGCGATAAGAAAACAATATGTTGCTGATCTCTGAATGTTTGATGTTAAGAAAGATTTTATTTAAAATATTCTTTAAAAATGTAAAGTTTTTGGTTATATATATACATACACAAAATATATAAACAACAATTAATACATATCATAAATGTGTAAAAAGAATCATTGATTGCAATTCCAGAGAGCGGATTCTAATCCATTGCAATTATGAATCTTTGCTAGTGCAATTTCTAAATATCTTCTAATTTTGTGTCAAAGAAGTACAGTTTTATAGTAGATGTTATTTTAAACTGGGGAAGCATTTATAATTTCTCCTAATTTTAATAAAAATAAAATGCTTCTTTAATCAAGTTAAAAAAAGTGTGTGATTGGATGACTATACGTTTCACATGTACTGTGCACAGTAAAAATAATATTTCTTATAATGATTTCTAGTTTTTGCCAGATTTGTTTTGCTAGGTAGCATTAAGTAACAAATAATTTACAGATTTTAATTAGCAAGATCCCAAATACCCTACGACTAATGATGCTAAGGAAAATGATGCTAAATGGCATGTTAAAAGCCTAAACTTTATTAATTCACAAAAATTTGAACTCAAACCCTTATGTAATTAAATGGAAATATATTTGTATTCAAAATCTAAAATAAATTTTGGAAAGCTTTATTTAAGAAAAAAAATTTCTGGATAATGTTTAGTAAAAATAAACTAGTAATGGATATTAGTAAATTATTCTTAGCAGAAATAAGAAAATGCAAATCTTCTCTTTATTCTAGAAGATAACAAAAATTAGCCGATGATAAGTGTATAAAATTCTTATTGGTTTAAGTCATTAAGTCTTTGTCGTAAAAATACTGGTGTTAATAAGTCAAACGCAAACAACTAATGTTTTAAGTCATGTATTCCAATTTGTACTCAGTAGTGTATATGAGATTACAAGTTGTCAAGTAATTCATGTGACGTTAAATGAATATTTTTATTTCAGTATTTGACTGTTAGATTTGTAGATGGAGTAGAGTTATTATAAAAGTAAAAATACAGTAAAATGGCTTGGGATAATAGATAAAACTGATTCACATCCATACAACCTGTGACTTCAGTACTTCAGTCTTTTTTTTTTTTTACAGACTTCCAAAACACACTTGAGTTATTCAGATTATTCTGGGATATGTTTCAAACTCCAGTTAAAAACAACTAGATAGCCTTTGATCTTGTTCGAGAATATTTTAATTACCTAAAAAACAAAACATTCTAGTACGCACTGGATTTGAAACTAATTAATTTTAATCCTTGCATTCTCAATTTATTACATGCACAAATATATACATACTAAAAAAAATGAAAGATAATTTATATATATAAAAGACTTACTATAATTAAAACTCAGTTAAATACTATTCACACACACATGTATAGTAAAAAAAATATTTTAGTATTAAATAAGAGGTGAAAAAAATGTCTAGATGACCTTTGGATATTTTTTCATTAATATGATTCTTCTCAATTATCAGAAATCGCAAGTGTTTTTTCTCTCTCTATTCCACATTCAGAAACAAAATGACAAAAAAAAAAAAAATCCACCAACTTGAGCAGCCAGATGTTGTTAAGTATTTTATTGCAGCAGTTTATCCCCAGCTCGTTGTAAAAAACATCTCTCGGCTACTAATTTTATAACAACTTTAAATAGAAAAAAAGAACACAGTTAAATTATGTAAGCTCCAATAAACTGATACTTTTCAGCTCTTAAAAAACAAGATTAAGTAAAATAATTATTTATAAGCAAATGATAATATTTCCACCTCATATATAAATATAATAATTATTGCTACCTCATTATCTGCAATGCCAAAGGGTTCTACAATAAAGTCAACATTAACTAATGCTGATCAAAGTGGTAGTAAGATTTTGTAAATAATACAAAGTTTTAGTTTTTTAAAATTCCATATATATCTAACCATGCATCTGAATCTACTTTAATAGTAAGCTACACTTCATGCATAGTTCATGGCTGAAGATTGTCATTTACATTACTCAAAATTTGTAGACAATTTGGATATTATCAAGACTAAATTCTAGAGATTAAGGTCTATGGATCTTTAACCAGGTTATCACTTCCATTACTCAAAATTTGTAGACAATTTGGATATTACCAAGACTATGTTAATTCTTGATTAGAATATACATAACATTTATTATGATAGTTTCACATCTGTCAAGAAATAGTTTATTTATCTTCTAACCAGTTGATATCTAATCCCATTAACTTTTCTAAGTATTATATCTTTTCTTATAATTAGAATTTTGCCATACTATGACCAAACTAAGGCAATGTATTATTCACTTTCGGTCTCAATACTAATTCATTCTACACTTTCTTGGGCCATTACTTTGTTGATTATGGAAAGAAGGGGAGCTGGGGCTCCAAGGCTGAGCTCCAAAATCAGGTTGGAGTTTGCTTTGGTTATTTTAATATGGAAAGTGTTAATAATATCATTTTTGTTAAAATGAAGTCAAAAATATTGGACTCGAGTGATGCAATAATTATTAACAGCAATCATAACCATACAGACTCTAGTGCAAATCTTAAAACTTTTAAACACAAAGTTAAAGGCTCCAAAACATCTAAAGCATTATTCCTCAACAAAATGTTTCAATGGAAAACTTTACAGAATTAAGAGATAATAAAATAGCTAATGACTTCATATCTTTTGCTGCAACCAACTCTAATAATGAAACCAATAAAGATGACTTTGATCTGCCAGATGTCATGACATCTGTACCTAATGGCAGACAATCTTATCTCAATTTAAATATTGACAAATTTCATCCACTTCTAAAAAATGTTAGCACTGATCTTCATCAAAATAGAAATCCTACAGATAGTGTTGACCACTATATATCTAATTCCAGCAGTTATAACAATTTGCAAACAGGCCATAATAATGAAACAAGAATATATGCTAGCACCATAACTTCTACTAAATGCTTCACAAATACTGTGAGTCTAAACATAGACAATCACACAAACTCCTGCTAGATATTACCGACATAGATATAAATATTACTCCCAGTAATAACTATAGTCATAATAAAGATGATCATCTTGATTGCTCCATGTTGGATGATGAAACATATTCCAAGATAAATGATAAATTTAATAAATGCATACCATTAATGCTATATAAATAACTACTAAATTACTATAGTGAAACATCCTTAATTTTAGTGATAACTGATATACAACTTTCATTAATCAAGTTCCCATTAGACAGACTATATGAGTTCATAAATTATCAGCAAGCTCGGAAAAGCCATACACACCCTACTCACTCATCCCAATGATTGTTACATTTTATCATAGAGTTTAAATCAAATCATTTTATCATAGAGTTTAAATCATGGGCTAATAGGATGAACTTTAATTAGTTTTCTTGCTGGTTTGATTCTCTGCTATATTGATATGAACAGGCCCACCACACTCCAGGGTAGAATTCAAAACTGCATAGCACAGTTTACACAATATGACCTGCAAAATATTCTCATAAATTTTGGAACAGTAAACAAGTTCCATCACTTAATTAACCCTTACTTAAGTAATCAGATATTCTCAAACACAGTTATCTTTGCACTCACCCTTAAAAAAATGTGTCTACGGTCATCTCAGCCAGAGAATCTCCAATAGTTTTATCTTTTCATAGTGTGCAGCCATAATGCTTTAATTGTCTTCAGCATACACAGCTTATCAAAAACTGTCCACTTAAAATTTATGACAAGTGTGGCACCAGGAAAAACAAATCACACCAGTTTGGTAACTAACATCAATGTATCGGATGCAATGAATAACCACTGATCTTTGCATCATGGCTTAGATGGTAACCTTATGCACAATGGCAAATCTAAACAGTTAACCATGTCTACAATTATTGATTAAATGAACATAGCACCTATATAAATGGAAAACAACTTCAACTTTCTAACACACCAAAAATCAACTCTAGAAGTTCACTTACAATAGCAACTGAAATCACAAATGGCATCATCATCACACATCAACTTGAATCTGAAAATAATGCCATTAACACTAATAAAAATGTCCATCAAGTAATCAAAATAAACATAAATACTTAACAGCCAACAAACTTCAAAACATCGGTGACTATAGATCTGATAAATGTTTTAGCTCCCAACACTGAGCCTACTCAACAGCCAACAAACTTCAAAACATCAGTGACTACAGACCTGATAAATATTTTAGCTCCCATTACTGAGCCTCAAAATTCTTAACTTGATAGTCATCTCATGCAACAAGCAACAACCAAAATACATAGCCTTAATGACTACAGCACCAATGGCACTCAATCTCTGCCATCTCCTGAAATACCATCTGGAACTCACAACAAACAAAAAAATCTCAAATACCAAAAAAACTCAAAAAGACAGACAATTCCAAACTAATAAATCAAACATCCAAGATACAGTTTTCATTTCCCATCAAAGCTCTGGGAAGATTAATAAAATGAAATCAAATATTGTTAATAAGTCCAGTTCTGAAAAGGAGAGCAACTTGATTTCTCTTAGTCTGCATTTCCCCTCTAATCATCAAGACCTGCAACTAGATGTTAACAAACATCATAATTCATTAGAAAAGAAAGGGGGAACTATGAATGTTGTTCATACCAACCTCCTAGCTTCCACTGACAGCACATTATCTAAGCATCAGGCAGTCTCTGATACCAAAGATTTTTTTTGGGAGTCATTACTGATGTCACTCAACTTATCTCAAATTTGTTTTAATGAGCTCAAAAATCCAGGCCTCCACAACCCTAATGACTGTCAGACTTCTTTCATTGAATCCATTACTCCTGTAGCTGGTGATTCAGGTCAAAACATTTATGAATTGTAAGACAGCTGGCATAAATATCTGCAGAATCAATTCCTTGACCAGAGTGCATGACATTAAGAATTGGTTCCTGATAAACTCCCCTCACATATTACTCATGGGAAAAACCAAGTGCCATTCTAACATGTCAAATTCTCAATTGGCTCATCCACCACTGGTGGATATGCCAACGAATGTCTTGCACCTTCAAGTTTTAATATCCTACTTGTCAATCATAAGATTATTATCACAAATGTCAATTACTGGATCTACCTGATGGTATTTGCCTATGTCTAACACATAAGGATGCTTCTGCACACCACAAAATAGTCCACATATTAAACTCAATCTTCAGTAACTGATCCATTCCTGCTATACTACTTGGAGAGTTCAATACCTCTTATAGTGATTTCAATAAAAGTTTCCTTCACTTAATAAATCACCCATTTCAATGTGGAGAGGGCTTCTTTCCTCCTGATGCCTTCTTTTATACTAGGAATAAAAGGTCTCTAATTGATCTGATGTTCTACACACCAGACCTTCACTTTGGCATCCAGGCAGTCTTTGTTTCTGTTCCCTTCTCAGACCACATGTCTTAGTTGTTGATCTTAATTCCAACAAGATGCCTCTAATACCAATCAGTCATAACAAAACCATGTGTGTGGTTGAGAAATCCAACATGACGGAGGCTATAGTTACAGAGACTTACATACTCTTTTGGAAAATTTAATATCTTGGCCCTTCCGGCAGAAGAGAGCTGGTTTGCCTTTATTGGAATTCTGAAGTCTGTTCTGAATCATTATTCCAGAAATATTAAGAGCCTAACAGCCTGCTATGGGATTTAGTTGATATCAACACACAGACAATACAGCAGAGATACCAGATCCTCAAGAAATAATTGCATTGAAGAATCTCTATAAAATCAAACAGAAATCATTGGCAGAGTACATATCCATCAGGAGAGCCACATCATACCTTCCTTATCATCATTATCGGACTTGAGTCTATCATTGATGGGCTCTTGGAATGAATAAAAAACAATTAGCACCCTCTTCAATCAACACAAACAGAAACTCCTTTATTGGACCTTAAATGATGTAAATCATTAGTGACCATTTCTATCAAGTTATGCAAGCTGGATGTGCTCCACTACATCAAAACTGGTTTCCAGCAGTGGCTCTGGGACAACATGATATCTCTGTGGCATCAATACTAGATTCCCTCTCTCTCATGCAGCATACATCTGAGTCTGCATGGTATAACCAAATTTCTTTTTGCTCATCTAAGCACATTTACAGAGTCAATTATATTCAATAATGATTGATCATTTAGCTACACCAAATAGATTCATCCCAAATTTATATCCAATAGCTCTTGTGCCCTTCCTTAAAAAGGCCAAACCAATCACAAATTTATCAAGCATTCAGCCCATATCCATATCTTTTTTTAATAATTAAAATTATGGAAATGGTGATTAAGGATTGAATACAGTCTCTCATTCATATGCACATCTCACAAACCAGTATGGGAAGAAGGGCTTTCCCACCTTTCATGCCATGACTAAAGTTACAGTTCTAATAGATTTTTTTATCAAAAATCAATGCAAGTCTAAACCAATTGCCATTCAACTTGATATTGCTGTGGTGTTTGACTCTGTCAGGGTAGACATTCTTCTGGATACTCTGGCAGAGTGTGACATTCTGGGTGCAATAATACAGATAATTAGAAATCTTCTTAATAACAGAAAGATTTTTGTTTCTCTGGATGAGAAGATTACACCTGGTTTCAGACCATTTAAAACCATCCCACAAGGCTCTCCCTCAGCTCTCTTCTATTCACTGCATACATTAATCATCTGCTGATGGACATGGAAAAAACCTCCCTGGTGTGTTTGTTCCATTTCTAAATCAACAAATAAATCTTTTTGTCTATATTGATGATATTATGTTCATAGTTCCTGATGCCAAGTTCATTCCTTGGTTAATGTCAATCATTCAGAGATACTCTGCCAATTTTTATCTTAAAGTGAATCATGGAAAATCTGCCATCTGGAAAATGAAATCTGGTAAACAAATTCATTTAGTCTTCATACCAAATACACAAAAATTCTTGGGATTCCAGTTTTCAAATCAACTATAGCCAAGGAGAAAGACCTTCAGGAAGAGATCATACAAATCACTGAAAATATCACCACACTCCATATATCTGTCTCTGTTTGGAAGGATTGGGCTTCTTAATGTGATTGTCATGCCTAGAATATTTTACTATGACCCCTTCATTAAACACACAAAAGTTTCAGAACCAAATCAATAGTTTATGCTTTAGACTACTCTGGAAAGATCAAACTCAGCCTTAGAGGACTTCAACACCCCAGGAACTCAATGGTCTGTCCTTTCATTCTTCCAAGCTATCATTCTACAGAAAACATTTAACACACTTCATAACCTCACCTATGCCTTTGCATATCATGACATTATACATAAGGTAGTCTCAACTGACTGGTCTCCTCTTTATCCCAAATCCTGGATATTGGCTTTAATCCATTGTCTAGAGCAACATCAACCCATTACAAGTCCACCTTTAATCAAAAAATCAAGCTGTGGGAAGTTTATAACATTATCCATCCAAATAAACAAAATTTATTAAACAGCCTTAAGACTAATAATAATTTCACTGTCAAAATTAACCTATCCACCCTACCCACCAATTCTTTCCTGCATTTCAAAAGAGTATATAACAAAATCAATCCAATCTGAAGCCTGTGCTCAATGGAATATGAAACAATTGATTATATCATTCTTAATGGCCCACAGATGAAATAAGAGAACTCATCATCTCCAAAGTCTCAATTAATAGTGAGCTCATATTATCACTAGACAAGGCAATGAACTCTAGCACTTATTCAATAATCAGAATTGCTTTATTCACCCTGCATATGCTTTAGATAGTCAGATGTAAAATGCTAATTCAATTACCACAACCAAATCCAAGTTCTCTATTTATACATCTAATCAAATAAATTAAAAAGTGAGATGAGCTCTTCTCCACAAACAAAATATTCAATGACACATTATCTATCTTTTCAACAACATAATTGACTGCAATAGCACCTAACACACATGCTATCTCATCTCCTAAACAAATCAAGTTATGTTTAAATCACTGAAGCCAATAATGCTCCCAACCATTAAAACTTTGATACATCTAACTCATACTACCAAAGCAATCTTGATCACTCTGCATCTTTGTATTTCTTATGACAATTTAAAGACAACATTTATTATTAGCAAAGCATGTATAATAACATTAACCTCTTCTTGTACCATTTGATTTTCTTGTTCTTTTTAACTATGTAACATACCCTTTTGAATAAATTAAGTTTTGAAATGAACTAAGACAATTTCATTCAATTCATTTATGCTCCACGTGAAATTTTAAACTTTATATTTTTCTTTGTTCACGTTTTTTATTTGTAAAAAAAGAGTCTTAAAAAATATGATAAATCAAGACCGATTTAATATTTAATATTTAAAAAAAAAAAATCATCTAAATTTAGAAGAGTTTCAGCAAAATTCTTCCACATATTGATTTGTGAAAATGTTTTGAGTAATGATAATAATGCTATCTTGGGAACAATACTTTTACTAAAAGTAATTAAATACTTTATATGTATAAAATAAACTTTATTAATTACAAATTACGTACAAGTATTAACATAAGTGGAAATTTTTTTTATATGACATAGGATGCATGGCTTATAAAATATAGTTATTATGACTAGTGTTCGAACTCAGATACAGTGATTCAATTTTAAGGTATAAAGAAAATGTATTGGCTTGAATCACTGGATTCATTACTTGAAAAAATTCTTCATTTGGAAAGTGTCACCTACTGATCTTTTAAGTGTTTGAAATTTAATAATCTAAAAATCCTAGAGCAGTCTATACTTCATGTTTTTAAAATGAACTACTATTTTTGGTGTTATAACTCTCTTCTTCATATCTTATATTCAATATCCTGTCTGCCTCAGCCAGAAAATTGGTGATTACATTTTCAAATATAAGAATGGTGAGATCAGTGCTGGTTCAGCGTGAAATGCATCTTGGGGTTATTTTTCTTTTATTGTATCTTTATTTATATGAATTTAAAAAGAATGAGGAAGTATGGATGTTGTTTAATATATTTATAAAGAAATTACACATGAGAAAGAGAAAGGCGAATAACTCCATGTGTGTGTATATGTTTAAAAAATCAGATATATTAATCTTTAACTGAAGTTTAAAGTTTATATCTGTGCTAGAGATAATATCTAATTTAGAAAATGATTAGTAATAATCATTATTGTATTTATCTGAGGTGGGTAAGTGTCTAAGTTGTGAGTGGTGTGAGTTTGACATAAAAATATAACGATCAAAAATTTCAAAAAATCATTTTGATTCACCAGTCTTGATTATAATAGCTTTTTTTAATATAGCTTCCATCATTATGTATATATTGTGATAGTAATCTAATTGGTCAAATAGTTTAAAATAATTAACTTGAATGTTTTTTTTATAATAATTGTAATTTCAAGTTTTATTACATATATATATATATATTGTATATATACTTATATATATATATATATATATAGTATATAAATCTATTATTATAAATCTTTGAATATTTTGAAATTATTAAAGCAGAAGTCAACTTCCGATAATGGGCTATTTCTTAAATATTATAAATCTCCACACACTCGATTGCCAGTAAGAGTTTAAAAAACTTAAGTGAATCACTTAAGTTTAGAGCATATTTGTATATACACCAATTATCACTGACCATGCTTAAATCTGGGCTTGAGTCTATTGTGTGACTGATGCTATAATCAAATATTGAATTGTACAATTTAGTTAACCTATTGTAAGAAAAAGACAGTGTCTCATTTTTAACCATCTACAATTAGACTTATATGACTTATAAATGTAAATCTATTATTATAAAGCACTGGAACATTGATTTAAGCATGGCCAGTGAGAGCTGGTGTAAATACAAATACACTCTAAACTTTAAGTGATTTTAAACTCTTACTGGTGGGTGAGTGCACAGAGATTTATAATATTTAAATAATAGTGCATTATCAGGGGTTAACTTCCACTTTAATAATTTCAAAATTTTCAGTAATAATAGATTTACATTTAAATATCATATAAGTTTAATTGTAGTGATTAATAATGCAACACTGTCTTTCTCCTGCAATAGGTTAACTAAATTTGTACAATTCAATATTTGATTATAACATCAGGCACACAATATACTCAAGCCCTGATTTAAGCATGATGAGTGAGAGTTGGTGTATATACAAACACATTCTAAACTTAAGTGATTCACTTAAGTTTTCTAAACTCTTGCTGGTGAGTGAGTGCATGGAGATTTATAATATTTAAGAAATAGCGCTTTATAGGAGGTTGACTTCCACTTTAATTATATATATATATATATATAATAACGAAACTTATATATATATATATATATATATATGAGAAATATGTTAAATAAATAACAGGTGATAATTAAACAATACTGCATAGTATAATATAATAAAGACATTATATTGTTGAGATCCATTATAATCCATGGTATTGATTCATCATAATTAATTGTGACTATATATTTAAAAACGATTATATTTAAAAAAAATCCCCTTCACTATTTAAAAGAAAACTATCATTTAATGGCTAAAGTTGTAATCAATGTTTAAAATCAGTATATGTGTAATTATGGGTCCTGGAATATTTTTAAAACATTTCATAGAAATGTACATATATATGTAAAGATGAAAAAAAAATTAAAGAGAGAGACAAATGTGATAGTAATCCCATTGGTTCAATAGTATAAAATAATTAATTAAAATTTTTTTTAATAGTAATTGAAATTTCAAATTATATTATAAATATGAGTATAATGTTGCTAAGAAATATCCAAGATAGTGAACATAGTTTATAATAAGTCTAAAAAACCTTTATCAAAATTGTAAAATCATGGTTAAATTTAAAATTTAGTAAAAACATTCCTTAAAATTAATTTACCAACCCTACATTTCACTAAGGCACATTTTATTGTTGAATGTTCTTTATTTAAATGAGGAAATTGATCACAACATAATCATAAATACATTTATATTTGAGAGTTTAAAAAACATATTTAGTATAAAGCATAGAGACAATAGAAAATCCTATATAATATGAAAATGTTCAATTTAAAAAATTGAATCTTGTTTATTTTAATAGCTAAAGTATTAATATATTATTTAGTATAAGAATAAATGTAAAGAATTATATTATATTTATCTTTATAATAATTTTATTTAAAATAGTTTATATATGTATAATAGATTATAAATACAGCCGATTTTGCTGCATTAAAAGCTAGAAGAAGAGTACCCATTGCCTGAAAGGAAACCATTACTAAGCAGCTACTCCTAAGTTTCACATAAAATTTAAAATTGACTGAATGAAGAGTTTGAACACATGTGACCTTCCAATCATCTGGTCTACACTTTAAAAACAAGCACTCAAGAAATTCAGGATATTCTATGTAAAAATTTCATCTGAGAAACTTTATAAGCTTTAAGTATTTAAGTCGCCATGTGGCAGCTTGATTCAGGATGCTCAGCTAAAAAAGAACCACTGGACATTTAATTTCAAAGATTGATGGTAACCGTTATCATCATCAAACATGATGTAATAATAGAATAATAATTAATTACTGTCAAAAACCGATAAAGTTTTTCATCAGATATAATTTTAATCTTGGAATTATTTTAAAAATGCAGTCAAATATTCCTTCCAATAGTTTCAGAATGATTAATCTTGCTATAATTAGTAGATTAGATTTTGCTTTCACTTCCCAGTTTTATGTGAATAATCAATCAAGCATACTTGTGAAATTCTGATTTCACTTTGTGACTGTCTTTTTGTTAATTTTATAAAAAAAACTAATCTTTTGGGAGTTTGAAAGTTTGAAAATGATATAGCATCCTTCATTTTTAAAAGTACAATCAAAAGGATGGTACTTTTTAGTATTAAAGCTGCAACATGGAGTATACCACTGCACCTGTTCACATTCATATCAATCCACTGATAACTTTATAATCTTGTGATCTGACCAAAATAACAACATGTACATGGATCTTGTACACAACTTTTTTTCAGCAAAAAAAAGAACATGTACATGGTATTTTGATAAGAATTACAAAGCTATTGGGAGGTTGATACAAATGTGAACAGGCACAGTAGGCCTAATACATGCTTCATGTTGCAGGAATAAAAATAAGTAAAAATAAAAAAATAGTAAAACATAATAAATATGTAGATCATTTTCAATAACAAATGCATTCAAATATCTACAACTTTCAATATTAACAAGTTTTAAAAAAAATGTGATTTTCACAGATATGTACGATTTTCAACATTAACAAGTTTCAAAAAAAAATACAACTTTCATAAATATATACGACCTTCAACATTAACAAGTTTAAAAAAAAAAGTGACTTTCAACACTGACAATTTTTAAGAACAACATTTAAAATAAAATATGATTTGTGATATTACAATAATAACACCATTAATCAAAAAATAGTTAGTTTAAATATACACTAAATGATTTTGATTTTTAAGTAATTTGGATAAAAATGCATTAACTATATTCCTATGACACTTACCATGTAATATATAATAGGTATTTACATGTTAAAACCAAAGTTTTTACATATACTATTACCACAGAAGATGGAGATTTACAGTAAAAATTTTCCCTCCAAAAATGTACCATGTCATTGCAAATTATGCTGGGATTTTCAGAGAAGTGCTAATAAACATTGTTTTTTTTTTAAATAAAGAAATTAAACCAAAAGTACAAAAAAAATGTTTTTATTTATCCTCACTCTTGTCAGAAAGAAATCTAGACAATAACTGAAAATGTGAAAGTATTACAAAAAAGAAAAAAATTGCGGTGATTAAAAAAAAAAATGTTTTTACATATACTCGCAGGAATTATTTTAAAGCAGGTAAAACTCTCCATACAGTAGTGCCACTCAGTGCAAGCCAGAGTAATCAATGGATGCCAGAAGACTTGTGCATAAAATCCCTATCTAGTGCCTACTCATCCAATATCCCCAGAATAGTTTCTAGCTTGTGGCTTTGGTCAGTGAGGAGCTTTGGATCCATTGATTACTCTGGATTACACTGAGTGGCACTACTGTATGGAAAGTTTTTTCTGTTTTAACAAGTTATGAGCAAGCATAAGAAATGGTGATCATGTGATGTTAGGGATTATTTTCTTTCAATTTGATGTCATCGCGACATTACACATTTATTGTGGATGTGAAAAGGCCTCCTATCTTCCCTACATTGCATTTTTAATATTAAAGTACCAAAATTTAATTGCCTTAGGAATCTGAGCTAATTACCTCCTTAATGTTTTTAAAAATTTATCATAAACAACATTATTGCTTTTAAAATAAAACACTGCAACATAAATGGATTAACATCACTAATAATATTTTAACTCACCTTTTAATAAAATTTTGGAATCTAAAAATAAGGAATCAATCATACATTGTAACATAGAAATTTTAAAGTACTAAAATATTGATTATATTGATGAAAAAAAAGTTTATCCATGGAACCTATAGAAAAATGTGCGCATCAAGAACATAGATTAAATTATTCATAAACTTTCATGGATAATGATGGTTGTATAATTTTTTTCTTTACTATGATTTTCTTTTGAGTAATATTTTAATTGCATGTGTTAGGATTAACTAACATTCTCATCAGTAATAAGAATCCAGATAATATGGTTTCAATATTTAAATTGATAAAATGTTTGAATATATTGCATTAAAGATAGGTTGTTTTCTTATTAGATAATAATATTCTTAAATTCTCTTGATTGTAAGATGCTGTTTTATATACCTCATACTTCATTTCTTGTGCACATAGATAATATTAATGGTATTGCAATAAAATGTGGTTATATAAACATATTAATATTTAAAAATTTATAATAATATTAAATATAAGAAATAATGAGTTACTTCATGGCTATAGGTCAAACAGAATGTATCATTTAGGATCTTAATGCTATATAAATGGGCCATGTTGATATTATACTTATTTAGAGAAAGGTATAAATGCTTTCCTAGATGAAAGAATAAAATAAACAATATCATTTTAACAGTGTGTTCCAATAAAGAAAAATATTGGAATCTGTAAGATATAGAGAAATCTTTTAGATTTTAAGATAATAAGGATATATTTAAAATCCTATTTATGGGCAACCTTATTTATTAATTTTGTATTTGTATGAGCAACACATAGAGTACGATTTTTTCTTTTTATAACATATCTTATAAGTAAACTCTTTTATTTAGAGAATAATATTAGAGATATTAATATAGCTATCTTATACTTATTAATTCCATATTTATGCATTCTTATTTTGTTTAATAAAATTATTTAATTATTTTATTTATCATCACTATTTTGATTTAAATCACTAAGCATCACATGATCACCACCTTAGTGCAGTCATATAATTTTAATTTCAATCTGCTAATTTTCATTATACTTTAATAAAATGAGTTAAATGAATATTGCTTATCTTTAAACAGTTTGCAAAATCTCACCCCTACTCCTTTCACAGCTTTATTTATATGCTAATAGATATGCACTGGATACAATTACAAAATGCCCATTTGTATTCAGTCACAATCTAAGAAACTTTACTATATAAAGTGTACAGGTCTTTATGATGTTCAAAATCCTGAAAAATAATGTAAATTAAAGTATTATTATGTTGACAGTGACAAGTGCTAGGCACGTGTACAATATTTAAAAGAGTTAATATATATTTATTAGTATATACATTGTTAGAAATGCTGCATAAACCTTGAGATTCATTAGAAATATTAATTTTCACATGAAATAGTGTAGTAATGAACATTATTCATGTGTAAGTTGCTTTTCTTATTAATTAATGTTTTAACATGTTAAGCAAAGATATTGGTCACTGGTTGTTAAATAACAGAGTGTCAGTATTGTGTATGTTTAGATTGAGAGTCTTTTGTTCAATGTTACAAATTAGTATTTTAAAAAGAATGTCTGTTTATTGAAGCCCCTTCACCTTTTAGCATCTTGATTTATTTATAGGTACCAAATAGCACTCACTTCATATGATTATACCATTGCAATGTGTGGGTATGATACACATATAATATAAAGAACATATCAATTGCTCTAAACAAGCTTTTTTTAATGATAAATGCTACAAGAGAAAGCATTTAAATCATCTTTCTCTAGGATTGTCCCCATCCCCAGACTGTTTTTGAGCTATGGCTGTCCTAAGTGAGTAGCTAGGATACCAGATTCAAAAAACTAACTCAAGATAAGCATTTATCTAAAAGTTAATTCTTAAGAAAAATATCTGAAATTTTTAGACACCTACATGTCTTTAAATTCAGCTCTCCAACTGAAATAATAATATGAGTCTCAACTTAATTCAGATATCACATATATTAATGGGCTTTGTAATTTAATTTAGCCAAATTCCCCAACAGAAAAATTACCAAACCCATTAATATATGAAATATATGAATTAAGTTCGGACCCATATGATTATTTCAGTTGGAGAGTGGAATTTAAAGACCTGTAGATGTCTAAAAATTTAAGATCTTTTTCTTAAAAGTTAACTTTTAGATAAATGCTTATCTGAGTTGGCTGGTGTCCTAGCTCCTCACTGAAGAGAGCCATACTTTGATACCAGTCTGGGGACAATCCTAGATAAAGATGATTTGAATGCTTTCTTTTGTAGCATTTATCATTAAAAAAATAAGTTTGTTTAGAGCTATTGATATACTCTTTATATTACATATTGGTAAATGCAATCTATATAGGTCATGTGACACACACGATTTTATTACTATATATATATGTAAAGCACACAAAAGTGGCCAAGACCTATCAACACCAAATGTGCTGTCAAGGCAAATCTTTTATTTATAAGAGAAAGATAATTGCCTTGATAGCAGATTAAAGAATATTGATGATGTTGGTAAGTGCAGTTTCTTTTATATGATTTATATTTATAAACCAATATATCTTAATATACATATATATGTAAGCAGATGAACTTTTGCTCTTATTACAAAAGTACATTTTCTTCACATTGGCATTAAAAGTATATTAGGTTTATTAAAGTAAACATTAAATTATGCACCCTGTTATTGTGTACATGTCTTGTATGTTATAATTTTTATTTGAAGGCAGATTGATATTATTAACAATAAGATAGTAAGTACATCAAATGATGGCATTTGATTAACATATTGTTTGGTATGCTTGTTATTTCCTTAGTGTAATTTATACTAACCCATTAATAATTAGAACTATCTTGTAAATTGTATCTATCATGATAACTATGGATCAAATCACAAAGCTAATATAAAAGTATCAGAGTTTGAAATTAAAAAACTAATTTTCAAAAGACTTCAGCATCATGATTTAAAAATATAAATAAAATTTAGAGAACAATTATCCTATTTATATTATATAAAGGCATATGTCCCCAGAAATAGTTGTTAGGTGAAAAGCTACACAAATAATTTCTATTACTCGTTTATTTTAGTATTCAGGGCATTTTGAGACTCTTTAGAAAGGAGGGAATATAAGTGATTTTTATAAAAAACAATTAATTTTTTTATAATTGATTTGTTACAAGCAGTAAAAAGTTATAACTTTGTAAAATTTATTCACAAGAGCTACTTAGGTAAAAATTCCATCTTCATTTCTATGGACATAGTAGCCATAACTTGTAAAGTGTTTGGATAGTCAGAAAATTTAATTGCCAAATATATATTCACAAAGTCATATAATAGATAGTTTAAATTGTAATTTATTGTCAAATTAATGAAATTTTAATTTCAGCCAAAGCATATTAAACATTAAAAATATAGAAATACTTTCACACACACACATATATATATATAATAAAACACAATTTTAAAAATAATCTAAGATCAAAGAAAATTATATATGTTTTGTTTCCAAAATGTGCTACATCTTTCATTATATAGAAAATAGAAATTGTTAGCCATTGCTAATCTTATTATTATACATCTCTTGAATATTTGTCTTCAATAAATTAATAAATATTGGAATTAAATAAAAAACATAGAATTTTTAGGAAAGTACTAAGAAAATATTATTCATTGAATTGTTTAATCAAAAGTCTCTGTAATGCTTTTCTATTATGTTAATAAACATCACATGATCACCACAGTGAGTTTTTGCCTTTTTCTATTATGTTCCAAGTATTAAGATTCATAAGTAAATATTCTTAAAATATATTTATTAAAACCTTTTTTCTTCAAAGATAGAGATACATTCTCTTTTAATATTTTTAATTCTATGATTAAATTCATCCATTATATTTCAATCTATATGAAAAATTTGAGCAAGATATTTATAGTTGTTAATTTCTTCTAATTTATTATTATCAATCTTTATTTTCATCTTTTGAGAAAAATCATTGAACACTACATTACTCTTTTTAGTATTTAACTTTAGTCTTATTTTTTTTTTTTTTTTGCTTTCATCTAACATTTTCTGAAACTCTCCAGCATTATTTACAAAAGCAATTAATGTCTTGAATAATATCCATTTATTTTACTTTCTTTAATTTGCTATTTTAATTTGGGAAATACTTCATTCAAAATTGCTGTAAGAAGTTTTGGAGAAGTGATACACCATTATCATTATTAATCTTCCTAGTAATCTAATCACAACTGCTGCATTTCAATAAAATATCCTTTGGAATTTGACAGTAGCTTGTTAATATATCTTAATATTCTAAAACTTTAATTATCATCAAAATATTTATGAAATCTAAGGTTTATTTTATAACTCACAAATTTAGACAATGGCAACTTGTATTCATTTTTCTTTCTATAATTTTTTACAAAAATTTGTATGTGCTTTACTATATTAGAATCACTTTCAAATTTACTTTATTTTTTTGATTAATCTGGGTGCAATTATTTTATAAACAAATTGTGATGACCATAGTAAAATAAATAGTCAAATGATTTCAAAATTAATAAATACTACTAATATGATTGCAATTTCTGATAACTTACTTTTCACATTTAACAAAATCATTTTTTAATCATATGCTATATCTTAATTATTTGCACCTTGCTTTGCCAACAATTCCTTCTTTTCTTTACCTGCTTCTTTTAAAAAAATATCTATAATAATTTCACCATTTACTGACAATTTTCATAATTTATTGTGTTTCACCTCTTCATTTAAAAGATTTTAAATTTCAAAAATATTACCTAAATTGTAGAAGATAGTCTATAGTTTTCTTCTTTATTACTATAGTTTTTCACACTTAATGAAGTCATCTCTGTTTTAGTAACAGGCCATATATATATATGTTAAAACGAAGATTTGCACGGGTTAAATATATAAAATACATATTTTGCGGGTTCATCCGTGTTAAAAACTTTTAATACCAATACACTGACGTTTCGACTTGGTCACACAAGCCATCCACAGAGTTATAAAAAGGTAGAAAGACGGTTGTAGAGGCGCTACAATCACTGGTTTGAATAAAACATTAAAAATCCCACCAATAGCAAAAATGTTAAATTTAAGAATGTTTTTTAAAGAAATCTTTCCAAATAGGAGGAAGTTTGCACGTATCATCTCGCTTATTGATACAATCTGGCCTTTTAAGTATCTCAATGGCTTCTCTGATTTTGCATTGGTAGAGATTATCACATCTGGATATGATCCTGGTACTAGAAAAATCTATTTTATGACCTGAATCTATAGTATGGAGTGAGAGTGCTGATGATGATGAGTGTTGTTTAACTGCATTAGCATGCTCATCTCTCCTAACACTGATGCGACGATTACTCATACCTATGTAAGAAGCTTTACAATTTTTACATCAGAGAAGCCATTGAGATACTTAAAAGACCAGATTGTATCAATAAGCGAGATGATACGTGCAAACTTCCTCCTATTTGGAAAGATTTCTTTAAAAAACATTCTTAAATTTAACATTTTTGCTATTGGTGGGATTTTTAATGTTTTATTCAAACCAGTGATTGTAGCGCCTCTACAACCGTCTTTCTACCTTTTTATAACTCTGTGGATGGCTTGTGTGACCAAGTCGAAACGTCAGTGTATTGGTATTAAAAGTTTTTAACACGGATGAACCCGCAAAATATGTATTTTATATATATATAATTATTAAAATAACTTTCTTTCCAGTACTAATGTTGTATTATATTTGAGATTTTTTTTCTCTTCTATGGCTTTCCTTGCCTCTTCACAGTTAATCATTAATACTTGTTCCATATAATTTTACAGAATACAGATATTTAACTTTTCTAAATAGATCCTTTTAAAGGGTTTTCATATTACTTTTTTTCATACACTGCTTTGTTCTCAGGAAAAAAAAAAATGCTTGTAAATTGCTGTTTGTATCAGCCATCTATACAGCAGTTCTTAATACAATATTTTACCCTTTTCTGATTTTATTCAAGTGTTTCTGAAAGTTACAAACATTGATTATTAATAATATCTTTTTTTCTCTCGTAGCTTTATCTTTAGCTTTGCATTAACAAATATTTTACATATCATTAAACAATGATTACTTTATGTGTTAAATATTATATACTAGTCTTGTAATACAAATTTTCTGTTAATGGAAATATAATATTAATTTTGTTATACCATCATTTTAATCTTCCAATGCAATTCCATTTAGCTTTTTTTTTTTCCAATGAAAAAAAAATATCATTGTTTAGTTTTTCTTCCTCTGCAAACGTTAGAAGTCTATATTTTTTCTTAATTCGGTTTTACCCAGCAATTTTAAAATGCTATTTGAGTTGATTAAAAGCATTCTGTACACCTATGTAGAAACTCTTTATTTCTTCTCCACAATAATTTCAGCTTATCTGACAATAGTATTAGACAGTTCTGATTGATACATTTTCCCGTTATTTGAAAATAACGTTTAATTATAGATAGAAAAATAAATTATCCGGGCATCTTAAATTTGTAAGCAGAAAATTCTTTTAACCATCTGTCTTTTATCACCAATGAGTACCTTGGCCAATGTCTTGTCAAACTCCAGAATTTATCATAATTATAAATACATATAAAAAAACCCAGCATTTATAAAGATCACCCATTTACTCTTTTTTGAAGAAAAATTCAATTGATTTTCCACTAACAGCTATCAATCATATGTGAACAAAGATTATAGTGTTTTTTTGATCTTAAACGCAGAGATAGATGACAAAAAACTCTTCGTTTTGATGATATGGGATGGTAAGCAGTCCATCCACATTTATTTATCATGTGAATATTTTCACAGTTAAAATAAATTTAATGACATGAAGTAGATATTAGAAATTTGCTCAGTTCAATTTCATTAAAGCTTCAATATATATTAACCATCATATATGTAATAATTTATGTCAATATTGTAGAATGAACCAACCAAACGGTATGGGTATTCACTGACCATTCTATACACTGATTATCTTGCAAGAAAATAGGCGATAGATAACCTTACTCTCTGCTTGTTCTTTCAGTGCTACCATTGCTGTATTATTGAATATATATTAAATACTAGAACCATAAAAATAGTTACATGTAATTTATATAACCGATTTAATAACGTTTATTAAAACTAGTTTTTTTTATTACAATAACTTTAGATTTGACTTTTCATTCATATGTATTATACAACAAATTATAAAATACTTTTTTTTCTTTGAATTTGTGATATCATTTCTACATACATTTATATGTATCTATATGTGTAATTAATAACTTTAACATCTTAAAACAAACAATAACATTTTTTACATTTATCTAAAGATTTGAAATTGGTATTGGATTGTAGATGTCGATTGTTCAGTAGATGAGAGATTTAGCACAAAACCTGTCATGAGAAATGTATTAGTATTTTGTCATTTATTTATTGTTTATATTGATTAACAATACATGTTAAGAGAAGCAGTGACAAACTACAAATGAGAGTTATAGTTTCTACTTCCTAGTTGCTCAACCCCTCTTTGGAAGGGGAACTTAAAATATAGCCATAGAAAAGATAATGTAATATTTTCTGCTGTTTTTAAATGTTCTAAGATATTTAGTCTAAGATTAGCAGAATAAAAAAAGTTTTCTGTATCAGATCCCAATTGAAAAATAATCTAAAATGAACTCTTTCACATTTTAAAATCCTTTACTAGATTTCTATCTATTACCAGATTTTAATTATTAAAGTATTGATCATGATTCATAAATTTTTTAATCCAAATATTTAAACAATTATCTACTGTATGTTTACATATTTATTTAGCTAATTTTATTCATATATTCATAAAAATGCTCCATTGTGCTGAACAATCTTCTACTCATTCAATACAATGTATATCAAGCAGGCACCTCTCTATGGATTTACATATCAATTTATTTTCGTTTATAGTGTACAAATGACTCTATGTTAAAAAAGAGATGGTTACGTGAAGCATTCGAAAATTAAGAAAATAAAATGCAAATAACACCTAAACATATACTGACTGATAGATGCAAAAATGTGTGTATGAATTTAAACAAAACGGAACAGTTTATTAATAATTTATAATCCATAAGAAATAGACTACAGATTCAAATTATCATCATTTCTTAATCATTATTTTAAACTGACAATTATTATATAATGATTTCCAAAAATAGTAATTATTTTATAATTTCAGTTTTATTACAAAGTTAGTAATTTCTGTATTTAGTCTCAAATTTATCTAAAAAATGCTTCAATGGAGAAACTATTTTGTCTGATTCCTCAAAACAACAATAAATCACTTAATATATATATATATATTTCATTCTCAATATGTTTTATCAAGTTTGCATTTAATTTCTAAGATTTCTAATAAAGCTCATAATTATAGATAAGTCTCAATTAATTTCTAAGATTTCTAATAAAGCTCATAATTATAGATAAGTCACAATAGAATATTCCCACCATTAGTTAATATGCAAATTCCCTAAAGAGAATTGAATATGCATTGATGATTATATAATATCACAATTATTTTTTTTAAAAAAATGATGCAGCATCGTCAATAGCTTGTTTGTAATTATTTATCTTGTGTTTGGAAAGTGAGAGTATTCATTTATATAGTTAACTCTACAAAGCATATGTGCATTAGCTTATTAATATTAGTTTATAAAAACATAGCACTATATAAAATAAATGTTTTAATTTCTCTAAATAAATTAGAACTTTGTGTTTCATCAACTATCCACATTAATTCTGATAATAAACCAAATGTTGCTATTAAAATTATAAGCTTAACATTCTACATTTATTTGTCCATATGTTCACCGCATTTTCCCATTTATATTAATAGTCTATTTATAATTGATATTAAAACAAATAATAAGCTATCACTTCAGTATTTATTATGCCTATTTTAAACAAACAAAAATGTTCTTTTTTCAGTTTTTATATATTTTAAAAGTGACTAATAATTTTTGATAACTATTGATAAAGTTGTTAAAAAAAAGAAAAATGCAAATCATTATTTAACAGGTTTCAAAATTGCTAATAACTCTTACAATTTTTCATTAATATTTAATATAGCTCAAAAATGAAAAGTGTTCCCTTTAATATCACTACTTATTGCTCTCTCGTGCATACTTTTAATTATGATAAAATTCTTTAAGTAAAACAAACTCATTTGCTATCAAACAAAAAATATTTTTATATAACAAATATTTACTAATACAAGTTTGGAAAATTTAGAAACACAGTTTTATCATGAAGAGCTTATTGGCTGGTTATTTTAGAATGATGTCAAACTTAGTGAGTTTGTTACTTGTGAGTTTATGGATGACATGGTTAAAATTTAAATAAAAGTATTCCAGTAATGTATCATCTGATGTGTTTCTGATTCTGGACAGCAGCTATCAAATTTTCTGGCATAATTATTATAGACAAAACTTGTACAGTCTAACAATTATAAAATGGTTCTTTACTCTATAGATAAAAGTAAGTAAATAAGTTACAAAAAAGGTTATAACAGATATACAGACAGCATCATAGACTAATTTGATCAATATAAATAACAGATACATATGTTAAGTAGATAGTTTCAGTGTTTAAAAAGGTTACTATTCCAGTTAAAAAAATAATAGTATAATCATGGGTAAAAAATGAAATGTTTGACATGTAACTGAGTATAATGATAAAGATATTGGAAGAGAGACGACAAATATTCCTACAGTTTGTTTTAAAGGACTGATAGGATGAAAACTATTATGTCAGTAAAAAATATCAAGAAATGTTAGATTTGTGTCTTTTATTGCTTTATAACTACTGATTTTTTTCTCAAAACACTTAGTGCTATCAACCTATCTCATTGTCATACATTTTCTAAAAGTAATCTTAATTTACTTAATAAATTAAAACACAATATTTAAAAGCAACCAACTTCAAGCAGTTATCAAAATAAAGTTTTATATATTTTCATAAGATTATGTGCATGTCATATATATATTAATGATAAAATATTATTTTTAGGTTGTTGTCACTAATATGCTATAATAAATTATATCAAGAACTGGGAAGCAAAGGCAATCTATCAGCAATGTTGATTAAATGTGTTAATCACTTGCTAATTACAATTACTATTTGACCTCCTAACTTTAGGCTAGAGAATTTACCACAAAAAAAAAAGTGTGATCACATAAAAATACTCTAACATAAGATACTTTTTTCTTAATATGTGATTAAATCAAAAAATGCATTTATTCACCTATCATATTACTTATGGAAGTCTTTCAGTCATTAAAAGATTTTGGCATATAAATCAGTGCTAACTTATTTAGCAAATGAAACTATTTGATTGTTTATATTTTCACACATTAAATATAGCTTATCTACTAGTTTTAAATTATTTAGTTTGCCAATAGTTATATTTCAGCACTAGACAAGGAAGCTTTCTCAGCAGTAGTGAAGATCTTTTTTTTTCTTTTATATAGCCAGGGTATAATCTGGCCAATTCTGAATTTATTTTTCTAATTAAAAATAGCTTAATTTCTAACTGACTAATATTTAAACATGAACATTTCAGTTACATAAAACAATTTATAGTAGCTCTATTTATTTTAAGACCCCAATCTATTTTTTTTTAAAATAAGATCTGACTTTCAAATAAAAAGTCAACTTACTTTTTCAATTACAAAATGATTACTCCATTCTTAATATTTGTCAATAAATACATCAAACTTCCTTTTATATGACTATAACAAAAATAAAATACATCAAATGTTTCAACTATTTTATAGTCATTTTCAAGGAGCACTAAAAAAAAATACAAATATGTAATAATAAATATCACATATTCCAAGCAAATGCAAAAATATTAAAAAATACTAAAAATTCTCTTTACCTCAACATCTTTTCTATTACAAATAATCTCAACTTAATCAAATTTTTACATTTATGTACTCATCCAAAAAATAACTTAAAAACATTTAATTAACAAACCTATTATTTTCTTTTTTTTTCTATTAACATTTAGTTTGATTCAGGTTTAATTTCACTAATGTAAATTCCTTCCTTTATCACTCTTTCATAGTATGACTTTATACATTCTAAAGGTTTTATTTTAAAATCGTTATGTTTAAATTTATTCATATGATTGTAAATAGCAGAATTTTTATCACTTAATTAAATGCTGTTTTAATTTAGTTTCCAATTTATTTTTTGTAGTCCCAACATATGACATCTTGATATTCTTTTTAAAACATTTCAAACATTTTATTATGTAAACTGAATTCATAATCTCTAAATTATTACATTCCCTATTATTAATAAATAAAAAATAAAATTGAAATTGGAAACTAGATTAAAACAGCCTATTTAAGTGATAAAAATTCTGCTATTTACAATCATATGAATAAATTTAAAATCAAGATTTTGAAATAAAACCTTCAGAATGTATAAAGTCATACCATGAAAGAATAAAGGAAGGAATTTACATTGCTGAAATTAAACCTGAATAAAACAGGATGTTAATAGAAAAGAAAATAAGAGATTTGTTAATTAAATGTTTTTTAAGGTATTTTGGATGGGTATATAAATGTAAAAATTTAATTAAGTTGAGATTGTTTGTAATAGCAAAGGTGTTGAGGTAAAGAGAATTCTTAGTATTTTTTAATATTTTTGCATTTAATTGGAATATATGATATTTATTATTATTATTATTATATATTTGTTTTTTTTTTTTTTAGTGTTCCTTGAAAAAGACTATATAGTCAAAATGTTGGGTATATTTTATTTTTGTTATAGTCATATAAAAACAAGTTTGATATATTAATTGACATATATGGAAAATTATGAACGATTTTGAAAAGAAAAAAATATGTAGATGATATTTTAAATCCATTCTTAATATATATATATATCACTATCAACTCTTTAAAGAATTTTTGTGTTTAGTTTCTCTATAGAACAATAATGTTAATAACTTTCAGTGATTTACCCATGAATTGAGAATCAAACACAGATAGAATCTTGGAGATTTTTAAAGGTTCCTAAGCACATTATTTTAAACTCTTCAAGCTGGTCCCCAGCCAAACTTAAGTACTCATCCAATAACAACTCTTTATAGAGAACAATGAATGAATAAACATTAATCACCATCAGATATGAACATTTTTTTTTATCCTCCAGTTCTGAATATGTAAGTATTGAAGGCAAAATCCTAAGCCTGACTGACTTTTCAAATTTTATCCAATCCAGGTTTGAACTAGGGTCACTGGTTATGATAAATAGATGCACTCCCATTGTACTGCAAGATTCTGCATAATCATTTAATGTTGGTAAAAATATGATTCTTTAGTTGAAATAACAATATCATTTGGACTGAACAAGATAAACGTCAATGCTATTGACCATGCAACTTCCATTTTATGGTATCATAGATGATATTTACCTATTGGAAAGTCTATAACGATTATGTCAAGACTTGGTAATGGTTTAATTTATTTTTGAATATTTAGTCATATATATATAGTCAACATTGTTACACAGACAAATATTTCTTAGCTCAATAAATTTACTTGCATTATTAGGATCGAAGTTAGGGATGAATTAAAAGCGATTTTTTTTATTTCATTGTTTTTAAAAGGTTAAAAACTATATTTCTACTTTTTATTTCTACAAAAACAAACCTATCTAATCAACTTTGTATTATGTTAAGGTAATAAGGCAAACTGAAAGAAAAATTAGAGATGAATGAGGGATAATTACTTTGAAATAAAATAAAAAATACGGATTGATTTTCATCCCCATGTTTTTCTACATCTTCAGTGGGATGTCTATTGAAAGTGATACAAACAAATTTGATTGAACAGGTCTTGTTAATTTAACAAGCTGTTTCAAACTTCATTAAAATAATATTTTCGTTCTGAATGTCAATTTTATTAAGTTGCTAAAAGCAAAAATTCAATAACTGTTTTGATCAATATTTTCTAGAATTAAAAATCAAAATTTAGCTAGTCCTGGATTGCAGTAACTTGTACAAAAGGTAATAAAATCGTCTTTAATAGCTTTCTAGATCTTTTTAAATTTTATTAATTTTAAATTTATGAGATTGATTTCATTATTGGATAGTTGAGACTAAACTCATACTCCTTCGCATCACTAACATTACCATTATGTTTACAAACTTTAGAATTTTTAGATCTTTTATTAATATTTTTATCATAATAATAGATACTTTAGGTTGATTTTCTATAATATATTTAACCTTTGAAAAATGCCTCCGCAAAATCAATAATGCGTTGCGTTCCCATATATAGGATTCAAATTTGAAAAAACTGATTTTTTGCCCTTGAAAAATGAGGATTTTGTCAAGCGTTGTTAGCCGAGAGGTCATCGCAGCCGCATTGCAAGCAAGTAATTGGTTGCAGACAGTTGTGGGTTCGCGTCCCGGCCGATGCTATGACATATGAAAAAAAAAAAAAAAAGAGAATTTCCAAGCTGTTCTCTCTAAATCAGGGGTGGACAACTTTTTTTATCAATTGGCCGAATGAAATTTTTTTATCGTGATGCAGACCGGAATAGATTGAACGATTTAACAAAAAATTCAGAATCTAAATTATGTTAAATTATTTGAATTACCAAATTATTAACATATTTTAAAAAAAATTGTAAATACAAATCGTAAATAGAAATCGATTATAGATAAAAAATTAAAATTTATATCAAACATTTTTATTGTCATAACAAAGTAAATACAGAAAACTTGTTACAAAAACTTTAATGTGAGGGATTGGATTTGGAATGCTTCTGATTGACTAGTCATAGTACGGCTTCTAAAGTTTCCTCTGCTATTCGTGATCTGATTTTATTCTTTGTATTTTTCATCAAAGAAAATGTAGTTGCAAAGATCGATCCAAAGAATGCCAAATATTTCTGTGCATTCTCCAGAATATTTTTAAACATTTCTGGATTTAAAAAAGCAAAAAAGTCTGTTATTATTTTTTCAGCAAATTGATTCTTTAACATTAAATTTGATTGCAAATTTATCAGTTCTAACTAGACAAAAGGTGGCGCATCATTGACTTTACAAGTAAATGATAGACTTAATAAAGATAGATCTTTAGAAATTTTGTAAAAATCTTCTGATAAATTCATTGAAAAGGCCACTTAACTGCTTCTTTTGAAACTGTTGTAAAAATAATTTTAGTTTTGTGACATTTGTATACATATCATAAATAAATGATCCGTTCACTTGTAATAATAAATTAAGTTCATTTTGATAAATTAACATGAAGAAAAAGTTGTTCAGCCATTGTTCAATTTTTAATTCACAAAATTTGTTAAGCTTGTCTTTAACATTTAAGAAGTTAACAATTTCATCCAATAAATCATGAAATAATTTCAACACCTTTGCAAGACTATGCTCTCTTATGTTCATATGGTATGGAATATCAACAAAATCACATTCAATTTCATTCAAAAATGTTATGAATTGCTGGTGATTTAAAGTTCTTCCATGTAAAATTAACCACTTTTGTTACAAACAATGTAACATGCTTTAGTTTTAGAACTCTTTTTGCAAAGGATTTCTTGATGAATTATACATTATAAGAAAATTATTTCTCTTCTTGAAATATGCTTTATTTCATCACTTATTCTTTTTAATAATCTATTGTTTTTTCTTGTCAAACTAGGACACCCATTAGTTGTGATGTTGATAATTTTGTCCGACTTTATATTATGCTTTTGCAAAGTTTCTTGAAGGGCTAAAAAAACTTTTTTTGCAAGTAGTTGTGTCTTTCACGGGACATGCAGAAATTCCTCCATACTTTCAAATATATTATTTATATCTTGAATAAAAATTAAAAGTTGACTCCTATTGGTAATGCCACACGATTGGTCTAAAGCCAATGCATAGTAAGTACAATCCAATTTTAATTTATCACATAAAATTGCCTGAAATATTAACAATGTATCTCACAAGAGACTGATTTTTTTGAATATCAGTTTTTTATCTGGACATAATAATTCAACAAGTATTAAGCATTCCTTTACAAATTCCCCATTAGAAAATGATTTGTTTTGCAACCTTATGTGCCACAATGTAATTAGCTTCTGTCAAAGCTCTATCAATATTTGACAAAATTTTCAAAGTACTTTGTTGATTACACAAACCACTTTTTAATTTTCTGCTTTAATTTTCATTTGTTCTGGTGAAAATAGTTTAAATTTGTAGAAATGTTTTGTTGAAAAATGCCTTTTAAAAATAGTTTCATTACAAACCAAACAAACAATTTTATTGTCTATATTTGCAATTAAATATTTGAATGTCCAATTATCATTAAAAATGCAACATTAGGCATCAGTTTTTTATTTTCTTTAATTGGTTCATTTTTGGGCTATAAATTATCTTAAATTAAAAATTGTAATGACTAAAAAAGACATAAACTTACTTATAAAGTGCCATGCAACAATATTTTTTCCAATAAAGTCAATGAAATCCAAAGGAACTTCATTCAATCAACACTAAAATAGTACTTAAGAAATAATACTCTTCAATGTGTATGTAGTGTCACCTGGTTAACTACACCACACTGCTGCCCACTAATAATTTGTAACCTTTGATTCAATAAATAACTAACTGCATACATTTGCTACTTGTTGTGTGTAGTATTGTAGTTGCGTAAAATCAATGTTACTTTACATTCGCCATTTCTGTATTGTGTATGTACAAATGCATCATTGCAGTCCCATTAGAATGTTAGTTTCACCACCTATGTTGTCTGTAAACGTTTTGTACAGACATTAATGAGGTCCTTGTCTTTTTCTCTAATGCCATTAAGTATACAATGTTGGCAATTTTCTAGTTTCCCAATAATTCATGAAGTATAAATTTTGTCTATTTATGCAATGGGCTGGATTCGACATTGTCATAGGCTGGATGCACTTGTGGGTTGGCACTTGTCCATTCCTGCTCTAAATAGTTACCTATAGATAAACCATCTAGATACTTACTTATTGGTTGATATTTGGGTATATAAATATATAAAAAAATATTAATTGAAAATTGATTATATCTTCGTCACTATTCTTCTATAAAAGATTAATAGAGACCTGTATCCTATAGTCAGCTATTTATGAGTGTTTTACACTTAATTTCACATGTACATATAGATATATGTAACAAAGTTATTCGCAATGTAAATATATATAACATTAAATAGAACCATTTTAAATGTTGCTACAGTAAATAATACACCCTCCCATTTTAGTACATGACAATACTATAATAAGAAAATGAAACATTTTTTCATTATTCCTCTCATTAGACCAATTTAAAAATAATAAGCTAATTAGATTGATTAGGATTCATTCCTGTTGACTTAAGTATAAAAGGTAATCTCATTAATTTAGAGATAATCAATGAGAAAATGTTTCATGTTTATTATAGTACTGTCATGTATTAAGGTGGGATGTAATATTTATTGTAGTAACATTTAAAAGAAGTTCACGGTAAAGAGATTAGTGCCTAAGTGTGTTACTCTCAAAATCTGAGAATCAATTCTTGCAAAAGAAACAAAATCTTTTCTAGAAATTAAAAAAAGTCTAAGTAAATTTCAAATTCTTTCAGATAGGTTATTCATAACCAACTCAATCCAATTATCCATTTCACTGGGTAATCAAATTTTTGAATAAATCAATGCAAAAAAAAAAAAATTACATTCAGGAATAATTAAGTTTTTCTAATACTAAATTTTAAAATATCTGTGGAAAAAAAAAACTTTATATATTTATGTTCTAAAAAAAAAAAAACCTCAGCAATAGCAAAAAACCTCTTATAATATAATATATGGTTACAGAAAGATCTGATTTAAAAAAAACAGAGCAGAGTAAATTTGTGATGACTTCTCCATGCATTCATTCTTCATGGCAGCTGTTGCTGTTATTACTATATTTTTTTTCACATACTAAAGAAATATGAATGAATTGATTACCAGCTTTATTCAGCAGTATAGTGAATTTATCTTTTAACTCTGAGGTTAAACCAAGAAAAAAAAAAAAAAAACATTTTCTTTCCTCTTAGTTGTTTGATAGTTCTCAACTAAAACATTAGTTGAGTTTTCTTGAAGGTAGCATGAATGGGTGAAACTGTGTGAGTGCTCATTCTTTTATACTTCCATTCATGACAAGAAAAAAACAACAAAAAAACAAAATTATGCATCTCATTTCCAAACAGATATAAAGTTATAAGAAAAGATAGATGTTGTGGACAGAAGGCAGACAGTACTAAGAATCCTACAAGAACCTAGACTGCCATTAAATGATGGTCTTTTATTTAACTATATCTTTACGATATAATTTGTTTGCATATCTTTTTAATTATGTCATGAACTTATAACTCTCCTTCATCAAACACACATCGTATATAACAGGGAGGTCTTTTAAACCATCATGGTGTTAAATAAAATATAAAAAAAGTAAATGAATGCTGCACTATGTATGACAATATTGTATAGAATATGAAAATCATTCATGTTAATCAGGACATCCAGTGGCTATTCTTTATGGGATCATGAGTTAGGACACTGGTATAAACCAAAGCATAAATAAAGAATGACCACAAATGTCTAAATGAGTTTTCCCTAATTTTGTTTTAAATTTTATTGTTAAAACATGATTCTTGGTTTATTTTTCTGTGGTTAAATTTCACTTAGTCATATCCTTACACATACACATTTATGATCATTACTGGTATGTATACAATATACCATATCCACTCTCATTATCAGACATATTTATTTTACACATATTCAGACTTCGGTGATACAAATATATTCTGAACCAGAGGATCAACACACCTCTCCCTGGGTTTGAAATTTGGAATAGCAGAAGTAAACTGTAATATATGAGATAGATTAAGGGTAGAATCAGTAATTATTTAGATCTTACTCTCTTCATTTCCAGGTATGAGTTTAATGTGTGAGGGGTATGCATGAATGTGGACAAGAAATATAATCTTTTATTCATCAGGAGGGATCCACCCACCTTTGTGCACACCAAAGAATGGCCATCCCACACCAATATATATATTGATTAAACTAGTTAACCCATTAAAAATGATTAAAAAACACAAATTAATGATTAAAATAGAAAAAAATGTGTATCTCAAGTAGTTGACTATTGAGCTAAAAGGTAAAAAAAAATTAAAGAAGCTGCTTATATTACAATAGAAAATAATCCCAGGTCAACTTAGTGTGATAATTTATAACATTTAAAAATTTCTCAATAACCTAGTTCTTAAAAAAAAAAATAAAAATTGAGAAATTAGGAGGCACATCACAGATAGGCATATACATTTTTTGACTGTTTGCCTTTAACAGAATGAACTAATTAGTTGGAATATCATCATGAGTTCAGTATTTCACAAATTTAAATGTTACTGGTCCAATTCTAATACTATCTCACACTGGTTAGGCCAGAAACACTCAAAGAGAAGAGAATAATACCATTTAAAAGATTTAAATGATGAAAATATGTGGAACATATAATTATAATTAATCAATATATTTTCAACTGAAAAAAAAAAGAATATATGAAGAAAAGCAGGATAAAACACAACATGTTAGTATTGGGGTACCAATAATAAGAAAAAAAATCACATTCCTGCCAAAAAGAGAGACAACATCATTAAATGTGTAAGAGTTCTACAATATATACATATATAATAAAGAAAAAGGTAGAGATAAGATACAAAATTAAATTTTTGTAGAAAAACTTCAGAAAATTTTAAGATTATTATTGATATTTTAGAGATATCCAGATGATTGAAAAAAATGCAAGTGATATTTAAGAATTTTTAAAAAAATACTAAAAATTACAGACCTACAAGGGTCTATTAATTCTTTCAAGATCTTTACTAAAATCATTACAATTCATCTACAGAGACCTATGGAATCAAAACAATCAATCAAAAAAAAAGCAAGCTGGATTTAAAAATTCTTTCAGCATAAAATAGATCACATCTACATATTAAGATAAGTCATAAAAAAGATATTTGACAGTATAAGAATAACAATGATTAGATTATTTGGGTTCCAAAATTACATTAGTAAGAGTGCACATCAAGATTTCCAAAATTTATGGTAATTTTACTGGAAGAATTTTCTGAAATAAAATAGGAAGAGAATAAAAATAAATCAAAGTTATTTAAGTCATTTAGAGTTGATGCATTTGTTTTGAGATGGCAGCAAGAGAATAGGACTAAGCACAGATCTTAAAATAACTGGTCAAATTATGAAATAAATGGAACATAATGGATGAAATTAATCACAGAATTAAATTTGAACAAAGAGCTTTTGATAGAAATAATATTAAAAAGTAATATGCCTATGTTTTGATAAATAAAGAGTTTTAATATAGATAAACAATGGAATTTAGATTGCATGCTGAAGTAAGATGAGATGCATGATGGTAGTAAGAATCAAATGCAAAATGTATGGATAAAAGAACAAGCACATATTGATATCAGTGAAAGAATTAGAAGACTGAAATGGAGCTGGTTTGAATATGTTGAAGAAATTATGGCAATAGGTGGACAGCAGAATGCATAAAAGAAATTTAAAAGATCTATAAAAAACTATTTCCAGATTAGCTCAGAGAAAATGTATTATATTTGGAAAAAACCCATCATCCTGCAGTGAATCGATAATGATTGATTGGAAATGGTTGCGATAAATATATGTTAGGATTTTTATTAAAATGTTTTGGAATACTTTTTTTCTATATATTAACATCAGGCATTTACATTTGAAAATAACAATATACATTTAAAATATATATATAAGCTAAATTAAATATATTTCTCCCCTTAATTTCTCTTTAGAAAATTTATCAATTATTTTTGAAGAATTGATGTTATTTAATACTTTTCATTATATAAAGATTAAAAACTATTCTCCTATAAGAAAAGACAGCTTCCAATTATTTAGTATTTTTATAAAATGTAATTAAATTGAAATTTGATCTCATTCACAGATATTTAAATATTAAGAATCTTTAGATTCAGCAATAAAAAAATTCACAAATAAAGGCCAAGCAAGAATTTCTATTTTAGCACTAATCAGAAATGGACAACTGATGAAAACCTTAAAAACTGATCCTTTTAAAATTATTAAAATACGCTATTGATATTTATTTAAATATCCTGAGTGCAAAGATACTGAATGAAAACCTTAAAAACTGATCCTTTTAAAATTATTAAAATACGATATTAATATTTATTTAAATAGCCCGAGTGCAAAGATAGTGCATGCGCCTGTTAAATCTATGACTTGGGATTCAAATTTGCCAAAGAAATTCTTTTCAAAAGGCATAGGAACCTTTTCTCAAATAGATATCTAACCACCTAGCATTGATTAATTAACGAGTATTAGATATTCTTAGCTAGGGGAAAATAAAAATGGAAAACAGCTCAAACCCACTCACTTAATAATTGTCTACTTGTTAAGAACTGCCTTTTCTGTTATTGATTCCCTATTAGGGGCTGTTGTAGAAACCTTTGTCTGTCTGTGATCAATTTATTGGAAATATATATATATTAAAACACACACAACTTTAATATCATTTCTGTGTTTACAATTTTTTTAAATGTTATTAAAAATATTGGAATTTTTTGCTTTATATAGTTTTTGTTTGGAAGTTTCTACGTTTCAACCCTTACATACAGGTTATCTTCAGAATATTAAATATACATCCTACGATTAAATAAATAAATCAGTTATTATAATTTGTAATTGAAAATAAGATGGTAAATAACAATTTAATACCAGTGTAATAAAATTAATAATAAGAATATTTATAATGTATTAAAAAATGAAATATTTATAAAATGGTGATTAAAAAGATGATTTTAATGTTCTCATATTTTGATTTATTTAATCATAGGAATTTTGGAATAAAAACTATATAAAATATAAATTTCACTGCATTTAATAATAATAAAAAAAGTATAATTACAAAAATAATACATCAAAAATACGACAAAATAAAAGTAAATCAATAGTTTGTAGCAAGATAATAGCGTAAGCATGTGTTTTAAAGACCTACAGAGGTCCCTAGTGACGATTTTTTCAGACGCTGATTGCTAAGGTTTACAGCCTTGTTAAAACTATTACCAAAAAATGTTTTCATAAAATTTAAAAAAAAAATGCAGAAAAATGAAAATAATAAAAAAACCAATTAATAAATCATAAATATATTATTTTTTAGATGGCATCAATTATATTTTTTATTCCTATATTTTAAGAATTCCTTGTAAATTTCAGCATATTCAGACTACATGAGAAATAGAACAGATTCTCCAAAATTTTTTATTTATGTAAACACAAGGATCATTCATGCAGTATCAATTAACACAAAAATGTGAAGAGTTGATGAAAAAAGATAATGAAATAAATAAAAAAGAATTAGAACACCAAATACCAAACAGGAAATAGATTATAAAAATAATTTTTAAACTCTATATATACATTTGAATGTATACAAACATACACTAGCTAAAATACGCGCGAAGTATGATAAAAAAATATAGTTCATTAGAAAAGATATTGTGGTGAATTGAATAAGGAAAGCTATTTAAGATTTTTGTAGTAATATTTGACATATATAAACAATTCAATAACTAAAATGAGAATAAATACAATTTGCAAGTTTTGAGTGCGAAAAGTATACAAAGGATTTAATATAATAATTATTCTCCAAAGTATATACATTATAAATGTCAATGCTGGAAGGGCTTCATTGTGTAATGAATAATACACCACATGCTACTTAACATGTTTTAATCAACAAGTCTAAATAAAATTTAGAAAGTAATCCTAGAATTTGTATAGATAGCTGGCCAGTCATTCTAATTTAATAATTAATTAGTAAAAAAAAACAATAAAGGGGGGGGGGGACTTTCACTAACTACTATTATATTGTATTTTTCTTCATTTCATTTAAGAAACAATCCCTGAAGAGGTTTTTACTATTCAAGTAGTTGAGATGTAAGTTCAACTCTTATACTAATATTATCATTGGTCAGGCCAGCAACACCTGAAGAGCCTTTGACAGAATGGCTCAGTTGGTTAGAGTGTTGCCTTAAAAATCGATATTCAAAAATCTAAAGATATAAATTCGACTATTATGCTAATATTGTTATGGTCAGCCAGAAATACCTGAAGAAGAATGAACAATAATATTACTTGAAACATTGTCTAATTACTAATCTATGTTGTCTATGTATTATTACTAATAAGTTGTTTGTATTTGAAAAGTTTAAAATTTTCTACATTTACTGATAAATGATGGAAATAGTCTAATATGTTATATTTGAGATTTTTATGTTTTGATTGTTACACTAGAGGTTATCATGTCACTTTTAAATTAGATACGTTGAAATATTAATATATATATGTTGATATGAAAATTTTCACGGGTTGCATATATAAAAGACATATTTTGCGGGTTCATCCATGTTAAAAATTTAAATACTGACATTTCTACTTGATCTCACAAGTCATCTACTGGGTGATAAAAGTAGATGACTTGTGTGATCAAATCAAAATGTCGGTATATAAATATTTAAATTTTTAACACGGATGAACCCGCAAAATATGTCTTTTATATATATACATCTATTTTATTAAGCACAATAATATGGTATCATTAATTCAATCTCACTTGCATGATGTTGTCTTTTAATGTCTTCAGAAAAAAATTTTTCTTTCTGAAATATTTAAATATTGTCTGTCCAATGTACTTCATTCTCTGCCATATTTTCCCAATGAAAGCAATCACCATGGATCTCTTCAGAATATCTTTGAGATGATCCTTATAATATAAATGACCCAATCACAAAAACTATGCTCAAGTTCACCTTAAACACCTTTTTAAAAAGTCTTGCTTTATTCATTTGTTTTACATGTCTAATTGCTCAAAGATATGAGTTTACAATAGTAAACTCTATAATAGATACATAGCAAGATAAAGAACATATTGATTTATTTTATGACTTAGCTATTGTAATTTTAAAATTTATGGAACATCCTTAAAACTTTTCTAATGTATTTATATTTCATGACAGAGCAGCCTAGTCTCACTTCCATACAATAAGGTAAAATAATATCTCTCTATATAGCTAATTCAATTGCAGTAGTTATTTTCCTATGATGAAATACTCTATCTTTTAACTTGTCAAAGCAGTTAACAGTACACTGGGTCTGTTGTATCTCAATATCAAAGTCCACACTTTCTACTTAAAAAACTACTAAGGCATTTGAATAATTTACATTTTCAAGTTGATAATCATCCAAGTTAAAATAAAGGTTGCTGAGAATTTTTTTCAATGATTGGCTAATAAAAAGAATAGAGTTTTTTGAATATTAATTACTACCCAAAGTCTTTATATGTTGTTTCAAAACATTTAATACATTCTAAACCAGCAAAAATAGTACAATCACCAACATACTGTAAATCCATGATCCAAAAAGTTTTTGTTTTCACTATTACTCAATTCAAACTGAAAATTCCACCATTAAATCTTCTTTATTATATCTTGATCTCTGTTTCATTAAGCCATCTACAAACAATTCCAAATACTACTGTCATAAAAACTAAAAATAAAGTTGGAGCAAGAACATATCTTTGTTTAAAAGCACCAATTTTTATTTCAAATGTTCCAAATTTTCTATCTGAAGTAATAACACCTCTCATTCCAAGCTGTATAATTTGATTAAATTTTGTGATCAAATAATTTCAAACAATATTATAAACTTCTATTATCTGTATGAAATATCTTGAGCAAACCAATAAAAACAATATATAACCAACAATCAGAGTGCCTCTTGTGTCTCTAAAACTATTCTGAATCTCTATGCATCCATTCATTTATGTCCGCAAGCAATTTATTCAATAAAATCCCTGAAAATATCTTTTATTGTACTATTAATAATAACATTTCACAATAATTACTGTGATCTAATCAATTCTATTTATTTTAAAAAATTGGAACAACAGAAGCATCTTTAAGATCAGACTACCTAATTTCATAGGTTTATATATTCCTAAAAAATCCAATATTTTTAAAGTTAACATATTACCCATATTTTCTTCAGGTATTTCATCAGAACTTGCAGTTTTCCATTTTTAAGGATACAATGACTTTCTTTATTTCATTAAGCTGTATATCTTTGCCCAAATCTAAATGAGTAGATAAAATGGATATATCATTAAAAATTGTCATCTACAAAATATGATTAAAATTCTCCTTCCACCTATTTAAAATATCACGGTCGTCATATATGCTATGCCAGATTTAATAGGATTGTAATATTATTTCTCAGGTTCTTATGCTGCTTTCAGTGAATTAAAAAAAGGCCTAGAGTGATCACAATTAGGAAATGTATCTTTTCCCCAGCTTTAATCCACCAATCATTTTTAAGCCTTCTTGTCAGTTAAAGAACTTCTTTGATTCAGATTTCTATATGTATTAAGAAATTCCCATATTTAATTTATTATTCTGTCAATCAGAAATGCCACATTTAATCTTAATCACATCATTATTATTATTGTCCCAAAACCAATCATAATTCTTCTTTTTAATGAATTCAAAAATAATTTATTTGTATCCATACCCCATTTTTGTTTGATAACATATTTCAGTAATATGATAATTCTGAAGGTCCAAATTAGTAATTTTAGTGTTTCATACTCATTGAAAATTAGTACCTATAATAGATATTTCTATACAATAAACATCAATTTTCTTGTGAATATGATTGGAATAAAATCTACTTTTTAATGCAACTATTATTTCAGTCTTGGAATATATTAAACTATGACCTGTTTAAAAATCTGCATTTATAAGTATTGTCATAGTATAATTTCTCTTGTATTCTGAGTTCTAATTATAATGAAATATATTAAATGTTATTATTTTGAGTATAGATGTATCTAAATTCCTTTATAATGGCTTTTCTGCATAACTAAGTCTTTGTGACAGTCAATCCATGTGTTATGCAAAAATTCAGTAAAAAAGAATTATTTACATTTACAGCATCAATAACATTATTTCCAATAATTTTGGCCAAAGTCTACTATTTGTACTAACACTTGCATTAAAATCTCCAATAAAAAAAAAAGATATTTTAGTGTTATTATTGTAATAACATTAGCCAGCAAGTAAAACCTCTTTTTCTACAAATTTTCCGAATCTTAGGCTACAACACAGACACTAATAAAATAAGCTCTAGTATTATTATGCATAACAAATTTTATCATTATTAGCCTTTCAATGATATAAGGAGGAATTCTGAGAATAGAAGATATTAAATTAGATTTTATAGCAAATCCAATTCCATGCATTGCCATGAATGACTGGTCTGCCCTCCAAAAAACTTGTAGCCATCTAACTATTCTATTAAACTTCTTTGTTATGGAAGATGAGTTTCACTAAGAGCAGATATATTGATCTTAAGTCTTGAAGCTCTTTAGCCAGAAGTGCAAGTACTCAGTCTATTCAGATCTGGAAGAGTTTGTATCACGTAAAGTTAGCACAGTCCATGTATTTATATTTAAAAAAAAATAGATATTTATCTTTAGTAGTTTCCAATGCTTCTTACTTTATCATTCCTGTGAAGATTATTATTATTTTTATCATTATAATGAACAATCTACCAGGCACAACAAACTAGCCATAATGTGTGAGGCAGGCCATTTTTAAGCTTATATCAACTTACCGTGTTTGACATAGGTATCCTTAAATAGGGCTGCCTAAATCTTTGCAGCTGAAACTTTTTCTAAAATCCGGTTTCTGAATTTAGTGCCCAGTGGATGACTATATTAGGTGGATTTACTTAGATAATCACAATGCAAAATATTATAATTTGATCATAACTAATGTTTTTAAGTACTATAAGAAATAATTGTTCATGTATTGTTTCTAAATTTATACAAAATGCAAAAACAATAAAGTTTAACATATATAGTCTTAATCAGTTTTTATATGTTACACTTTTTATATACAAAATAAAGATTTTAATATGTTCTAATAGAATCATTATTACATGAAAATGTGCAATAAAAATAAAACACTACTACTGTATTTAAAAATAGATACTGATGAAATAAAAGTTCTTAAAACTTAAAGCAATAAATACAATTCTCAGTAAAAATACATTTTATTAATATTTATAAATTAAAAAATTATGAAATTTTAAATACAAGTATAATACCATTGATCTAGCTTCCTATACAAAATTATAAAGATACTCTTCAAATTTTCATTTGCCAAACTATTATTTTATCATGAGTTAGAATTTAATTAAATAACATTTTTATTTAACATCGAATGCACAAATATTTTATTCATAAATAAATAAGTTTATTTGAGATAAGCACCACATCTCTATTCTGTCTTTTTATTAATTTTGGGTTTTCCTTAAAAAAAGGTAATGTTAATTATTCAATAAAGTATCATTTCTAAGAAAAACAAAATCATGCAAAGATATTTCTAAGTCTGAATTTAAATACCAATCATCCCTTACAATCAATATAGTGTTTGTTGTTTTTTAAAAAAAAAAAAATTATTCATTCATTTTTAAAAGAAGTGACAATTAGTTTAAGGACAAGTGTATGTATACATTATATATTCTCTTGATTGTCCCAGATTCTTTGGGAAAATTAGGCTTTAATTAAAAAAGACAGCTAAATTAAATATTCAAATTTTAACATCAAATGGATCATATTCATGATATTTAAATAAATATGAAGTTATTATGCTTGATATGGATTGTTCTCTTCTCTCATAGCAGTAAAACATAAATTTGATTTTGAAATAGATATGTCCTGCAAAAATTAGTTTTTTTTTTTTAAAAAAAAAAAAAAATCAATATAGCAACATATAAAACATTACATATGAATTGTCTGAAAGTTTGGAATGATGACATTTTATTTGTAGGTATATTCCCATCATCTAGCTGAATTATTAAATGTTTCAGAAAAAATTAATATACTATACTTTAATTTTCTCAAATGCATTCAAACTGTTAATAATATTACACAGGTCAATAAAGAACACAATATTACAAATAATATTCCTTTTCCTTCAGGTATTGTTAGGACTGAAGTGGTAAATTCCAGGATTCATGTATGCTGAATTTAAGGTAATGTTTTAACCAACTAGATCAAGGTGCCGCATCTGAAGAAGAGACAATCATGAAACATTGTAATGTATACAAGTCTTTAAATTATTTCTAATAATTGAATATATATTGAAAAAGTATAAATAAAGTTTGTATTTTTCTGAAAAATATTTAATAACTCAATTACATGATGGATATAGTTCATCATATAACACAGTTATATTACATAATTTGTAGATGATATTTAAAAAATTTGATATTCCATTCATTTGTTATAAATATACATACATTTGTTCTTTCTATTAAATGTATTTATTTGCCTTGCATGGTTGGTAGAGCATCAAATTCTGGAGTACAATGTCCTCCAATTAATTCCAGTTCTGGCATTTCCAGTTCTTGAACTTTTTATAAATTCCCAAACAGTAAAGGCATTCAATTATTTATTCTTATTTATTTGATGTATTTGTTAATGTGAACATGTCTGAACATTTTAATTATACATAATATATACACTTCTTTTTAAAATAAAAAAAAAAGGTAATTTAATAAAGAAATAATATAACATTCCTGAAAAACTGTAATTTATCACTTAGTATGGTATTAGTTTTATTTTAACATGGCCAGAGAATTGGCACAAATTTTGTAAGGTATGTTTGAGTTTTTGTGCAGAGACAATCTTGTTATTATATTGGATGTAACATAATTTGATTGTTCAAATATTGTTCTATAAATCTCTGCTTTGGCTCATTACCCATTTTGTGAAAAAAAACCACATGTTAATGCACTAATAAATATTCAAATAATATTTTTCTGGAAAATATTACGCTAGTGCATTAATAAATATGCAAATGTCATTTTTTTGGAAAACCCTTATGATATTAAATTTTTTTGACTTTGAAGTGAGTACTTTCTAAAAGTAGATGAAAATTCCAAAAGATAAAGATATAGTACAATAAAAAAAACTTCCCTCATTTGGTGCACATTACCAACAATGAATAAAATTATATATAAGTACATTATCTGATGAAGTGCCACAGTATTTCTAATAAGGAAATTCAAAAAATACTTTATAAATGATTAATAAAAATAAACCTAAGATATGAATTTAAAAAAAAAAAATCATTTATTTCTTTACACAATCTTAATAGAGTGATATTTTGTTATATCAACACTCATAAAAAGAACCGAGAAGTCTGTCATCACAGTCACTTCTACACCCGTTTGGTTCTTTGAGTGTCTTTGAGAGACTTCTGTACTCACAAATTACACAATGTAACAAACATTTTCCATTGTAAGCAAAACACATTTTTATCTTTGTGCAAACACAAATGCATAACAGCACATTTGTTCTTTTGTTAGATATTTACTATTGAAATCAGTCATTGAATATGTGCATTTGTTAGTCAAATTATGATTATGCTGGACTAAACTCTTGATATTCTGGTTCCATTCTCTTTTATATCATATTAAATGACTTTCATAATTTAACAAAAATTTCAATTCCAATAGTAAAATAAAATAAAAAGAAGGTATTTTGATTTGAATGTAACTTCACTTTATGTATTGAATAATTCATTTCACAAGTTTTTCTAGGAACTTGATTATAATATTAAATCCCATATATGTTAATAAGAAAAATATTTCATTAATATGAATTGACTAAAATAATAAACAGTAACATGATTAACACTTAAATCATAATTTTTATACCATAAAATGATTATTTAGTTTGTTAATATTTATCCCAATATAATCACAGAGTTCCATAAATAAGGTTCTCTAGAATAAAACCAGTGTGAAAATGAGTTTTACCCTCAATAAAGACACAATATGTATATATTATTAAATTCATATAACAGAGATGATGGCATGTATGTACGTACACTTATCCACACACATATATATCTATAAATAAAGTTCAACATATATATGTTTACATACCGAAACTAAGTATCTTTGGAAATCAAGTAGCTGTTGGCAATATTATGTATATACACCATTATCTGTATGTAAGTTTATTAAGTTCTATATATAATTATTAATATACAATTTATTGGAATGTAAAAAGTAATAACATTGTGACAATTAATGTTCATTGCATATATAAATATAAAAAAAACACTAATATTTAAATGCTCCTTCTACAGCAGCTCTTTGAATAAAATTTTTAACTGTTATTTCATCCAGGTTTAAAAAAGCTTCTGTTTGGGTAACTGCAGTCATATGATTTAGAGCAAACTTAAAGCAGAAATCTTCAAGTTCCTGAAACAAAACAAAAAAAAAAAGACTTAATAAAAATGAAATATTTAAATATATGTATATTGTCGATATGTAACTTAATGTAATTATAAGAGATATGAATCGGAATTTTCAAAATACCTACATCCATCCAATATGTTGTATACAACTGTACATATAAAAAAGATAAATAATCTCCAATATATGTATTTCGTGCTGAACCAGCTCTCATCAGTTGGTCCAGATCACCATCTCCCACACACATATACAACCAATGCTCAGTTTATATTAAGATAGTAAATCTTTAAACTTTGTTGGACAAGTTTCAATCTTCTCCATCCTCCAACTCTTCAGCCATCCATTTCATTGAAATGAGCATTCTATCCTTGAATTTTCAATGAAATGGCTGGCTGAAGAGTTGGAGGGTAGAAAAGATTGAAGCATGTCCAATAATGTTTAAAAAATTTATTAAACTGGGCATTGATTGTATATGTATAGGAGATGGAGATATGGACCAATTGATGAGTGCTGATTCAGCACAAAATACGAATATATTGGAGATCATTTATCTTTTTCACATTATGTGGTCATATGTATCAGTTGTATAAGATAGATCGGATAGATATAGGAGCTTGAAAATTCGTGTTCAAATTCCTTATAATTAATAAAAATGAGTATATATATATATATGTACATACACATTCACATAATCTATACCAAAGTAATCATCTTTTCAAACTCAATTATATGAAGATCATTCAATGAGTAAAATTCACAAATTTAAAGTACTAACAAATTTCACTAAAAAAAAGTGCACATTTGTTGGAAGCCACAAATGTAAATTATTTCTTCATGACATCACTTTCAACTTTGACATTTTTCCTAAGACTATTTTCAATTTTTCAAAACCTTTAAATATTAAGGCTCGACATTAGTTGCAGTAAAAACATCATTTTCAATTCCTAATAAACTCTCATTATCACCAGGAAAGAATAGACTTTGCTCATTTCAGTTTCACTTGCAATAATGCCAAGGAAATGCCAATTAGTTTCATATCAACTTTTAATCTCATTTATTCATATTTTAGAAGGTCTTCCTATTTTGTCTGAAAATTACATAAACTAAAAAAAAATAAATAGGATTTTTAGTTTCTGGTCAACATTCACTATAACCAAACAATTATGACTTCTTTGTAATTTTCTTTAATAAAATTTCTTTTTCATCTTTTTTTTTTGCAAATTCTTAATTGAAATCTTTTGCTTTTATTCACTTCTCAATAACTTTCTTTAGTATGTTTTTTCAAATTTCAAAATTCTTCATATCAAATGTTTTTCTATCACTCATATTTTACAAATATATATAATGCATTAATAAATATCATGTGTAGCATCTAGTTTATCTGAATTGTTTTATAAACTGATATCTTTGCTTTTGCAAATCTTATTTATGGTTTATAAATATATACTTGCTTTGGATTTTCTTAATTTTATTTCCTTTTTTAATATAGATTATTTTCAAGATACACAAAATTTTCTTAACTTTTTTACAATTTTAATTTTGATTTTTCTCTTTATTACATTGTTTTTCTCATGTTTATATAGGACTATATCTTTCTTTAAAACCCCATTTAACATGTTTAATTCAAATTTCATCTTACTCAATTATTATTATAATACCTGAATATCATTATTTATTCTTATTCCATGCACTCATGCTTCTTTGCATATTTCTTTGATGTTAACCATTTTCAAGAAACTTCCAATTTCTCCATATAATCTCATTACTATTTTGAATTGCCATAGATATTCGGTGATTAGTTTATTAATGACTATATATGTCAAAGATTTTTTGAAAGTCGATAGAATACAGAAATAGGTCTCTAATACATGTATACCATTACTCTGTTAATGTTAGTTTTTTCTTGTGTAACTTTGTAGTATCCATTGCAAATATAAAAGTTTTGAGCCTCATTAGATTAGAGAGTTTATTGAATAAAATTAATGATTATTATAATAACAATTAAAACATTATAAAAAAGAGGAAAATATGGAAACCAACAAACAAATGATACATTTGGTCTTCCACTGCACTCATTAGACTGTGGGAAGAATGTTTTTCTATGGGTCCTAACTTTATTTATCAGAAATTAAACTGATCAAGACAAAGTAGTTTTAGATTTCTTAATAATTCTATAACTTTATTTTGGAAGGGAAAATCTAATTTGGATACTATATTTTGTTTTGCATCAAACCAACCATCTGAGCAATATATTTCTCAAAACCAAAATTGTCCCAATCTAGAAGAAATGATGTAAATAAGGAGAAACTTACTAGACAGAAGTAAATCAAAAGAAATACATTTATAGAAGTCAATAAGTTCTATATGTGATCATACAATAGGCAATGTATCCAGACAAGCAGTATAGAATGAAGTAATAAAGCCCTCATTATCTTTGAGGTATGTAGCCACATAATATTTACCTGGTCTCATAATTCCATGTCTTTGTAAGATGTGAGGCAATGATATAATTTAAAACTTCAAAATAAAAATTCTAAATGTGCTCTTATATACATAATCAATAATATTTCATATTATTTCTATACGATAGATGTGTATTAGTATTAATGTACATTAATAAATAAGTAATTAAATATCTATTATAGATATTTAGCTATTTCAAGTTGATTACATTTTTTTTTATGCAATGCTCCATAATCATGACACTGAATTGTTACCTGAGTTGATTAAACAGCAAATAAATGAAAATCATGATTACATTCTATTGCATTGAAAATGCACTACAATGAAAATGTATTCGATTTTGGAATGGCTAAAATAAGAAATACCTATAATATGAAATAATTATTAATTTCTACAATGCATATTATCATTAGTGTACTCATATATATATTAGTAAGTGCCTCATGAAAGAGATCCAACAGCTCAAAACCGGTTTGGAATAATTTCTAGATAGAGATTTTAAATACTTTCTCTTGTGGCATTTATCGATTAAGCATATTAAAGCTATTAGCAAGCTCATTATTTTATAGCATTCATATATATATATATGCTCTGAAGTTTATATATATATTGTGCCCTTTTGTATGGGTCACCATTTAAGTTTTGTGCTAATCTAGTAGAAAATTTTAAATTTAAGAAGTATTTAAAATGTGTGATGTTGACTTTGCTTGTGGTAATGTTACCATAAGTTTAATTAAAGCAATCTATGAGTATTTGATATGTGAATTGTGTTGGTATTGAGAAGATATTTAAAATGATGATGATTATGATGTAATACTGCATTAATAAATTTAATAACAAATGTTTGAAGCTAAAGTATTTAAAAGACAAGTTAAAATTAGACAAAGATATTTATTTAGTTTAAAATATATGTTAAAAGTGAATAGAAATATTTTAAATTATAAGTACTTAAATTGAGATTAATATTTGATTTTAATCATATCAAATAATTATTTTAAAATCTGATATAATATCTTATTTATTTTAAAAATAAATATTTATTTTAAAAAAGCAATTGTTAAGTTATTTTTAGATTATGGGAAGCGTTTCTTGTATTGTAAAAAAAACAGATGTTAATTAGAGATACACACACACATGCTTGGAAGCTTTCTCATAAAGTTGCAAAAACTATTTTAAAATTATGTTGTGAAATTTATAAATAATACGTGAGTTATCACGAGATAAAAATAAAAGATATTAATGTAGAATATTAAATCTGATTTTTAAAAATATTGTCTTAAAAATATAACGTATTTAAAAAGATTTAGTTTATTTTAAATGATCTTATAAAAGTTAAGATTTAAATCAAGTGAGAAAGAATATTTTAAAAAAATGTTTGATAGATTTGAATAAACGATAAAAATTATTTTTAAAATGTGATAATATTAAATATTAAATAAGTCATTATTTTATTTTTAATAGTGTGTTAGTAAATATGTAAATAAGCTAGAAAGTTTGATTGTTTAAATGTACCAATCAGATAAGGAGTTTCTGCTAGTATAAAAGCTGGATTCAATTGTTGAGGGGGGCTCTCTACAATAAATTTTAAAAGTTGATTGTGCTATTGAGAAAATAGCTAAGTAAATTTATAAACGCTCTTAAAATCAGTGTTAAAATCATAAGAGTGTTATTGTATATAATTTTATGAAATTTTAAATGATAAGTATGCAGTAGAAACTTAATAATTCCCTATTGGTCTTCTCAATATCGAAACTCAATTTACGTACGAATAATCATGGAAACATCACGTATCGGAGAAATATATCAGAAACTTTACGCTAGAAAAATAACAGACGCTGGATTAGTACATAAAACTATGAGATGGAGAAAAGTAGTATTTTGGACTATAAATAGTGTTAAAAAGTTTAAATTACTATTGTCTATTATAGATAGATATTTAAAAGAAATATGAATATTTCTATAGAAAGAAAGTATTTTTGCAGATTTTTAAAAAATAAAATGTATATCTTAAGTAAAGATATAAGAAGTAGTAATTTTAATAAATACATGCCTTGTTAAGTCTTTGTGCTTAAAAGACTAAATATTGACGATTTGAAAAGGCAAATAGATTATAAATATGATTATTTAAAATCGTAATATAATAAAATTATTATATTGAAGTAATCTAAAACGCTGGACGTTATAGATGGAAAAATAGATTCTTACCTAGATATATTGTTTTGAAAAATGCGCAAGTAATACGTGGACGTCCAGGCCAAACCAAATCAGGCCAAGCTAAGTTAATGGAAATAATTAAATGAGAATAATTCAACAATTATAAATTAATTTAGAAATAATAACTTTTGAACAATATTTTATGAAGAACTGGATCCAGAAAGCGAATTTATAAACTATTATTTTAATTTTATTTGTTTATGGGAACTTATTATTTTTAAAAAAAGAACGTTACCATTTTTTTATATAAACTTTCAAGAAACACGTGATACAACGGAACAGGGAATAGTGTTCTATTGACTTTATACGTAGGATATTTGTTAGAACTTTTATGGTAGAACAAAAGTCGTCGCTGGAAATACGTAATATGAACTTTTATTTTATTTATTTAACATAAAATTTAAAATATTATTAAACTATTAAAAGTAGGTTAGGTACATTTATTAAATAATAACTTAAAAATAATATAATAATTAATTACATAAATTTATTTTTATAATTAATATAACACGGAATATTCTAATGAATGTTTATGAGTGTAAATGTGAATGATTTTTATTTTATGAAGCTGCAAATTCCGAAGAATGCTGGATAGCAGATTGGACATTATTATTATTATGGTAAAAACATTGTATAATGATTTTGATGAATTTAATATGTTTTTTCTTTAGATCAACCAAATATTATGTTTTGTGGAATGAATGTATAGATATTTTAAGAAAACACATACATTATATTGGCCACGAACTTTATTAAAATATGCATAAGTTTTAATTTATAATATCAACATGATACAACATTACGTAAGAAGCTTAGAAATAATTATATGATTCTTTCGTAAATAAATTTTAATATTTTTATTATGTTATAATATTAGAATTATATTTATTATTTATCTAAGTAATTATTTTTATTTTGCAAGTCAGAAAGGGATTTTTAAAAAGAAGTCTATTTTATTTTTGTTTTATTAGATAAGTTAAGTTACGTTATGGGTAGAAGCTTATATTTGGATTGAAGTTTATTAAGTATAGACAATGTAGTATAGGTAGTTTAGATAATGAATATTTTATTTAAAATTGATGTTTATTTTCCGGAAATTTTAGATAAGTTTAGAATATGTTTTATAGATAGAAATTTATTAGAAAGGATTAAAATAACACATAAAGTAAAGTAATGATTTTTACATAGAAAAGAATCATAGAATTTATCTAAGGTAATGCTTTATGAATTTGAAATTGATAAATGATTTAAATAATAGTATTTGAACAGTACAGATATGTAATGCATATTTGATAAAACATATAACAGGAATTACATTAAGTAAAGTATAATTACAGTCAATTATTTGTTTTACATTACAAAGATACATTAATTTTATAAAGCTATTAAGCAATGCTAATAATAAAGTAAATATATGATGATATATTATAAATGGTAATACTTAATTAATGTAGCTATTTAATTAGTGAAGTTTCATTGTTTACACATGCTACATAAATAGTCTTGACATATATTATTATTTGTAGTAATTAAAGTACACTACTATTTATTTTAAAAATCTAAGTTTTGAAAACATACTATAATATTATTAGTATAGTATTTGAAGAATGTATAATTGCTTGTTAAGCACATGAATTAGTAACAGTATAAACTTCTTGTATTTGTAATTTCTTATTTTATTTTATTTATTTTCCTAAATTCTAAAACTGTAAATAGTGTAAATAAATTTTATTTGAAGTTATTGTAAATAAATTTGTTAATTTGTTTTTTTAAAAGTGTGTCGAGTTTCATTATTTTTCACCACAGCATTTTGACATCAGATGATTTGAAATAAACATAATATTTGTACCAAAAATGAATTTGTTATTATTATTTAGAAATGAATACAATATTTGCTTAACATTATTTTATAAGAATTGATTGACATGAATAGAAAATATTGCAATGGTCATAAGATGATTATAATGCACATTATAAGAATACAGTATTGTTTATTGCCACGGATTATTAAGTATAAGATTTTGATCTATTCCAAAATTAAGATACCATATGAAATAAAAAATATACATATGATTGTTTATTCATTTAATGATTGATTATATCATAGAAATAGATGAGATTAAATTACACTCTAAGATTAGTATTATTTATTATTATTATTAAAATAAGTTAGGTGTATTTAAGTTTGATATAAAATCCCACATCATACTTATTTACATGAGTTATTATTATTTTAAAACAGCTTAGAAGAACCTGAGATTATTTAATTATATTTTAAGTTAAAAGTTAGGAATTATTTTAGTATTATTAAAGATAATTTATTTCATTTAAAAGTCATAAGAATGCTATAGATGTAGTGGTAAGATGATAAGGTAGTGGTAGTATTCTTATGCCATTGAGACAGTATCTTGGGAGATATTGACTCAGTGTAAATCTGCTTATTACTTTGTAACTTTACTTCACAGTCTCATAATTTTATAAATACTTATTTAATTAGTATAATCTAGAACTATATTGATTTTGATGATTGATAATAAATTTAATTAAGATATGATAATATAAAAGTATATTAAAGATAGATATGCAAATTTTAATTAAGCATAATAATGTAACTGAGCTAGTTGTATTTTAAACTATTTTATATATCAAGAAGTAAGGGTACAATATATATATATATATATATATATATATTATTTTATAGCATTCATATATATATATATATGCTCTGAAGTTTATATATATATATGAGTTATCATCTAAAGTGCCACGAAAAATATTGATTTAAAAAAATTAAATAAAATCAAAATGAAGGTTGCATTATATATGATATTCTTAGACATTATGTCATCAAAAAAAAGATAGTATCCATTATTCTTCAATTAATAATGAAGATATCAACTTATCACACCTTTTTAATATGAACTGTTCATTTCTATAACTGATTTAAATTAGCTTATGTAAAACATAAAGACTCAAACATGAAGCTAAATTATGCAATCTAATAAATAAACAATAAAATAAAAAATAAATTAACATAAAATCAATTAGCAACACATATACTTACTAGAAATAAAATACTTCAGATAACAAAACTATTGCATTTAAATAATAATATAAAAAATGCATAAAAGTTTAAACTAAATCAATTATAATCATTATGGAGTTTAAAATTTTACTTTTCTCTTTTTTTTTTTTCAAGAAAAGAAAACAAAATTGTTTTAAAACATCTTAAAATAATCATTTTGAGAATAAACTCATTAAAAGCTTTATCTACATATATGTGGACTGGAAGTTAAAAATATTTTTTTAAACTAGCAATTAATAAAAATTTAATTTAATTTGTACATTTATATATAACATTTCATAAACATACTTGACATTTAGAGATTTATAACAATTACAACAAAGCAAAAACAATAAAATTATTAAACAACTAAGGAAGTTAAAATATTATTTATTCTAATTTTTTGAACTGAATCATCATATTTAAATGAACTTGTTTTTAAGATACAATTACCTATCTAAATTTAAATGTCCAATGAGTAAGATCATTCACTATTGCTGAGTTTTTTCTTTTTAGCATTCAATCTTTATATATTTTCTGAAGTTGTGTCCCAGTCTAACTTTGATAATTTTCCAGACAAATAAGGACTTTAACCAACCCATTATATAAAGCAATGGGCCTGTCTCTGAGAAATCTAGAAATTAAATTTGTGTATTTTGCTAATTTTTTTTTACAGCTTTAAAATGAACATATATATTTTCTAATATTTTAATTTTAAAAAAAATTCAAAATATGTCAGAATAATTAAATAAGTGGAAATTTTAAAGTTTCTGAAACCATACATTGATGGCGACTAGTCAGTGAATATTTGGCAATCTCAAACTTTGCGGAATTACTTCAAGAAAATATTACGATGGTCTAAAAACTTGATTTTTTTGCAAAGTTTATGATTAATTTTGTATCATAATTGGGTAATAATTAGAAATTAAAAATATATATTGTTACATATTTATTTTTTAAAGAAATGTTTTATTTTTAAATATAAAAGAATATATTCTTCTATATGACATTACTACAGAGATTAAGGTCACAGAAATATAACTGTCAAGAAATGTCATCACTAAACAGTTTGTTATAACATTTAGGGATATTGTAAAAATTATAAAAAAAATTAAAATTTTTTTTTATCATAAATTAATAATGTTAAAAATAATTCCAGATTTTAAAAACAAACATCAAACAAAGAAGATTTCACTTATTTTGCAAATAGAATCTGCTCCACCTAAAATTTGATGTGACAGCACTTTGTTTTGATTAAAATCTAATTTTTAAAATAATTCCAAAAATCAAATGTGATTTTTTAAAAATTATTTAATTTCTAAACAAAAATATCTATCAAATGAGGTCTAAATTTATTATATTCTGATAAATAATAATGGTTTAATATTAAAGTGAAACTTGAAAACTTAAATTTAGTGAGGACAAAGAAATTGTCGAATGTTAGCATAGTACAAAAGGATTAATGAAACTTAAGATATCATTTCTAGTGAAAGTCATTAATCCTTTGCAGAAGCATAATGACAGAATTGCTATCTTTTCACAAATACATAAAAGACATGTCTAAAATCTTTTCCAATCCTTTAGGCAATCATGGCTATGATATAGCAATTCATTCATTCAAAGTAAAACTTAGTTCAATTATACTCTAATAGCAAGAACTGCACCATTAACTTTGCAACTCTGTAATTATCTCTAAAATTTGACTGTGATTGTAATTCAACTCAGAACTCAACATATTACATTTATTTTACTATAAATATTTTCCATTGTTTATGTTGCTCATTTATCAACTGTATAACTATATCTTTACTTTTATACAAAGTTGTTTACATATTCTTGCCATTTTAATAAATTAACTAGCAGAGTTCATCAAAAATACATTTTAAAAAGATTTTAGAAAACATCAGTTTGCTTTTTATTTCTTTCAAGTTAAAATTTAAAAAAAATCTATAATTTTAAATCTAAACAAATATAATTTCGCAATTTTTTGAATCTTGCCTTACAGAAAAAAATCTTTTATTTTTTAAAAAACTATATTGATGTACCCACATGACAGATTGTCCTACTATATATACATAGAAACAATCGTGAGAACATTTCAGTAAGTTCCACCCACATGCACATATATATTCTATTCTAAATGCACATAGAAATAATGTAAGTCATATAAAATTAAAAAAGAAATATATATGTAATAATTTTCAAAACAACAACATTGTATTCGCAGATGATAGTTTAGAATGTCAGGTTTGGTATCAAAAGAAATGGAGATAATTTAATATTTGCATAATCAAAAGCTACATACATCATAAAATATATAAACATGCACGCTCACATACATATATATTAAATACACAATATACATTGAAAATTTATTAAAGTGTATCAGTAATTGTATATTTATTAAATATTAAACACCCGGCAAAAAGAGTGAAGGAACAACAACACGTAAGTATCTAATATTAATATATACATATAAAAAGCATTAATGTATGACAAAAATGTATTGAATAAATAGATAATTTTTATCTATATATTTGTATTTCTTAATCTCCAGACATATAACAATGAAAGTATTTGCAGATGCCTCAGACTTTTCTTTGATTAATATTAGATTATTATAAAGATTTATTATAAAAAGATGGATAAACCACATGTAAGTTAATGACAATTTATGTAGATTAATAACTTAATATTGTGCTAGAAAATAAAAAATTGGTAAAACTTCTAGAAGGTTAATTAAATAATTCACAAATTAAATAATTTTTTTTAAATATTATAAAACATGAATGAATATAGGATAAACTTTTAGATGGTTTTCTAAATATTTATTCCCCTTCTTTTGAATTGTTATAACATCTAATACAATAAGTACCAAGAACAAAATGACTTCAGCAAATAAATCCAACTAAAATCATCAATTTCAATGGCGGAGAAAGTAATGAAGTGAGAGTTAACTTTTTGTCAATTACTGAATTGCCAGTTTAGTTTCTAGTCAATAAGAAAGTTGTAAGGTAGATTATAAAGTGATCTCAAAAGATTCCATTGTCAAATTAATTATCTAATTGAAAATTTATTAGTCACCTCAATCTTACTTTTTTTTTTTACTGTTGGTTGTAAATATTTTAAAACGTTTTAATATTAGACACGTCTATTCGATTTGTATAGGGGATATGAATACATTAATAGTAATTTTGACCAACTTAGAGAAAAAAAAAAACCCAAAAACATTTACTATTGCTTAAATGTTTAATTTAAAATTCATTGAAATAATTAAAAGTAAATTAAAATAAAAAATTGTATTATAAATATATATCCCTTTAGAAATTAATATTATATATACACATAACATGAACTTTACAAATGATTGATTTTAAATATACTGCATTTACGTAACCGGATAATGATAACCAGGTAGAAAGTACACTTAAAACATCCTCCAATACCCGAATTAAAAGGAAATTGGTATTCTTAGGGTTTTTTAAAACCAAAGTCGATAATCAGATTGTATTTATTGGCAGTTATATTTATTGATAAGGCAAAACATTCTTATGCTATTAATAAAAGTTAGATTTAAATATGTAAATAGCACATTAACATGGGAGATGTACCTGTATATTTAAATCATTTTCTATTTACATGCATAATTAATAGTTGTGTACTATATATATATATATATATGGCTATGACACCTTGTCACATATACAGATTCGTTAATCAATAGTGTACAAAAATAAGTCAACTCAAACCAGCACATAGTTAGAGAAGTTTATATAGATATTAAATAGAGTGTGGGCTAACAAAATATACCATAGATATAGGGACATATAGTAACAAAGGACCCAGATACTACTATAAAATATTATTTTTGTTGTCACAGAGGACCTGCCAATAAAAATATGCATGTAATATACATATATGCATGTAATATATATATATGGCAGCAGAAAGGAGTTTGCTATTAACTGAAAGGAGACCCTTTGATTCCTCTTGGAGGCCTTAAAGGACCTGAGCAGGGAAAATTCCTAATGTCCACTCCATACGTTCTTGTCGTTGCAGCTGTTATTACTATGTGATTATTCATATAGCATACGGACATGGATGGGCTGTCCACCAACATGCATTAGCCAGGGTGGTAAGTTTATTGGCTTTTTACCTCTGAGTTTAAGAATATTTTTTCAATATATACAATCATGACAGACAAAAATAAATCATGACCCTTATTCCCAGGAGGCCATAAAGTCACCAACCAAGGCAGCGGTTGATGGCCGAAGGTGGAGGGTGCTAAGAATCCCCTATTTGCGGACTCAGGCTGCCATTTGATGACGACTTTTTATTTAGGTACTTACAACTGCAGAATACTTTCAAGTGAAGGAAGATTGCAAGAGTTAGAAGAAGAACTGTCATATATTAAATGGGACATTATTGGACTTTGTGAAGTTAGAAGAAAAGGTGATGAAACAATTGATTTAAAAAGTGGACATATACTCTACTATGAAGGCACAAATATTGGAAATACAAGTGGAGTAGGATTCATTATAAATAAAAAGTGGAAGAATAACATTGTGGAGATTGATGGTGTATCGGACAGAGTGGCAAGATTAGTTTTACAACTTAATAGTAGATACCAAATGCAGATAATTCAGATTTATGCCCCAACAAGTTCTCATAGTGATGAAGTTATAGAAGAATTTTATATGGATGTACAAAAGACTTTCGATCAGAGTAAACAATATTTTAAAATTGTTATGGGAGACTTTAATGCTAGAAATGGTAAAAAAATGAAAGATGAAAGTGCTGCAGATAGTTTTGGTTATGGTAATAGAAACGAGAGAGGACATAGACTTGTGGAGTTTGCAGAAAAAGAAAAATTTTATATTATGAATTCTTTTTTTGAGAAAAATGTTAAAAGGAAATGGACATGGAAGCATCCAAATGAAGGTACAGCAGAATTGGATTATATTTCGACTAACCGAAAATACATATTTCAAGATTGTAATGTTCTCAATAAATTTAACACAGGAAGTGATCACCGATTAGTAAGATGTAAGATACATGTTAATGCAAAACTAGAGAGACAAATATTATTAAGAAAAACAATATTTGCAGTTGATATTCCTAATCTTCAGAAACATTCTAATGAATTTAAATTAGAACTTACAAATCAGTTTCAAGTATTAGTAGATTTTGAACATGATTCAGATTTGAATGACCTTAATAGGAAAATAAGCGATACACTTTTAAAAACTGCAACAAAGATAGCTGGTAGAAAAAAGCAGCAATTGACCAGTAAAATTTCTACTGAGACTAGAGAATTTATGAAGAAAAGAAGGAATATGAAGATATACAAAAATGATGCATTAAAAAGAATTGAATATCTTGAATTTTGTAAAATGGTACGGAAAAGAGTTGAAAATGATATAAGAAAATATAATTGTGAACTAGCAAGGAAAGCTGTAGAAGAGAATAGAAGTCTAAAGAGTGTAAAACAACATTTTGGTATTGGTAGGAAATTTATATCTGCAATAAAAAAAAAGATGGCATTATTACTAAAAAGAGAGATGACATCATAAAATGTGTAGAAGACTTCTATCAAGAATTATATAGTAATAAAGAACAAGTGCCTCCTATACATATTATATCTTCCGAATTGCCCAGAATTTTAAATGAAGAAGTGAGACATGCAATTAAAAGTATGAAGAAAGGAAAGGCTCCAGGTAATGATGGAATTGTAATTGATATATTAAAAGAAGCAGGTGAAGAAATAGAAATTTTTTTAGCAAAGTTATATACCAAATGTCTAAATGATAAAGATGTACCAGATGATTGGAAGAATGCAGTATTAATATTAATATTTAAAAAAGGTGATAAAGAAGATATTAGAAATTACAGACCTATCAGTCTTTTATCAGTTTTATACAAAATTTTTACTAAGATAATTACAACTCGTCTACAGAAAACACTAGATTTCCACCAACCAAGAGAACAAGCTGGATTTAAAAGTGGTTTTAGTACAGTAGATCATATCCAGGTATTGAGAGAAATTATAGAAAGGACAAATGAATATGAGTTGCCATTATGCTTAGGATTTGTAGACTATGAAAAGGCATTTGATTCTATAAACATTTCTTCAGTGATTAAAGCATTGGATCATCAAGGTATAGATCCAGGATATTGTCATATTTTAAAGAATATTTATAAAAATGCAACAGCAACAATTAGATTACATAATGATAGTAGGAAAATCAACATTGAAAAGGGTGTAAGACAGGGTGACTCCATATCTCCAAAACTTTTTACAGCAGTGCTGCAAGAAGTATTTTGTGGATTAAAATGGGAAGCTAAAGGAGTGAAAGTAAATGGAGATTATTTAAGTCATTTAGATTTTGCAGATGATGTAGTTGTTTTTGCAAATAATGCTTTAAAGCTACAGGAAATGTTGCAGGAGTTATCAGATGAAAGTAGGACTAAAGATAAATGTTAAAAAGACTAAAGTAATGTTTAATAGATTTTCTCAAAATATGAAAATAAAGATTGATTATGATGAGTTAGAAGAAGTTAACAGTTACAAATACCTTGGTCAGATTATTAATACAGATGGAAATATAATGGATGAAATTAATCATAGAATTAAACTTGGTTGGAGTGCTTTTGGTAGAAATAACTTGATACTAAAAGGAAATATGCCTATGTGTTTGAAAAGGAAGGTTTTTAATAAATGTGTTTTGCCAGTTCTTACTTATGGATCTGAGACTTGGACACTTAATAGAAGAGCAATACAGAGACTTCAGACCACTCAAAGAAGTATGGAGAGATGCATGTTGGGAGTAACAAGAAGGGATCGAAAACACAATGTATGGGTAAGAGAACAAACAGGTGTTACTGACCTCATTGAAAAAATTAAAAGACTGAAGTGGAGTTGGGCTGGACATATTGTTAGAAGAGATGATAACAGATGGACAATTGAAATTTTAAACTGGATTCCAAGAGATTGTAAAAGACCCAGAAAGAGACCACATGTGAGATGGATGGATGAAATAAGAAAGTGTGCAGGGATGACGTGGAGAAGAGAAGCTAAAGATAGGAAAAGATGGATTGAACTTGGAGAGACCTTCATCCTGCAGTGGATTGATAATGGTTGATGATGATGATGAATATATATATATATACACAATTATGTTTTGACAATATATTAATTGATGATGCTGATGTAAGGAAAGTAATCAGCTACCATCTCTGATACAATAAAACAAGGACATAATAGCCTTACTACTATAATACCTATGTTGAATTAATCCTCAAGACACAATCATATAGATGATTGTTGATGACCGTTATCTTTAATAATACAATTTTTAAAGATAACACACAGGGTATATACATAAATATTTTATAAAATAGTCTTTGTAAAGCTAGATATCATGTGTAAAATGCTCATGCTTCATCTTTGTGTAGCTATTAATATACATATACACATAGGTTTATAATAAAATGAAGTTTTTATTAAAAAATAATATTCAATCAAATATTATTTATTTTTTAATGCAGGTTATTAGAATGGAATAGCATAATCTACATATGATAATTAAATAGATACATTTTTTTGTTGATATTGATGTTTTCTTCATTTTTATCACTTTGCCATATATATGAATTAATACCATAAAATATATAAAGCATGCAGCAATTATCAGATTTTAGCAACATTTAACCTTCCCTATGCATAAAGAATAAATATGACTAAGGAAATCTGGTGATACAATTTTATCTCAATACTATTTGAAACTTCCTATATTAAATTCTGGTGAATATTTAGTTATTATTGCTGCTAGTTTTTTTTTATATTATAATGAATTATTTTTTATCACAAAAAAGACTGCATATCTTTTTTCCTCTTCAGTATTCTAAAAGACTGAACTTATATCTATATGCATGTGGTACACATATATGCATCTTTCCAAATCTAAAATGGTAGTAGTATTTAAAGTAGATCAGGTAACCAGCTAATAATAGACCTCCATAAAGTGTCTCAATACCCAAATCTAGTCCAAAATTTAATCTCACCATTGTTATTTGTATATCTAGATGTGAGTTTCCCCAAGAAACCATGATTGATGACCTAGTCTGGAAATAAATCAGGATATACTATAATAAAAAAAATTGTTGGTGAATGTAAGATTTAAAAATCAGAATTACTATTAACTTTGTTTTGCATAGGGCCAGTGTTTAGCATTACATAATAAGTTAGAATACAACCAAAAAAAATGTGATTGTGTGATAATATTTTCATACTTTGAAATTAGTATACATCATATGAGTATATATGTATTGAAATGTTTATCATAGCCCTCAAACTTTGATTGAGGCCAATTTATCAAAATCTCACATTTAAGAATAATAAATAAAATGGGCTTAGGTTTTACCCCCCCCCCTTTTTTTTTTTTAGATTTACACAATTTCACATTAAAATGTATGAGGATACAAACCCTGGGGTTAATTGATATAGGAAGAATCATATTGACTATTATTGAACTGAACATCCTAACTAATGATGGTCAGACTGGGTATCCAGCCATATTTCCTAACCATTATTCCCATCGTATTAGTCTAAGTACAGAAAGAACTTATCTCTTATCACTATAGATGATATTTATTTATTTATGATATATCTTCAATACTGCAGATTAAGGCATCACCTTTAAAATGAGAAACATCTATAGATCGGGTTCATATTCCTCCCTAGATTGTTAAATGTTAATCCCTCTACTTATCCAGTACTAGATCAGAAAAACAACTTGGCAGTGCATCACAAAGAGTGTGTAATAGCTATACTTAATTAAGTTTGGAATGAGAGAGAAAAATAGACAACTAGACTTAACATAATATGAATATAATAATAAAAATATTTGCACTCTTTATGAAAGCAACGAATAAAAAAAAATATACGTGTGTGTATATATTATAACGTTTTCCGTATTTCTAGGCCTTTATATGCATTATAAATGCGCGAGTTGATCAAATGTTCATTTATTTTATTTAAAAAAAAGAACGTTTCATTATTATTCTAAAAACATAACTATCTTTCCTGATCAGCTCGGCCTCGAATTATTACCGAGTGCAATTGTGAGCTGGATCAGTTTTTAATTTCTACATGAGGGCGCCAGAGTCGTTAGACCCACTGAGCCTGCGTCGAACATATTGTAACTCGTAAAGTAATAATTATACGATCTGGATTAAAATTCCCGTTAAGTAGAAGATATTCCCCTTTGACTTAATTAAGAAAAATAAATCTATTTAGCAAAGGTAATTTGTATATTAATTTGAATTTAAATAACTAAATATAAAACTTAAATATAATAACATTAATTTTATACACGCACAATGAAAGTTAAGCTAATAATAAAGATTTATTCTAGCCCGTCAAACTTTTAATATTTAAGATTAAGACAATTATAATATTGGAAAGTATTGTGCATATGAATTTAATAATTTGATTCAAATATTGAAATAATAACTATTTGGTGTCTTATTTCTCCGTGGTAACAGTTTCATTCACTTCTCAGTTCACAAATTTCGATCCAAAAAAATTATGGGATAACATTTCATTCAAATCTCTATTTATAAAACTTTATGTAAAAGTTATGGCCATTAACTTACCGGTAAGTTGATATTTAAATAGGTCATTGATCCTCCGACGTCCAATTCAGTCAGTGGGTAGTCTGCAGTAGTTGTTTTTTTTAGTTTCACTTCTTCCAAATCTCCGATCAAATTTAGGTAGAGCCAGATGATGATCTAGGTGACTTTTCTCAAGAGAAAGTATCAGCAAACGATAGAGTTCTACTCACTCATGGCGAGTGATTTCAGTTCGTATCTAAGTGGACACATTTTATTAATATTTTTTTTTGTATAAAAAAAAATACGAGGCACTTCAAATTGCTCAACACTCTCTGGAACAACAAGACAAAAGACACTTTTCAAATCTGTCGGCTCCTTTTATATTCCCAGATTCTTCTTAGAAGTTCTGTGCATATTCCTTTTTACCTTTTGTTCTATTTTATAAACTTCTACATTATTCTCCTTTTTTTTATTACAAAGTCTGTTTTCTCGTTAAGAATTTCTGCCATTTTTAATTACTATCAGTAATTCGGACTTTCCGATAGCAATCTTTTTTCTTCCACTATTTGAATCAATTATTCAATATGCACTTTCCAACATTGAATTTATTTTAGTTAACTTATATTAAAAAAAAGAAAAATTAAACTTTCACTGTACATTTTCTTAAAACATTATATTACAAAAAAAAATTAAAGATCAGGTTCTCTCTTTTTTTATTTAAATGATACACAATATTAAATAGTAATTTGTACCATATACATAAATAAATGGTACAATACCATCGGGGCAGGGGAATGAGAATAAAAATAGAGGTTTGAACTAATTTTATTCTTAAGTCTTTATGGAGTACTTCTAACCCACGTCCTAGTCTTATATGGTTTCAGTGACCTAGCATTATAGGTACCCCTTTCTCCTTCACCATTCTCTAAAGTGAAAGCATTTGGACCATCCCGTCGACTGATTTGGTAAGGTCCCTCGTACAAATTTTGGAACTTTTTAAAAATATGCTTCCCAGTTTGGCTCACAGGGTTTGTTTTGACCCACACTGTATCCCCTGTTTTAAACTTATCAGTCAAGCCTCCTTTCCGTCGGGTCCGAAGCTTGGTGCAGTGTTCCAATTTTTTCTTGCTTCTTCGTGATCTCTCCCTTTATCAATGTTTTCTGGACTAGCGGGTAACCTGCATTTATACAATCAAGGTACCGCTTGTCCAAATTGAAGTCTTACAGGTGCAAATTCGGTAGATTCATTATGAGTCCAATTTATGAAATTTAACACCCTTGGGAGTTGTTTCACATCCTCTATGATTGGACGCAGTATATACCCTGAAGAGGCATCCTAACTCTCTCATCACCCGCTCGCAAGGATTTGATTGTTGATTTCGTATGGATGACAATATGTGTTTTACCTCCATCCTCTCTATCTACTGTTGCCAATCATAAGATGTGAAAGGCATACTGTGGTCCAACAAAATAGCTTTTGGTTTGCCTACCCTTTTAAAATATCGTACCTCAAGGGCTCATATGGCATTCCTAGTATTGGCCTGAGTCACCGGATATGCCGACACCCATTTTGAAAAAAGGTCATATACTACTAGTAGATATTTCATTTTCCCAAAAGCTGGCAATGGTCCATAGAAATCAATAGCCACCAGGTCATTGGGTTCTTTAGGGATGATAGGATTCAATGGACCTTGATATGACTTGTTTGCTGGTTTTGTCTTCTGACACATTTCGCATGAGCTTACTATTCTGGTGACCTGTGCTCTCATATTCGGCCAATGGAACCATGTCCTCAATAAGCCTTCCACTTTATTTACACCATAGTGCCCATACACGAGATGGGTGTAATCAATAAGTCCTTCCTGTAAACTTTCTGGTATAATCATTTTCCACTGATCCTTTTGTGGGTCAGTGATATACCACAGTATCCCTTCTTTCAGGTGGTATCTCTCACCAGAGTTAGTGTCTGCTGTTTCTCCCACTTCATCTTTGTCTTCTAGTTGGTCAATAATTTTCTTGTAGGTAGGGCTTTGCCATTGTACCTTTCCTAAGTGTCTCAATCCTTCTTCTACTACAGTGTCTGTTTCTAATTCTACACTTGCCAAACAGATATCTTCCATCTGCAGATGGTCCTGGGTATCAGGAACAATATTCCGGCTCAATGTGTCAGCTACCACATTTTCAGTGCCCTTACAATACTGGATGGAATAATTGAACTCCTGGAGAAAAAGGCTCCATCGGATTAGCCTATTATTTGTTAAATAACTGTGATTTAAGAATTCCAGGCTCTTATGATCTGTCCTAACAATCGTTTCCGATCCTATCAAGAATTGGCGGAACTTCTGAAATGCCCACACCACAGCCAAGGCCTCTTTCTCTGTTACATAGTAATTAATCGTTGCACCTCTCAATGGTCTGCTGACAAAATAAATTATGCCCAAGGTACCATCCTCTTGAGCTTGCATAAGAGCTGCACCTAACCCATACCGACTACTGTCTATCTCCAATAAACGGTTTCCTTAGGTAAGGGGAAACCAACATCACTTGGCTAAGAAATTTCTCTTTAATAACCCTAAAATTGGTCTCATGCTCTTCAGTCCATTTCCATGACATTCTCTTACGTAATAATTGCAGCAGAGGCTCCATGTCTGTAAGTTTTTGTAAAATTTATTGTAGAAATTACACAGCCCCAAAAATGATCTCACCTGTTTTGGTGTTCGAAGGGCTGGGAAATCTCGTATTGCCTGGATTTTGTCCGGGTGTGGTCTGATTCCATTAGAATTAATTAAGTGCCCTAAGAAATTCACTTCTTCCACTACTAAACAGCTTTTTTGTAAATTAATGCGAATATCCTTCATATTGCACTCTTGTAGAAACAACTTGAGGTGTTGTAAGCGCTCATGAGAGTTATTGGATGCAATAATCACATCATCCATGTAGATAGTGATTAACTTTTTGATCTCAGGGGACAGCACACGGTCAAGACATTTTAGCAGGCCTGCTCCACTATTCTTGAGACCAAAAGGCATTCTGTTAAATTGGTACAATATACCATTATATCGAAATGCTGTGTACTTCCGGTCAGCAGGGTGTAACTTGATCTGCCAATAGCTGGCAGTCAGATCTAATGTGTTTCCCTGGAATTTATTTACCAACTCATTAATTGGAGGTGGAACATTTTGATCTGGCCATGTAATCTTGTTCAATTGCCTGGCATCCAAACACAATCTTATGGCTCCATCTTTTTTTTTACAACCACCAATGGGTTATTATATGCTGATGAACCCTTAGTGATAATATCCCACTCCTCCATTTTAGCTAATTCTCTCTCTACCTCAGCTCTATATTGGTGTGGCACTGGGTATGATCTTGCCTGGTATGGTGTACTGTCAGCGACCTTGATCCTGTGCGCATACTCTTTAATAACCCAGGTTTATCTGAAAAATTTGATTTATATTCAATTAGAACTTCTTTTAGGTCCTCTTTCCATCCTTCCCTCACTTCATTTATTATCTCATCAATACATGACTCTATTGAAGGCTGTTCTATCTCAACCTCCATATTACATACATTTTGCTGGTTCATTCTCATCTGCGACCCAAACTCCACTTCTTCCCCATCCCGGTTATTTTTTTCATTTTTATAATTGATCACACACACAGTTTGTGCATAAAATCGGACCCCAATATGGCTTCATGTACCAACCCTTTTAGAATTAATAGCGTGTGGGGCATAATTTTATCCCCTATTTTAATTTGCACCCAAACTTGTTTCGAGCCCAATTGTGCCTTTTTGTTATTTGCCAATGTTATTTGCGTGCTTTTCACTGGTAGAGTTGGTAGCTCTATGAGTTGGCTCCACATGCGTTCATACATTGTTTCCGACGTTACTGATATCTGGCTGCCAGAATCCCACAATGTCTCTACCTTGACATCATTCATTTGCAAAACAACCTTTGGGCATTCTTGAGATGTGTACTTAATCGATTCGCCATCCCACTCACAAATAAGATTATCTATCCTCTTTTCTTCTGTTGTTCTACTGATCACTTTATTTTTTCTCTTTTTCCTCCTTTTTTTTACTGGTTCTTTTATTTCTTCTTTTAATTCTCTGACCATCTCTGCCGTTTCTCTTTTTATATCTTCTTTGAATTCCATCATGCATTCATATAATAGTTTTCTTATTAAAAGTTCCACACTTCTGCCATATTTTGTATATTTTTACTACTTCTCAATTTCATATATGGCCGTGTTGCTTATTTTTGCTATAGTAAACAAAATCTTAAATTGATCAATTGTTACAATATAAATTCAATATTTTATTTTGCTTTGTTAATAAATTCGTTCACCGACACCCCTCTCTTTTATCACCCTATAATCGCCCGTCCCTTTCTACCTTTACTGTCATTACTAGTCTTTGATTGATTTTATTTATTATTTAATTTATCTGCTATTATTTTGTTTCAATATAAACTTATTTAAATCTTATATTCTTAAAAAATTTTTTTCGTAATTGTACACAATAACTTTTTAGACTTGTGCACTATTTGTGGTCATATTTATTTTCCGGCTACGGACATTAAATTCTCAATTTTATGCCATTTTAAAATTTTCTCAGGTCGTGTTTTTTTTTTTTTCCATAAGCCCGAGTTGGGCAAGCCATTATAACATTTTCCGTATTTCTAGGACTCTATACGCATTATAAATGCGCGAGTTGATCAAGTTATGTAAAAGAAAAATAAATGTTCATTTATTTTATTTAAAAAAAAGAAGAAAGTTTCATTATTATTCTAAAAACATAACTATCTTTCCTGATCAGTTCGGCCTCGAATTATTACCGAGTACAATTGTGAGCTGGATCAGTTTTTAATTTCTACATGAGGGCACCAGAGTCGTTAGACCCACTGAGCCTGCGTCGAACATATTGTAACTCGTAAAGTAATAATTATACGATCTGGATTAAAATTCCCATTAAGTAGAAGATATTCCCCTTTGACTTAATTAAGAAAAATAAATCTATTTAGCAAAGGTAATTTGTATACTAATTTGAATTTAAATAACTAAATATAAAACTTAAATATAATAACATTAATTTTATACACGCACAATGAAAGTTAAGCTAATAATAAAGATTTATTCTAGCCCGTCAAACTTTTAATATTTAAGATTAAGACAATTATAATATTGGAAAGTATTGTGCATATGAATTTAATAATTTGATTCAAATATTGAAGTAATAACTATTTGGTATCTTATTTCTCCGTGGTAACAGTTTCGTTCACTTCTCAGTTCACAAATTTCGATCCAAAAAAATTATGGGATAACATTTCATTCAAATCTCTATTTATAAAACTTTATGTAAAAGTTATGGCCATTAACTTACCGATGAAGTTGATATTTAAATAGGTCATTGATCCTCCGACGTCCAATTCAGTCAGTGGGTAGTCCGCAGTAGTTGTTTTTTCAGTTTCACTTCTTCCAAATCTCCGAACAAATTTAGGTAGAGCCAGATGACGATCTAGGTGACTTTTCTCGAGAGAAAGTGTCGGCAAATGATAGAGTTCTACTCACTCATGGCGAGCGATTTCAGTTCGTATCTAAGTGGACACATTTTATTAATATTTTTTTTTTGTATAAAAAAAATACGAGGCATTTCAAATTGCTCAACACTCTCTGGAACAACAAGACAAAAGATACTTTTCAAATCTGTCGACTCCTTTTATATTCCCAGATTCTTCTTAGAAGTTCTGCGCATATTCCTTTTTACTTTTTGTTCTATTTTATAAACTTCTACATTATTCTCCTTTTTTTAATTACAAAGTCTGTTTTCTCGTTAAGAATTTCTGCCATTTTTAATTACTATCAGAAAGTCGGACTTTCCGATAGCAATCTTTTTTCTTCCACTATTTGAATCAATTATTCAGTATGCACTTTCCAACATTGAATTTATTTTAGTTAACTTATATTAAAAAAAAGAAAAATTAAACTTTCACTGTACATTTTCTTAAAACAACATTATATTACAAAAAAAAATTAAAGATCAGGTTCTCTCTTTTTTTTATTTAAATGATACACAATATTAAATAGTAATTTGTACCATATACATAAATAAATGGTACAATATATATATATATAAGTGGATATGTAATCATATCAAAGAAAATTAATTTAGTTAGACTGAATTCAACTTATGAGCTCTGATATGTTTATATCCAACATAAACAATCATATAATTATTATTATTCAATTATAACTTTAATAATGCAAATAAAGATTGGTAAAAATATAAATCTAACACAAACAGACATATACAAGTTATAATAAATATTAAATAATAATAATTAAATAAGGAGTTAATTATGAATTCTATTTGCTCCAGTGTTTGACAAAAATTATATTAAGGAAAAAATAATGTGAAAAGCTGAAACCTTTGTCAGATGCACCTTAAAAATGCTTATATGACAGTCGATCAGATGTAATAATGACTGCACAGGGAACTCTCAAATCAAAACACTAGGCAGAGATTTTATGAGAAAAAGATGGTTCCACCTTCCTCTCTACTTAAATTTATATATAAATAAGCTAGCCTCAAGCATTTTGACCTAAGAGCATGAAGCTTTAAATACCTTCACATCCAATTCACTAAATATTATATATAAATAAACGTGAAATCTTTCAATTTACTACAAAGTAATTTTCAAATCCAATGAATCAAAAGTAACAAATATAAATATATTAATTTATTAAGTACAAACAGATTATATAATAATAACATGAAAGGAAAAAAAATACATATTTAAGGGAAATTAAAAAAAAAAAAACATCCAGAGAAAATTAATATTAATGTTACTATAATTAGGACTATTTTTTTTTTTTGTAAAAACCTTTTATTATAAATAAAAAAATCTTACAACATTACCAGAATGCTGACTTTACACTTTAACTAAATAAAAATATAGGTTCAAACCCTTTTGAAAAATAATACATCATTGGGAAAATTCAAGGCTTAATTTGTTATACTTTTCTTGCTTTCTTCTCTAGGTAGAATGATGATATGATCAGATTATGCATTCATCATGGATAGGATAAAAATCATCAATAGTTGGTGCATTCAGAAATGACACTTTTAAAACCAGCATTTGCAGGAGGCTACATAATTCCAGGTTTAGTAGACAAGCATAGTAATAAATTTTTTCATCCCAGCATAGTGAGATTTTTATCTATTGCATGGTTTTCCATATTTGCTCTGGTTAATAGTTTGTTTGCTTCTTAAATAACTGAAAATGCCATTCTAATCAGCTTAACTTTCTGGAATGCTGTTAAACAGTTATCATTAGTTGAGGTGATCCAAAATTCCTTGACTACAACAATGTTGCAGCTTTCTTAAAACAAGAAAATTCTCTCTAAAAAAAAAACTAAAAAACAAACTGTCATCTATCACAATATTTTTTTTAGCAATGTTATTGAAGCCTGTATACAACAAATTTGGGTACCTCTATCTATTGTTATAAATTAGTTTTAACTAATTACATTTTAATTATAAATATATAATTATAAATACATATTTTGCTGGTATAAAAGAAGAATGAAATAAATAAATGACTTGTGACACACAAATATATAATTAATTATGATCTGAGTACTTTTGCTTATATTATTCATTTCATTGTCTTACATACCTATTTTAGTGAGTGGCCAGAAAGCTTGCATGATTAGAACTTATTTATTTCTAAAAGAAGTCTAAACTAATACAATTTATAATTTGCAGATGCAACTGTAACATGTTTTAAAAATATACAGACTTCCAGTATACTTGATGGAATTTGATTTTACCTGAAACATATATTGTTTAAAATTAGTCTATTTATTTTATATCAGAGAATGACTAAGAATGTTAAAGGATAAATCTTCAGTAGTGAGCACAAAACCTCTCTTTACTTTTATTATTACAATAATACATATTCAATTTAGTATTTATGATAATTGCCAATTCCTGTAAAGTTTGAAATGACACAGCAAGTATCTCCACCTTAAATAGAGGGAATTAATAATATATGAATTGGTAATACATAAGTTACAACACAACTGATCATGTAATAATATTTTCACACTTTTAAAATAGTATACATTGCACATTTTAGTGATATAAAAAGCTTCGGCCAGCATTATGATATAATTGACTACTGTTTAGGTATACGGCATATCTGATAAGACAAGATTGTGACTAAAACTTATATAGTATGAAAGATCAGCTATTTTAAATTATAATAGATAGTGATTAGTAATATTAATATGTAAATATGCAGCAGAGAATATAAAAATTCATTCTACATTTACTACATAGACACATGTAAGAAAATATTCTAAATAATACCATGTTTTAAACTCAAAAAATAAAAATAAAATATTCTTGTATACTAATCTGTATGTTATTATTAATAGTTAAATATATTTGAAAAATAATAAAATTTGGATTTTTCTAAAAACATTTAACAATAAAATAAGATTATGAGAATTTAATATAAGTAAATTACCATCAACATCATACATTTTCAGTCAAGCATTAAATACTCATATAAGATATTTGGGGAAAAAATGTATTAGCAATAGAAGAATTTATAAAATAATAAACTATTCAGTATTTGTAATTCTTCAATTTACTTCTTACTTATATTATTATTAATAATAAGATCATCACAAGAGCAAAACTTTTCTAATAGCATGCAGTATATAAAAATGGTTTTATAACCTACCATTTGTCTACATTTTAAAATTCAGATAATGTGAGTTTCAAGATCAATGAATGATTTTGCTAGTATGTTCAGAAACAATTCATTTGAATCATGATTGTTATGCCATTGGTCCATGAAGATGTTCATAGGTGTCATTTAGTAAAATTTATCATCAATGAGCTCTATCAATATGTATTTTGTTAGAGGCTCCTTAAAGTGCCATGAAGATAAATCTTACCATCACCATCAGTTATAAAAAAAATAATGATAAATATCTAGACAAATCTCTAGATATTATCTGAAAATATATTATGAAGTGTATATAGTAAAAATATTTAAGCTCCATGTAACAGGAAACCTCTTTATATATTTGAAATGATTATATTAATATACAGTAATATAAATATTTTATAAGTGAATGGTTAATCACTTCAAACATCCAATGTAGTATATAAATATTATTCAGATCATTTGTTAAAATTTTACACCATTAATTTGTATAGATAGGCACCACCATTTTTAAGTATTTTTTAAATTTGTGAAGTGGAATCTTTAATTATAAAGGAAATATGTATCATGTTAGTAAACTTTTGAGATATATGGTAATTTATGTACATACATTCAATTTCATATTACACATACAGAATAAAATGATTAACAATTTATATCCCCCATATTTATACTCTCTCTCTCTCTATATATATATAATAGAAAGACTTATAAAAAATGTAAACGATTAATTACTTTTTATAAAAAAAAAACAAAAAACACATTGACAAATTTAAATTCATTTCAAAGGAAACATCCTATTCAACCAAGTCAGATTTTTAATTATAAAACAGATGAACCATTTTAAATTGCATATATTTTTAAAAAAAGGTTATTCACTTTTTAAATTAATCAGAAACTGAGAGCAGAGTTCCCCCCAATTTTCTCTTTTAAAAAAATAATTAACCAATTCACTTTATTTTAAAATAATATGTATAAAAAAATTGATAGGCAATATACTCTTAGAAATGCACCTGCCTTATTCAAACCAAGTATAATTAAAAAAAAAGAGAAATGGGGAGGATGAAATGATTTATATATATAAAGAGAAAGAAAAAAACAGCAGATTTTTATATTGTGGCATACTGATTTAAAAAATATTTTGATGTTAAATAACAACCTATAAAATATTAAAACAAAGCAAACATGGATATTATGCATGCCTTTCTGTAATAAACAATAAAGACAACCACTTTTTAAAAAAATGCTACATATTTATTTTTTCAGTGGCTCTACAACATTCATGAATATTTTTTTAAAATATAGACATTAATGTTAACCAGATTCTAATAGCTTTTTCACATCTGCAATATTTTTGGAAGACTTTTAAAGATTTTGAGAGAGTATACAAATATGATAACCATTTAAACATCATATTCAAATCATCTTTGCTCACAGTTCAGTCTCTATGTTTGAATAAGTAGTGCAAAGGGAAAAAATCTGATGGAGATATGAAAAATTGTTTGTTCAATGAACAATTTAATTAATCATGTTTTGCAACATCATGTAAAAAAACTGGTATATAAAAACACAAGTTTTCTAGATATAACTCTGATTGGAAAAGTTTGCACTAAGTGACATCAAAAGAGATGGCACCCCCACACTCCCCATTTGTTAAATTATAAAATAGTAGTGATAAAATGTAAAACCCTGAGTAATGCTAGGACAAATAAAAAAGATAATATGAAAAAACTGACTAAAAACAAAGCATCATGACTCTTTATTTCAATATTTACATTAGTACATTTAACTATTCTAAATTTGTTTGGTATGGATCATCCTTTCCAAAAGGTCAAAGGTACTACATTTAGCATATATCTGAGGTCACAAAAACATAATTATTAAAATATATATTTACAGATCTAATGACAAAGATATATAACTATCAAAAAAAGTTGATTTGAATTTAAAATGTTATGATGTTTACACCTCAAGTCACAAGGTAAAACATTATAAAAATAGAAAAAGTCTTGTGGTATAATTGCAAGTTCAGTGCTGTTCATTGATGAAGGCCAAAAGTCCGAAACTAGTACAAAGATTGAGTAGTGCTGTGACCTACTATCATTTCTTTATTCAATATTACAAAAGCAAAGTAATAGAATGGATTATTACTCAATGTAAATATTAAACATTGTAAATTACCAGGATGCAACAAAATGCAAGTGGTTAATACTATGAAATATAACTTTTGAAAATTCATAAATTATTACCATCTGGTCTATTCTATGTATTCTGTGTTTGAAGTTTTGTTAAGTAAATGCTTGATTATGGTAAAACATGTAGATGAGTCTTTTTTATTAAATTGCTATTTGTTTTTGAAGAATTATTCATAAAGTAATATTCTGATAAAATATGATCTTTTAAAATTAACTTCCTGATGTCCATACTTTTGAAGATGAGAGAAAATAGCACACAAGACTAAAATAAATATATGATGAAAATTCCTTGTAAACTGCTATTATATTCTTATCTTCAACTCTTGAAAAAATACTTCATAGATATTTGAACTAATATATAGTACTTCTTGTTTTACTATAATTCTTGTTTAGTATTGTCACTAAGGTTAAAACAAATATAAAGTTTTGTAGTTTTTTCTCTAACCTATTGCACCAAAACAAAATATCACATGATCATCTATTATCAAAATGTAATTGGTGCTTGAAATTAACTTTCATGAGAACTAGTAAGCACATATAGTTAGGCACTTATATGGCTATGTAAAAAAGCATGTTTGATTTCAAAGTTTTGGAATATTTAATTTTTAATTTAATTACACTGAATAACCTAATATACAAAATATAGAAGAAGCCCAATTACCTAAAATTGATACATAAAAAGCTGTCTGCAGTACATTACTGTATATTTATCCTTACATAAAGTGGAGAAAAAGTAATCAAATGGTTTGGAGTTCAGAAAATTGTAAGATATTCAAGCATTTTTAGTTACTGAATTCATAACTTTGTCTGTCAATGCACTAAAATACTGCAGGTTTTAAATTGTGCTTTATGCAAAAAAGTGAAGCTTATCATTATTAGAAAAGAATTATATGGCTGAGCACTTTCAGAGAACTTAAGTCTCCATATTCATAGCCTACTTTAAGCGAAGTTTAGCGGTAATTTATGCAAAGATTTCTTTCATAAAGACCATTTTCTGGAGATTACAAAGCACGATTCTTTTTGGTTTATTGCATAGTTGTCATTTGCAATAAAGCATGCCTTACTCAGTGAATTTAGAAATCTAAGGCTGAATAAATAATCCTTCTTTAATCTTATTTTTCTGATTATGTAATTAAATGGTTTGGGGTGATGATGATAACTTATTTAATATTTATAATGAATTGTTTTAAATTTGATTTGAATCTTGTCTAAATGGTTACTTAATAAATAAATGATTAATGTAATGTTATATTCTATTTAATGAAATATTTCCTATCATGAGTTTCATTATATTTGCTTTTGAAAAGAATGTTCTATTTCAAAAAATGCAATAGTTATATTTAATGTTCTTTATATTTTCTCCATATAAGAACAATAATATAACTGCATATAAATGTTTTACATTCTAATGATAGAGTTTCTCATAGTTTATTACAGTTTTGACCATCATGCAGCAATTTGTTGGAACCAAAATTAATTGCCGTTATGAGTAACAATCAATTTATAGTGTAGACAAAATAATATTTTGTATGTTGCTTTCAAAACCTGCTGCTGGATTTTGAAAAGTTAGATGTTCGATGAGAAAAATGTGTTTCTTTTGAAATGTGTTAAATTTGTAAAAGACCTGTAATATTTTGGTATAATATGTTAGATAACAAAACTTTAAATGCATTTCACTCTTGATTCCATCTTTAACTTATTAGTTATATTTGTTTTAATATTTAAACAACTACATTATAAGAGACTTGAACTCAGATTTTCAAACTCCTCACTGTTATCAAATCTATTGTATACAACTGATACACATGATCACATACATGTGAAAAAGATAAATAATCTTTAATATATGTATTTTATGCTGAACCAGTACTTATCGATTGGTCCAGATCACCATCTCCCAGACATATACTTAGTTTATATTAAGATAGCAAATCTTCAAACTTTAATGGACAAGCTTCAATCTTCTCCACTCTCTAACTCTGCAGTCATTCACATCATTGAAAATCTGGGGATGGAATGCTCAAAGAACTTGTTGATGCCAATATTATTGTCATACACATGTTGGTCTTAAGTCAATCTGATCCCTCACACATAGGACCTTACTATGTCCATTTAAATATACAGAAGAGTTGATGGGCAGAATACAGATTGAATATCCTGCCCACCCTTCTTCTGTGTAATTAAATGGACATATTAAGGTCCTATGTGTGAGAGGTCAGACTAACTTAAGAACAACATGGTTATGATAATAATATTGGCATCAACAAGAGCTTTGAGAATTTCATCCTTGGATTTTCAATGATACAGATGGCTGAAGAGATGGAGAGTGGAGAAGATTGAAGCTTGTCCATTAAAATTTGAAGATTTGCTATCTTAATACAAATTAAGCAGTGATCGTATATATGTGTGGGAGATGGTGATCTGAATTAACTGATGAATGCTGGTTCAGCATGAAACATATTGGAGATCATTTTCTTTTTCTCAAATATGTGGTCATGTGTTTCAGTTGTATAAAATGGATTGGATAGCTATGAGGAGTTTAAAAGTCTGAGTTAAAGTCCTATATAATTACATTAAGTTTAGTATAAACAATATACATGCATTTAAATATTATATATATATATTCCTTTTCTATAAGTGTGAAATTTCTTCTTATAGATGAATTATTTGAATGGAAACTAAAATTTGACTTGTTAGTCAAGTTTCAAAAATTAATTATATGACTGGGTACTAACCATGTTGCTATGATGAATTGAGAATGAAAAGATTCTTCTTGTTTGCCTGAAAGTTTGTGATGATGGTATATTATTAGATGTGATATGTTGGACTAAGTGACTGTTAAATGTACAGATAATTTTAAACTTTATTTAAACTTTTCAAACACAAACAACTTGTTAGTAATAACACACAATTAGACAACACAGGTTAGTAATTACATGTTTTGAGTAGTATTATTCTCCACTCTTCTTCAGGTGTTGCTGGCCTGATATGCACAGTGATAGTATTCACATAGAAGTTGAACTCACACCTTTAGATTCTTGAATATCGAATTTAAGGCAAACACTCTAATCAACTGAGCGAATTTTGTCAAAGGCAAGAGATAGTAGAAATTTGATATATTTATATATGAGGGATGGTTCAAATTCTCCTGAGTCCTTCAATTTTTTTTTTTTTTATTATTATTATTATTATTATTATTATTATTATTATTATTATTATTATTATTATTATTATTATTATTATTATTATAATTTTTCTTAAGAGTAAGATTAATTAGAGGCTTCCATATATTGTGTATTGCCACACTGGGTTGACTTATAGAATTTTTAACCACTGTCATATGAACAGCTTCCTTGAATTTTCTTCTATGTATTTTTTCCTCTTTATCCAATTTTCTTGTATTTTCCCAATTAAACATATGGCCATTAGTACATACATGATCTACTACAGTAGACAAATCTGTTTTTCTCTTTTAACCATTAGCTTGTGTTCTTTTAATTGCTGTTCAATGGGGAAACAGGTCTCACCAATATATTTCCTTCCACATTCACTTGGTATTTCATAGATACAGTTTTTGTTCTTCAGCATTTCTAGTTTAGGCTTAGTAGAAGTAAGAAATTCTCGAAGTGTTGTATGGCTTTGGAAAGCTGTTCTAATGTTATATTGACTGTAGATTTTCTTTAATTTGTCTGCCATTCCTAGTATGTATGGATACACTACAGTACTAATAATTGTTTTTCTTTTTTGTGTCTCTTTGTGTTGTCTAGTAAAGGTTTTCTTGATGACTGGTGATGGATAACCATTCTTCATAAGTGTTTGTTCTATGTGAATCTTTTCTTTTTCCAAATCAATGTACGGAAGCCTCTAATTAATCTTGCTCTTAGAAAAAAATAATATTATAATAAAAAAAATTGAAGGTCTCAGGAAGATTTGAACCAACCCTCATATATAAATACATCAAATTTCTATTATCTGTTGCCTTTGACAGAATAGCTCAGTTGGTTAGAGCGTTTGCCTTAAATTTGATATTCAAAAATCTAAAGGTGTGAGTACAACCTCTATGTGAATACTGTCACTGTACATATCAGGCTAACAACATCTGAAGAGTGAAGAATAATACTACTTGAAAAGTTGTGTAATTACTAACCTGTGTTGTCTAATTGTGTGTTATTACTAAAAAGTTGTTCGTATTTGAAAAGTTTAAAATTTTTTGTACATTCAACATTCACTCATAGATGATGAAAATAGTCCAACATATCACATCTAATTCTTCTTGTTTGTTTCCTAAATTACTTTCTTTTCCATCATCATAGGACTGACTTTGAATCAATATTAACTTCTTAATTATGACAGTCTAATGTTAACTTGATAAAATGTGGAGTATGCAAAAATTTTGTCTTGTTATTTGAATTCCAATCTTCCATAAGGAATCAAAATCAATATATATCAGAAGGGCTTTCAAGAACGTAGGACATATTAAGATTCTTAATTATAGTTTTATATAAAAATCTATCTATTTTCTTGATGTGATTTACAACTAAACATTCATAACCAACATAATATTATGAATATACTTATACTAGAAATGCCATTAATGTCTAAGATATCCATTTATCCAATCGAGCAATGAGAAATGGATCAACAAATCACTTTCTGGGAAATATGTTTCTGTTATCAGGATGAACTTGAAATTTATGGACACATGTAAATATTTGTCTCTTTCTATTTCTTTTCAAATTAAGTCTAAAAAGAAATGAGGGGGCAGAGTTCTTTTATTAGTTAAAGTATATTGGATTAACTTTAAAGAGTTAAATGATTGGGAGATCATCTGATATAAAAGTAATTCATTTAGAAAGTTTGTGTAATATTTTTGCCAAGTAAAAATGCAAAAGATTTACTTTATAAAATATGAGATCATTTCTAAAATAAAAGTTTTCAAAGTAAATCATATTAACATCACATGCACTTGTTGTGAAGCTCTGAAACAAACTATTGATGATGCTAACTCTTTTTCAGTGAATGAGATTGGAGTCTAAGATTAGCAGTTTTGATAACAAAATATAAATAAATATGACTTTGAAAAAATAAATGAATGGATAAAAGACTTATAATGTAATATGATGATTTTCAATACATTATTGCAGAAGAAGAACTGCTATTGCATGGAGATTAAAAATGAAAAAAAAAATAACATGATAGGCATGACATTAATAAATTGATGATGAATAACTAACAGCAGTTCAACAGCCTGTATTTGTTAAGGGGGTAATAAGTCTCACCCTACAATCTAATAATTTCAAATATTAAACTGAAGCTTAAAAAAATTAACCAAACTTCAAAATTAAAAAAATCTAATTATAATAGTAAAGTTGGAAATAATAACAGTTAATACTTAAGAAAGAAAAAAAGGACTATGATAAAAAACTAGAATCAAGAATCAAAAACCTTAATAAAACATTAGATTGAGAATACAAAAATAACAATACTAGTATAGAAAAAATGAATGATGAAAAGGAACAAGAGACAATTCAAAACTTGAAGAACAGCAATATAAATCAATATGTAATGCAATAAAAAAAAAAAGAAAAAATAAATAAAAATGGAAACATATATAAGATGATAAGAAGCATTAATAGAAAATGAGGGCTGAATAAAAAGCTAATAAAAAATGAATTTGGAAAAATGTGCATTATCAAAGTAAAATGTTAACTATTAATCACCATTTGGTTAAATTGTTGAATGTTTTTTTTTTTGAAAAAACAAAAAACAATTCATACTTGTCCAAATACATCTGACTGTTGGCAATACTATATCTGTTAGTATAGTTCAAAACATTTTTAATTGAATTACTCTTTTTTTCAGGTATCACTGGTCTGAATAATGATATACTAGCATAGAAAATAATTTGGACATCTTTAGATTTGTGAATATCAAATTTAAAATAATAATCTAGAAAACTAAGCTATTTTAGTTGGATAGACTATCATCTTAAAGATCAGCAATATCCGAAGGAAAAAAAAAAAATAATACAAACTCAAAGTCTCAAAACTTGCACGTTATTGCCGACATATGAACATATTTATATGATAGAAATTATCCAAGATCACCATCACAAATTTTCAAAAAAATATTGGAACAATTAGTAAAAGACTCCTAAAATTGCAGCAAAATTTTATAATAGGAAGACACTATTTTATTAGAAGCCAAAAAAACCTACAAATAAAGATGAATAGAATGGAAAAATTAGAAAAAAAAAATATCTGAAAGAGATAATTTATTTTAAAAATTTTCTTAGGATTGTGTAATATTTCATGGAAATAAAAAGAAATGAAAGAAGTTGAGAAATTGTATATCCATTGTATTAATTACCATTTTAAATAAAGCATTAATAAACATTTTAAATGAAAGATTAAAAATCCATATAGAAAAATACTCAGTGGATAAATAAATTGGAACTTTCAAAAGTGATTTGATCAGTATTCAAATGGAGTATATAATAAACTGATTAATTTTTTGAAAAATATCTATGATAATTCAGAAGCATCCCAGATAATTCAGAGAAATTCAAAGCTGACTTAAAATTGGAAAATACATAAAATAATAAAATATAATCTCACCATGATTATTCACTATTTTTATGAGAAGAGAAGTAAGATTAGAGAAAAGTTGAAAAGAACATCAGTGCATAGAAAGAGAATATGGAGGTGAGATATGAATTTTACATAAATACAGGAAAAAAAGCAAAACAACAATAATAGTTGTTTAGAAAGAGAAACATTAAATAAAAAAAACAAACAAACAAACAAAAACCCAGAAATGATGAAATTGAATAGAAAATATAAAAAGGTAATCTTGACTGCCAAATGGTATATAAATACTATTTAGATCAAGAACACGTTTATAAATCCATGGACAACATTTGAAAAACTCAAGTTATCATGTTTCAAAAAAAAAAAAAAGATACTATTATATATTTGAAAACAGATGTGATGACAAAAATTTCAAAATAAAACATTTATAAACAAAAATCTACAGAGAAATTATCATTAAGCCATTCTATCACATAAATATTGGTGAGGAGTGAATAATTATGATTGACTGATCACCACCAACCATATTTATAACTAAGCTAATTGCTGATTATTAAACTATTCTATTACTAACCTAAATGTTTATCAGAAAACTATTCTATTATTAAACCAATATATCACTGCAGGGTATGAATATCATAGTTAAATTATCTATTAATTATAGTATTGAAAATATTTAGAAATCAAATAAAATTTAGCCAGTTAATCAACACAGGGATTAATTTATTATCTTAATAAAATTTATATTTCGACATATGAGAAATGAATAATGATTAGAAGCTTTAAAAAAATCTAATTTTGGATGTTACAAGAATAGCTAAAGCAGAATATATCCACAGAATATAATAAAATGACAAACAGGTTTGTGCAGCACATTAGAGTAGACAAAACTGCAGAAAATTGAAGAAATCCTATATACACTTATAAACATTTAAATCTTAATTCTGATGATGTTGAAGTTATTCCATAAATAAAACAATGGTCGATCAGATAGTTATTCTACCACTTAAACATGAGTAAACGGCAGGAGATCACAACCAATATAATTTAAAACAGACTAAGTTATCACTAGCAAGCTATTTACTAAACTGCTTATCGGAAAGTTATTCTATTATTTAGCCAATAGTATTTGAAAACACTATAAAGTATATATAATATAGTTGAATTATCTTTTAATCATATTATTTAAAATATTTAGAAATAAAATTTCAAATTTAGTCAGACAATCAATGCAGGAATCAATTTATTATCTTAATTAGATCTATATTTCCATTACTCTAAAGGACAAAAAATATATATATACATTGTAAATCATTAATCCACTAGGATTTGCTAAATATTCGAAACAATAGGCATGCCCCCTTCCTTATATTTTTAAAAAATTCCATACAGCAAGAACAATCACAAATTTTATCTAAAGCAAATTGTCTCTGGCATCTAAGCTAATCAAGCTCTTGCCTGTCTAGGGTCAAATTAATATACTGCCTCCTAGTGGCTATAATTGACAATAAAGCAAACTGATGCTTTGAAATACTGAATTTCATGTTTGAGTAGGGAAAAAAGTGTTCTTAGAAGTGTGCCAGGCTACTGTCAAGGACTCCCTGTTGATAAACCACCGCTAATTGTCTGATTCAACTGAAGCATGATTGGAATCTTTAAGAGGATTCAGGCAATACCAATTTAAACAAAAACATGTGACTGAGTCCGTGGAAAAAGATAAAGAAGTAGATAAGAGAGAATTACAATAACAACTATGAAACAGGAAATTTAAACTACATACAAAATAACTGCAACAAAATATAGACTATAATAATACAATTACTTACTTTATATATATGCGCATGCAAATAACTGAAAATATATCTACGTTTTTATAATATTACTTATTATCACAATTAATACTTTATTATTAATACAATAATTAATTGACAACAGATATTTAATTTAATTTACATACACTAGTATATGTATATATTTAATCTCATTCTATGATAACCACAATTCACTAGAAGGGCATCGATAAGAAAAAGTGTTTCTACATTATCCTATTAAAGTGTCACACATATAAAAAAAATCAATTATTAAAATTAAAAAAAAGAAACATTTCAAGTATTGATCAAATTATATATTATAAATATGAATACAAAAAAAGTTTCATGGTATAATGTTTAATTAATGAATCTACATACCACTCACATGATTTAGTCTTCTAGTCTAGGTAAAACTTATAAAATAAGCCTAGAATTTAGACAGTTGGCTCACAGCCATCTTAATCCAAGAATTAATTGGTAAATACGTATTTAGTTATTCTTAGAAAGTACTATAATAAATAAAAAAAGGGGTGGGGAATGATTTTTATCAACTAACAATTAATTAACTTAATAGTTAATGATTTTTTTTTTTTTTTTAACAATCCCTGAAGGGTTTTTTTTCTTTTTTTTTCTTTTCCATATGTCAAAGCATCGGCCGGGAACCCGCAGCAACTGTCTGCAAGCAATTGCTGCACTGAACTCTCGGCTACCAACGCTTCAATATACAACACCAATTCTCCAGCAATCACACATTTGACAATATCCTCTTTACATCAATATATTAATGATTATTACTACTTATTTATTAGGCTAGACATTATCATATTATTTTTAGCCAAATTGAAGATTAATATATCTTTTCTTATTAAACACAATCACATAATGTCATTAACCCAATCCCTTTTTTTTTTCTTCTATGCTTAATATCTATGGTATACTTAAACTTCTATTACAGGCCATTTTTTGAGATGTTTTCATTCATGTGATTAAAGTGTTAGTGATAAAATAAATCTATTGATAGTAGAAAATGAACATATACAGATATAAAGGTGATATAACTGTTCATTTATTTTTAAAAATATATCCAAAAGATATAAATATTATTAAAAATAAATAAGTCAAAATATTCCCCTTCCCATGCAAGATTATACATTTTTTTCAAAACATAAACATAGGAATAACTAAGAATTAAAATATACTGGCAATATCTCATAAAAAATATAAACTGTTAATTTTTCAAGTTGGGTTAAAATCTTAATGGCTGTTTAGCAGGGTTAATTCACATAATTTTTATATATCATACATAAATTTATGATCAAGTAATCATACTTTTTATTAATAGATATAATTAATATTTCCATTATTTCAATAAAAACTTAATCTTGAACATATGTAAATTTTATTTTACTTTCTAAAGATTTCATCAGAAAAATTGATAGCACTAAGATTGATTGTTTGCAGTAATAATCAACACACAATAAGTTTTCTAGTCCATGACCTGGGATTTGAATCTAATTAGAAACTGAAAATTCTCAAACTTTCAGTTAGATGCCTCATAGCCAACTGAAAAAAATATTAACATGAAATTATTCCACACAAAACAGTATATCCATTAACAACACATAATAAACTCATATGTAAACAATAAAACAGAATGGAATAAATAAAAATATGAATTAGTTTTACTATGATATTAAAAAAAAAAAAATTAAAATAAAGATAAGTTTAGCATGCATAAAAAATGTACTAGAAGAAAATCAATTTAAAGATAGAAAAATAAAAGTACATTATTATGGTAAATAAGATTTGAAAATAAAAAATCTTCAGAAAAATATTATGAAAAAAAAAAATTCGAATAAATCTAAGTATTATTTACAAAAAATAAAATAAAGATGATTTTTAAAAACAGAAAAAAAGAGAAGCTAGTTCTATTTAAAACAATAAACAAATCAAAAATCATTGAAAAATATATTGAAAGTTAATTATAGTCAATAGCATCAACAAATTAAATCAATATCAGAGAAACAACTACAAAATATTGTAAAATAATAATAATAATAATAAATCAAATGAATTCAAACTAAATATAATATAGTTATTAAAAACATTTTCTCTCTTCTTAGAAGTTTCTGTGGACATTTATATTATAAATAAGCTTTCACAAACTTTCTGTGATTGCAGAATAAAGAGCATACATGTAATTAAAACTTGATATAAAGATCAAATAAAGACAAATAGCAATAATAATAAAAGTCACCAATACAATGAATTATACCTTTGGAAGAGAAATGAAAAAAAGTATTCGTCTAAGAACCAAGAATATTATGATTAGGTTAATATAAAAAAACTAAATAATGCTTAACATATACAATCAATTAGAATCAAGCAGAAAAGAAGACAATTTATAAAGATAATAAGTGAATGACTCAAGGAAATGGCATTCTAAAAAAATAAAAAAATCTGAATTACAAGCTTAGTAATTTAAAAAAAATCATCAACAACAAAAGTTTGAGGAATTGTTTCCAAATAAATTTGCACTCTGATAAAATACCTTATAATTGTGATTATAATGAATGATTGAAAATATAAAAATACATCTGTCATAGATCTTTTCCTCATGTCTTTGATAATATGTTTATGATTACATCCTTGCACAAGGTGCTAAAAGTGGATAAAAAACATTTCCTACATTGTGTGGAGTAATGAAAATTACACTACAGAAATTTATTTATTATTAAATAATCCCTAGTCTAATGAGTGATTAATAATAATTATTAACATCTGTCATGTATTTGATCTGGATGTCTGCTCTATTGTGCTCATAGTGGTTCAAATACAGTCAAATGTTTTATTTAAAAATTGTCAACCTCCAAAATTGTATAGTAAAATATATATTGCCACATATTAAAAAAAAAAAAAAACCTGTTAAATTTAAATCTCTGTTTATAGATTACATATTATGAAATAATTGTAAAAAAATAATTATTCAGTATTTGTTATCTTTCTAAGATATTTATTAATGTCATATCAAGGAGAATTTGTATATTCACATACTTAGACTATGGTAATCTATCTTTTGTTTAGAGAATATTTGGCAGCTTCAAACTGGTCTCTAATATTATAGAATTTTACATTTTCCATCATTACTTATTAAACAAAAATCCCTTGAAGAACTAAAAAAATTGTCATTATAAAAGTTTAGATAAAAATTCAACAAATAAACATATGTTTAAATTTTAGAAATATTATTATAAACTATCAAAAATGAAAAATAACTAATTAGCAGGAAATTAATACATTACAAACTAATGCTAGTTTAATTGGAAAGTAGTAATCATTATGCAGTGTTTTTGCTTATTGTAGGATTACAAATATCTTTCTTAATTTAGCTTGAATTTATAAAATATTATTTTATGACTTTTATCATTTAAAGAAATTGGACTACTTATTCGTTAAAAAGAATAGAACCTTTTATATTTTCCTATTCAACTAGAATCTATCTCATATATATATTCGTATTACTTACATATACATATCCAGTGGTGATTAAAAACTATTTTGGAATTTATCAAACTTTATTTAGGCAAGTGATGTATTTTTTTTTTTTAAAGAATGAAATAAAAAAAAAAATAAAAAAATTTGCTTTTTGAAATTATATATTTTTCAACCCATATCAAATAGGATTTTTTTTTTACCAAATGAAATAATTATTTTTATGCTGCTCTGTTTTAATCTATAGTAATATTAGGGGAGGGGGGTGTTGTTGTAAAATAGACTCACTGTCGCTTCCAGGCAAAGCTACATTGCTCAATATGCTAGTGTTCTCCAGACTAAACTATTATCTACCAATTATTAAACCCACCAAAACCTTTGAAAAGGCAGTCAACTCACTATGTTCTAAATTTACTATGGAAAGGAAAGGTTGTCACCATAAGCATTGCAAAAACACAAATGCCCAAAGAACTTAACGGCCTTGGCCTTCACTCAGTTTCCACAATATACCTGCAAAAAGCATTAACAGCACTACCTTCTTCCTGAAATCTGCCCACCTGAATATAACATTAACTATTTCACCCAAGGACACTCCACCACCTAAATGCAACATATGGATCACACAAATATGGAATCATGTCAATAACTGCATTAGCCTAGCACAAAACACACTTGATAACAAAAAGACATATTGGGATGTGTACAAACTCAAGATCAACATTCCTACTGCACTCCCAAGTGCTCTTGGCTTAAACAACAGAATAATGATTAAGAAAGCAAAATAGTGGTCCTTAGAACCGAAATCTATAGACTTTATTATAAAACTAAATCTGTGCTCATTACCCACCAGTCACTTTCTAGTGTGGAAAAAGGGATTTACCAAAATTAACTCGCGATGTCACTTATGTGCTATGGAGGATGAAACAATTCAACACATCTTTCATAACTGTCCGATACTCAGCTCACTAAAAACATCTATTAATAATAAAGCCAACAAACAAAATGCAGGCTTGTTTTCGATTCAACATTCAATCAAGAACGGAAAATTCTCAAACATCAGACTCGCAATCTTTCTCTCTTTGCAATCTGGCTTTCCAGATGCAAACATGTAATTGGTGATACGACAACCAATATCCTGAATACTTTCAAAACATTGATTAAGAGCATCAGCATTAGAGACAGAATGTTAGCTCCAGACTGGCTGCATAAAGAAACATGGTCCAAAGTCATCCTAATAGAAGAAGAATCATAGAACTTACTCCGTCACCCCAAGCCTCCACTCTACAGCAATACAGAGTAAATTTTCTCAAGCTGTGTTAAAAATGTAGTTCATGTATAAACAAAGTCAATAAATTTTCTTTTAAAAAAAAAAAAAACAACAAACAATTCCTCTCTTCTTATATTTTTATATTCAATAGAAAATTTTTTTTATATGAATTACTTTGTTTAAAAATCTTTTTAAATTGTGAAATTTATATATGCTTTGATAATTTTATATGCAGTATTTATACATAACAATGTATAAATTTTTCTTATTTTATTCATAAAGTTGTAGCCATATTAAGAACAGCTTCATATATATTGTGTTTATGCTGCAAATTAGTTAAAATCTTTTAATTCATAGTTAATTGCATATGTTAATGTATAGACATATCTGTGTGTGCTAGTGATGGTTTGTTGAACTATGACATTGCTTGGAATTTATTTTTAGTTCGGTAACCAGTTTTTTTTTTTTTATTAAATAAAATTTTGAATTAACTCATGATATAAAATATTTTTCTGTTTCAATATTTTTAATTGTTGCAGGCTCACAAATAGCTAAGTTTCATTACTCAATTTTTAAAAATTTAATTATTTAATATTTATGAAAGAAAAAATGTTTTAAATTTAATTCAAAATTTAAAAATGTGGAATTGCTAAAAAATTGAAATAGATTTTTAAAAACCTTTCCGATAAATAACTCATCAACATAGCTTATAAATATGTTTCTTTTATTCAGTTTTAAAAACAAATATTTAATATTTATGAAAAGAACAATATTTTAAATTTAATTTAAAATTATAAAAATTTAATGAAGTGAAATTGATAAAAAATTTAGATAATTAAATTTTTTTTCTGATAAATAGCATTAGCACCAAACCATATTCTTGTTCTCTGGTATCTTTTGTTAGGAGTCTTATTAAAATTCAATAAAGTTTTGATTTAATGTGCAACACAATACATTTTGAATTATCCTCATGGACGACATCTTGCAAATTAGAAAGTGATAACAACTATAAAAGTCAAAGTATACTTCTCAAATTTCTTCAGTTTTAAAAATCTTAATATTTATTTCAGAGTGCATACCATGAGTTGATGAAGCATTATAAAAACATAATATAAATTAAGATATATATGATAGAAAGATATATGTACAAATAATATTTTAATACAAAAGATTTGATGAACACCATTACTTACAAAAATAAATTGCACTTGAATAGTTAATCAAAGGAGATATAAACGTTTATTAGTAACAGAAAAAGAAACTTATGTTATTTTCTATGTATTAGAGGTAGATTTAAAATTTTTTGTATCAGATTGACAGAATAGTGCATGTAAATAAACTAATTTACACGAAGTCATTTATTTTTTATTATATCTAGAATCATTCATTATTATATTCTAATTTTATTTATTATTCTAAATTAATTTAATTTAATGTGCTAAGTTTTAATAATTACTTAGAAACTCAAATTGTCTTAACTGCTATGCCTAAAATAAAGTTAACTGTTTTAATTGCCATACATTAAGTTTTATTAGTTTAGATAAATTAAATCCACTTATCTTAATAAATTTTGGATGAAGTAATTATACAATTATTATAATATATAAATTCATTTATCTTAAAAGTGCTTTTAAAGTTACAAATTTAAATTACTATTACATTAAATAAATACATTCTATATTATTGAAATTAATTGGTCAATCAATAATACATAATTAATATTATTTGCAAAGTATAATTTGAGCTATTGCAGATTATTTTTAAAGTAATGGTGTTCAGCAAATGTTTTGTATTAACAATTTATCAGTACATATCTTTCTTTCAATTATATCTTTATATTATATTTTTATAATGCTTAATCAACTCTAAGCATGCACTCTGAAAAAAATATCAAGAATTTTTAAAACCAAAGAAATTCAAGAAGTATATTTTAATTTTTATAAAGTATTTTGATTGCTTAATTATAACTTTTGCACATGACCACCCACCTACATGTGAAAAAGATAAATGATGTCCAATGTACATATTTTATGCTGAACCACAAATTTAATGGACTGCCTTCAATCTTCTCCCCTCTCCAACTCTTCAGCCATCCATATCCTTGAAAACCTGATGATGAAATGCTCAAAGCCCTTGTTGTTGCCAAAGTTATTGCCATACCCATGTTGACCTTAAGGCATTCTGACACCTCTTATGTAGGACCTTAATATGCCCATTTAAATGCACAGAGGAGAGATAAGCAGAATACAGTCTGAATATATAATATTTAAATACAAGCATTGTGTATATACTTAATCTAGATGTAATTAAAGGAGATTTGAAAACAAACCTTCAAGCTCCCTTCAGCATACCCATGACTACATACATGAGAATAAATAATCTCCAATATAAATAATTTGTGCTAAACCAGCACTCAAAGTTGATCAGGGTCATCATCTCTCTCTCTCACACACATATATAATCAGGGCTCGTTTTATATTAAGATAGAAAATCTACATAAACATTAATAGAAAGGCTTAAAGTTTGTAGATTTGCTGTCTTACTATAAACCAAGCAGTGATTATATATATGTATGGAAGATAATGATCTGGACCAGCTGATGAGTGCTGTTCAGAACAAAATACATATATTGGAGATTATGTATCTTTTCACATGTATGTGGTCATGTGTATTGGTTATATAAGATAGAGCAGATGACTAAAGGGAACTTGAAAGTTTGAGTTCAAATCCTCTTCAATTATATTTAGTTTAAGTATATATGCTATACTTGTATTTAAATATTTCATATTCAGCCTATATTCTGCCTACCCTCTTCTGTGTATTTAAATGGACTACTAAGGTCCTATATAAGAGGAGTCAGAGGGAATTAAAATCAACTTAGGCATAGAAATAATATTAGCATCAACAAGAGTTTTGAGCATTCTATCATCATATTCTCAATGATATGGATTGCTGAAGAATTGGAGAGTGGAGAGGATTGAAGTTTGTCTATTAAAGTTTGTACATTTGCTTAGTATAAAGTGAGCACTGATTATGTGTATGGGAGATGATGATCCAGCCTTATTGATGAGTGCTATTTCAGCATGAGTGCTGGTTCAGCACAAAATATGTATGTTGGAAATCATTTATTTTTGTCATATGTATGTGGTCATGTGTATTGGTTGTATAAGATAGAATGGATAAAAGCTTGAAAGTCTGTGTTCACATTCCCTTTAAGTACATCTCACTTTTAAGAATATATTATACTTGTATTTAAATTTTATGTATAACGGAATGAAAAACTAAGCTCTTATTTAATAGTCCCACAGATTTCGACGGTATTTATAGCAGAATGAAAAAGTTAGCCAGGAAAGAATGGTCCTGGTTTAATAATATCCGTGAATTGCAGCACCAATTGTGATAGAATAAAAATGATGAACTGAGCCAAGATGACCATCAACCAATGAATGACAAGCTAACACAATTCAATCTTTCATAAAGTCACGGGTATGGATGCTATTTATAACAAAATAAAATATTGATGATACTTTTTGCTGTAATTTCACAGATTTGGACAGCATTTGTAACATAATGAAGGGATCTTGAAAGTTGGAGTTCAAATCCTCTTCAATTATACTTAGTTTAAGTATATATACTATACTTGTATTTAAATATGTCATATTCAGCCTATATTCTGTCTATTCTCTTCTGTGTATTTAAATGGATTACTAAGGTCCCATATAAGAGGAGTCAAAGGAACTTAAAATCAATGTAGGCATGGAAATAATATTAGCATCAACAAGAGTTTTGAGCATTCTATCATCATATTCTCAATGATATGGATTGCTGAAGAATTGGAGAATGGAGAGGATTGAAGTTTGTCTATTAAAATTTGTACATTTGCTTAGTATAAAGTGAGCACTGATTATGTGTATGGGAGATGATGATCCAGCCTAATTGATGAGTACTAGTTCAGCATGAGTGCTGGTTCAGCACAAAATATGTATGTTGGAAATCAGTTATTTTTGTCACATGCATGTTGTCATGTGTGTTGGTTATATAAGATAGAATGGATGACAGAAGGAAGCCTGAAAGTTTGGGTTCACATTCCCTTTAAATACATCTAACTTTTAAGAATATATTATACTTGTATTTAAATTTTATATATAACGGAATGAAAAATTAAGCTCTTATTTACTAGCCCCACAGATTTTGATGGCATTTGTAGCAGAATGAAAAAGTTAGTCAGCAAAGAATGGTCCTGGTTTAATAATATCCATGAATTGTGGCACCATTTGTAACAGAATAAAAATGATGAACTGAGCCAAAATGACCAACAATCAATAAATGACAAGCTAACACAATTCAATCTTTCATAAAGCCATGGGTATGGATGCCATTTATAACAAAATAAAATATTGATGATACTTTTGCTATAATGTCACAGATTTGTACAGCATTTGTAACATAATGGTACTAAATAAAGCCAATATTTAGTGCTATTTGAAACATGTGATCTCTTTCTGGGTCTTTTACAATCTCTTGGAATCCAGTTTAAGATTTTAATTGCCCATCTATTATTATTTCTTCTAGTAATATGTCCAGCCCAACTCCATTTCAGTCTTAATTTCTTCAATGAGGTCAGTAACCCCTGTTTGTTCTCTTACCCATATATTACATTTTCAATCTCTTCTTGTTACTCCCAACATGTATCTCTCCATACTTCTTGCAGTGGTCTGAAATCTCTGTATTGCTCTTCTATTAAGTGTTCAAGTTTCAAATCCATAAGTAAGAACTGGTATTCAAATGCATAGGCATATTTCCTTTTAGTATCAAGTTATTTCTACCAAAAGCACTCTATCCAAGTTTAATTCTATGATCAATTTCATCCATTATGTTTCCATCTGTATTAATAATCTCACCAATGTATTTATAGCTGTTAACTTCTTCTAACTCATCATAATCAATCTGTATTTTCATATTTTGAGAAAATCCATTACACATTACTTTAGTCTTTTTAACATTTATCTTTAGTCCTACTTTCATCTGATAACTCCTGCAATATTTCCTACACCTCTAAATCATTATTTGCAAAAATAACTACATCATCTGCAAAATCTAAATGATTTAAATAATCTCCATTTACTTTCACTCCTTTAGCTTCCCATTTCAGTCTAAAAAATACTTCTTGCAGCACTGCTGTAAAAAGTTTCTGGAGATATGGAGTCACCCTGTCTTACACCCTTCTCAATGTTGACTTTCTACTATCATTATGTAATCTAATTTCTGCTGCTGCATTTTTATAAATATTCTTTAAAGTATGACAATATCCTGGATCTATAACTTGATGAACCAATGCTTTAATCACCGAAGAAATGTTATAGAATCAAATGCCTTTTCACAATCTACAAATCCAAAGAATAATGGCAACTCATATTCATTTGTTCTTTCTATAACTTCTCTCAATACCTGGATATGATCTACTGTACTAAAACACTTTTAAATCCAGCCTGTTGGTGGAAATTCAATGTTCTCTATAGACAAGTTGTAATTATCTTGATAAAAGGTAGATAGGTTTTAATTTCTACTATCTTCTTTATCACCTTTTTAAAATATTAATATTACTATTGCATTCTTCCAATCATCTTGGATATCTTTATCATTTAGACATGTAGTGTATAATTTTGCTAAAAAAATTTCTATTTCTTCATCTGCTTCTTTTAATATATCAATTATAATTCCATCATTACCTGGAGCCTTTTCTTCCTTCATAAATTTAATTGCATGTCTCCATTTAAAATTTGGGCAATTTGGAACTATAATAGATATAGGAGGTATTTGTTCTTTATTACTATATAATTCTTGATAGAAGTCTTCTACTCATTTCATGATGTCATCTCTCTTTTTAATAATAATTCCATCTTTTTTTCTTATTGCAGATATAAATTTCCTACCAATACCAAAATGTTGTTTTACACTCTTGAGACTTTTATTCATTTTTGTATATCTTCATATTCCTTCTTTTCTTCATAAATTCTCTAGTCTTAGTAGAAAATTTATTATTCAATTGCTGCTTTTGTCTACCAGCTAACTTTGTTGCAGTTTTTAAAAGTGTATCAGTTATTTTCATACTAATTTCATTCAAATCTGAATCATGTTCAAAATCTATTAATACTTAAAACCAATTTATAAGTTCTAATTTAGATTTATTAGAATGTTTCTGGAGATTAGGAATAACAACTGTAAATATTGGTTTCCTTAATAATTTTTGTCTCTCTAATTTTGCATTGACACATATCTTACTAATCGATGATCACTTCCTGTGTTAAATTTATTAAGAACATTACAATCTTGAAATATTTATTTTCTGTTAGTCAAAATATAATCTAATTATGCTGTACCTTCATTTGGATGCTTCTATGTCCATTTCCTTTTAACATTTCTCTTAAAAAAAAGAATTCATAATATAAAGTTTTTCTTTTTCTCCAAACTCCACAAGCCTATGTCCTCTCTCATTTCTATTACCATAACCAAAATTACCTACAGCACTTTCATCTTTCATTTGTTTAGCAATTCTAGCATTAAAGTCTCCCATAACAAATTTATTTAAAATGTTTACTCTGATAAAAAGCCTTTTGTACATCCATATAAAAATCTACTATTTCATCACTATGAGAACTTGTTGGGGCATAAATCTGAATTATCTGCTATTAAGTTGCATAACTAATCTTGCCACTCTGTCCAATACACCATCACTCTCCTCAATGTTGTTCTTTCCACTTTTTATTTATAATGAATCCTACTCCACTTGTATTTCCAATATTTGTGCCTTTATAGTAGAGTACATGCCCACTTTTTAAATCAATTGTCTCTTCTCCTTTTCTTCTAACTTTACAAATCCCAATAATGTCCCATTTAATATAAGATAATTCTAATTCTTGCAATCTTTCCTTCACGTGAAAGTGATCTGCAGTTGTAAGTACCTAAATAAAGTCATCATCAAATGGCAGCCTGGTTCCACAATTAGGGGATTCTTAGTACCCCCTGCCTTCGGCCATCAACTGCTGTCTTGGTTGGTGACTCTACAGCCTCCTGGGAATAAAGACCATGATTTACTTTTTCTGTCATGATTACATATATCTATTGGAAAAATATCATTTACACATACATTCATTCTGCATTATCAGGCAACTGAGAAAACCATAGTGTTTCTTGATCTTAAACTCAGAGGTAAAAAGCCAATAAACTCACCACACAGGCTAATGCATGTTGGTGAGCAGCCCACCCATGTTTGTATACTATATGAATAATCACATAGTAATAACAGCTACAATGACAAGAACATATGGAGTGGACATCAGGGAATTTTCCCTGCTCAGTTCCTTTAAGGCCTCCAAGAGGAATCAAAGGGTCTCCTTTCAGTTAATAGCAAACTCTTTTCTGCAGGCAAATATCACTATGTTATAAATAGCCAATGTTTCTATTAATCAACCACTTGTAATAAAATAAACACAATGATGAAAGATAAGAAAGACAAACTCTAATATTCTTCATGAATTGAAACACTATTTTTAACAATATCAACTTATCCCAAATGTTCAACATTATTTGTATTTAAGCAAAATGATTAATGAATGGATAAAATAATAACTGTAATATGCCCTATGGATTTAGAGGCTATTTATAACAAAATAAGAATTATAAGAATAGGAAACATAGACTTTAGTATAACTTACAAACTTATAACACCAATTATATCAAAACAAAGTATTACCTAATAGTTGATCTCTAACTATATCTAAATAAAGTGAAATAATGCTAACTCAGCAGTACTATTTCATTAATATTAATATATCTTTATTGAATAATCCAATTGCAATGGGATCAAATACCTATTGATAATAAAAATACATTATTACCTAAATTTATGCACAATAATCTATTCTTAATAAGTATAATACAACTTTCTCTTTAAAATCCTATAACATCAAATCATAAAATAAAATACCCCAATACTAAATTATATCAATGCAATATGCAAAATCAATTAATCTAGCATATCTCACCACCTTTACCAACTTATAATAATATAGAATAAAATCAACCCATTAAATAACCTTAAAATTTACAATATCTAATCATAACAATATACAAGACAAATGACAGATTCCCATTTGATACTTATTCAAATGCGATTAAAAAATCACAACAAATTCTTCTTCAGTCTAATAAAACTAGGATATTAAATTTTAAATTATAATTGCCAAAATATGGGAAACATTATTAATGTTCTACTATGATCAAACATCATTAAATTTACATCTACACCAATAAACTTTAAATATAATTAAAGCAAATTATTTTATTTAATGGATTTCAAATATCAATTTTGATATACTATTACCAATTTTGTAATATAGTAAGATTACCATCTTTATAACTAAATACTAACTTGATATAATTTTCACCCAATAAATAATAGTTTAAAAGAATATGAAAGCATCCAATTATAATCGTCTTCATTCATCTCAAATAAATATTATATTTGTACTTTTTAAGCTATCAAATCAGTTCAGATATAAATTTCTATCCTAATATAACTATTACATATAACTAATAAAATAATTATAATAAACTTCTAATTACCTATTAGATATCTAATAATTCTAAATCAATTAATTTAATACCTCATAAAAATATATATCTGACCCAAATGATAAAATATTAAATTTAATACAAATGGATTAATATGTGACTGTATACACACCAATTCTACGGTTTAAATTCCAGACTGCTATTTGATTATTCATAAAAATTAGGCGGTGTCAAAATATTATTAGCCAATAGATTTGCATTAAAAGAATTGCATGAAAACTAAGCAAACCTATTTGTTTTAAACAAATATAAAGTTTATTAGCAATGAATATATAAACAAAAATATATATAACAAATAAACTATAAATGTTTAAGATATATATAATTCAATTAGATAATATGAGATATATTCTCCACTGAAATCAGTTTAATAAAATAGGTGATTGTACATCAAACTTCACCTATAAAATGTTTAATCTAAAATATGAATAACTATATGATGTAAAACATGTTGAACACATACACCCTTGAAATACAAAAAAGTTAATGATATTTCTAATCTTTATAATAAATAATTAATTGAAATGGAATATAATAAACATAAGTTCGCCTATTTGTTCACCTTGTTCTAAATAAAATACCAATACATGATTGTTAGGATATTGTTGTTTTAGATTCTCAATATTTATAAATTATATATTACCAAAATAATCGACAACCAATGAATAAGAGGATAATATTTTAAATCAAATTTATAATTATTAAAATTTGAGATATAAATTAAAAATACTTAACTCTCTTATATTCCATGCATATAAAACAGATTGTTATTTAACTTAAAATACAATAACCATTATATTAATAAATATTGTATAATTATATACATAAGTAAAAATAATAATACATATTATCATTGAGATATGACATTTTAAAGTAATATCACAGTTCCAATGTCTATTATTCCTTGAATTATAATTAAACAATATTTTATTACTCCAAGTAAAGTAGAAGTATCATAAAAAATTATCTGATGCAAAACACATTTTATTAATTTTGATATTTTCCAAATAAAGTTATCCTTTCATTTAGCAGATATTTGATACTATAAGATATTATGACTGAACAGACTCCAGTTTCTACCTATGACGATGCAATGCAAAATAAACCAATTTAAATTTTTTGCTGAAAGAACTCATCAATAGCACAAAACTACATTTGCAGATGAAAACAATCATTACATAAAATTTTCGGTTGTTAGCTTTTATATTCCCTTAATAAAAAATAAGCAATATTCATTTTTAGTAAAGATATATTCAGACAATTTTGAACGCAATAAATGACTTTTTATTCCTTTATTAAATTCTCATTTCCTTATAAAATTCTTGATAAATCTGTCCACTTTCCTGGACAAATATTCTTCTTCTCACATCATCATTTTATAGTTAGTAAACAAATAATTTTAAGAATAAATAAAAAAAAAAATATTCGAAAAAACTTAGATTTATTTCTATTGAAATCGGAACAGAAGAGAGCAAGTTCAAAACATTCAGCTCTATTTATAATTTTTTAAATTGATGTCATCAAAACTAAGATAACACTCTTTTATAACTCTACTGTCAAATTTATTCAGCATTCCAAATGTAAAATTGTATTATACATCAATAATAAAATAAAATAAAAAAAATCATAATTATTACATATAATAAAGAATATTTACATTTTAAAAATACAAATAATATTCTTTTAATCCACTATAAACTAAAACAATTCATACTATATATCTCTCCAATCTAATATTACATATATCATATAAACAAAATAACAGACATACTTAAGACATTAAATATTTGTGTGTATTAATTTGTAATCTATTATTTGTGAATGCAATAACCAAAATATATATAAGAAAGACATATAAGAAACTTTATTATTTATATGCAATTCCTAATTTTTATATTGCAATTAATAATAAATATTTCTTGCTTTAAAATCTTGTTGTCTTAGTTACATATTTCAATGGTCCTAAACCAATATATTCACCACTAAAATCAATTAAAAAAAATACAATTGACATTCCACCACATATTGAAATTTACTTCAAATTTCAGTAGGTACAATATATATATAATGAACATATACCATAGATAATATATGTAATAAAGTAATAAAATAATATGGTAACCTCTTCACCGTAATATTATTTTATTACTATGTTATATATATGTACTCTTAATAGAATAACCATGATTATCCTATACATATGTGGGAAGTATACTTGGTCTACTTAATTTCATCTAACATTTAATCTCTGTTGTAGTATTTTAATATTATATATATTTTAAATAGAGGGATTTGAACTTAGGATTTTCAGTCTACATTCATCCTCGACTCTCTCAAAAAACTGATACACATGACCACATACATATAAAAAAGAATGGAGAATGAATATAGACTGAAAATCCTAAGTTCAAATCCCTCTACTTATTATTGTAAACATTCAGTATAATGAATGAATAGGTTAATTATATATATATTGTAATGAGCACAGACATTCGTTACATTGTTTTTTTTTATTTATTAACCCTTTTCCCGCCTCTTACGAAGCTCCTCGTCGACATCTGATGTCACTCTAACTCTGCCAGTTCTTATGCTAAAATATTCGCTAGATAGGTATTGAATAGGTTTTTAAAAGTTCTGTAAGATGGTGCCCTCTTCCAAATTATTTTACAAGTAAAAAATAAAAAAAACGCATTTAAACCTAAACAAAGAAAGAACATTACTTGTGATTGGTTCTTAGCATGCTCTCAGCTGAAAAAGACATTCTGATTGGCTGGAAAGAAAGAAACCGCCTGATCAAAGAAAATAAAGAAAAACGCTGAGATTTTCATTTCGAATATGATTTAAATTATTATAAAAGAATATTTTGAGAAATTAAAATTATTTTCAGAGAGAATACTAAAAAAACAAAATTATTTTCGAAAAATATTGAAGATTTTAGTAAAAATATTTAAGATTTAGTAAAAAGAAATATTTACTTTTCTATAACGTAAAAGTCGACCTTTTTGTTTATATTATAGCTTTTATGTTGCCGAAATTGAATATTTTAGAATAAATAAATAGCAATTTATTTTTGAAAGAACTTTCATTCTCTTCATAACCTGAAAAATTAGTAATATACTTTTTATAAACGTATCTGAGTTGAATTTAATATTATAGGCGAATATGTTTTAACAATAGGCTTTGTCTTCAGTTTGTGAGTTGGCCAATTAAAAGATTTGATTTTTACCTCATACAACCAATAATATAATTAGCGGTTTAAGGGTTAAACATGAAAGTAAATTAAAAAGTTCGCATTTAAAAATTTTCTTTAAGAATTAAAAATTGAAATTAAATATCATCTTAAACTCGTATATATTAAATCGCACAGATAATGAAAAATTATTAAAATAAAACTTTATTAAAGAAAAAGTATTTTAAAACTAAATTTTAAAAAGATTTGGAGATAAAATTATATCTTTAAATTTATCTTTAAATATATCTTTGATTTGGAAAACAGGTTAATTAATCAGAAATGGAAATGATAAATTTAATTAGTCAAATGTAAACCAGCCTTGGGCATTTAAATGTAAAAACATCGGTCAGATAGAAAAACAATAGAAACTTTTAGCAAATGAAATAAATCCATTGGGAAATCGGACCTCAACGAAAAGGATCATCACATCGATGACGTAATGTTAAGTCAATCTTTCAAAGTAATATAAAAGGACAAGTTTGGAAATTATTAGTTAGTGATTATGATTATTATGATGTGACAGATAGGTGTTAGTGCGGAGGTGCGGGAGAAGGGATTGAAGAGACGCACGATTCAATCCCTTCAGTTTTGCCAAAGAAAGAAAGAGAAATGAACTATCGTTTTCTACATTGAGGACCAACTAAACTAAAAAACCTCCGAATAAATAAATAAACAACGGCTAAATGGATACCAATCTTTTGAGGATGGCATGGGAATTCACATTCATGGCAAGCAACGGATAAAGATGAACTGTTTTAAACCGTAAGAACTTTATAAATAATGAACATTAAATTAAAATTTTCCATATTTAAATGATTGCAATATTATCCTATCTGACCAACTTAATTTATTAATAATGTTATTTGATGTATTTTTTATTTATTTATTTAAAATCATTTCCATTTATTTAATTTTGTTCTTTAAGTTTTATTATGATTTCTGTTTTCCGTTAAGTTAAATTATATAAATGTTAAACTTAAGTCGGGCGTGAATGGCTGTATAGATTTGTAAAGTTATATTAGGGAAGGGTAATCTTAGGTTATTTGTTTCGTTGTTAGATTGGGTCAATGGATTGGATATATTGATGTAGTTAGTAGATGTAGTCGGAGATTCGCTACTGGCAGAATCGTTTATATATACGCCGCACTCACCCGTTTGCCTATGAAAGGAATTATAAGACGGAGAACGCAGTTCCTTTCTATGGAGTTTTTTTTTTATTGTTCTTCTCGTTAGATAGATGTAATATTCCTATCTGATGAGAGTCAATGTCTTCTCTTAATCTTTTTGGTGCTGCCGTATTCCGTATTACATTGAATACATCGATGTATCAGATGAATTGATGCCAGTTTGACTGCGAATTTTAGCCTAAGGTTAAATAGGGATATAATATTTTATTTTCAAGTGCAAATCTATGTAGTCTATTCATACTCGACCCTAAATAAAAATGCATTAAATTTAAGTTGTTTATAGACGCTTGCATGGATTGGTTAACGGTGAATTGTGTTTTGGGTTTTCATATTTGATCAAAATATATAGACATTCGATAAATAATGATACCTTACAGGGAGTATCTAAAATGTATTTATTCGGATGTCTTTTAAGTTATTGGTGACAATGCAAGTATCTTATGCTGAATACTAGAGGGTTTCTTATATTTCCCTATGCAATTGTCAGTAATCAATAATTTTGTATTTTGATCGTTTATGTTTATTTTGAAATGTTTTTGACCATTGAAATCTATGTAACCGATCTATAGCAACATATTAAAACAAGCTTTTATAATCCCATCTGTGCGAACTTAATTAAAATATAAACTTATAATATAATAGAAATTAAAATGTAAATTAAAATCTAAGGTAAAGTTAAAAATAATGTTAAATGTTAAAATGTAAAACTAATACTAAAATAATTTTAAATCTTATATATATGTGCATAAATAAATGTTTGTATGTTAATTACTGGCAGTGGCTTATTTTATTCTTTTTTTCATATATACTCTTATATTATATTATTAAATCTCTGCTACTCCCTGAGCTAGTGACTTGGGCTAACGACCGGAATCAAAATTAAAAAAAAAAAAGAAAAAAAATTTTTTTTTTTTTTTTACTTACGTATCTGCCTACTTTATAAATTTTTCTAGGTTCAAATACCTAGATGGCGCCCTGTAGTGCAGATTACGTTAAGTGCTATTCACCGGATCGTTACAATATATATATATTCCTTACAGTGTGATGATTAATATTCCATTAGGTATTGTAATGTGAACAGAAATTGTCTTCATTTACTGTGAAATGTAGATAATTTATATGAAAAGGTTTCATAATATTTATACATATGTACGTATGTCTGTGAACATACTCATTCCTTAAAACCAACCAATATGTAATGATAGTTTTTAAATAGAAAGTCAGGCCATTGATTCTGGTGAGAGATCAAGTATTTAACTCTCCAGCATTGTAACAGATTTAATTGTTCTCCCTGGTAAATTTTTTAGCAAGGTTTCAACTTTTGATTTTAGTATTAAACCATTATTCTATATCAGAATTCAATAAATTGAATTTGATTTGATAGTAATATATGTTTGCAAGCAAATCTAAAATTTCATATTTTTTAATTTGCAAATATTAAAAAAATGAGTTCATAATGACAATAGATACTTTCATCACTGAACAGATGGCACAGCAGAATGACTTATAAAATGAACAAAATCTTTTTTAATTTACATTTATTTTTAAAATATTAATTTTTTTTTTCTAATTTTTAGAATATCTCAAATTAACTTAATATAGTGTCTGCAATGATATATATATTAGCTATTATTTCCATAAGATGGGATGATCAGAATGCTATATTTTCTTTGTTAACATTATGCTAGAAGTTATTGTCTTCTATTTTTAAAAACAAAATATATATGAATAAAATAACAGTGCAATAATATATACTTCTGAATTTTAATAATTATTACACAAATAATATGTAAAAATAATGATAAATCTTGATAAACTTTGCAAAAAAATAATGTTTTTAGTTATTTCAAGAGCTTTCTTGAAATACCCTTATAAATAGTTTGGACATGGATTACAAAGGAATAAATCAAGCAAAGAGAAGAAGGCAGTGCTAAAACTTTTTGACTTTACTGGCCTCTTGTGTATTTTTTTTTGTAAAAATTAAATAATCAAAATCTTCAAAAATATGCACTTTACAAATTTTTTAAAAAAAATAGCGAAATATCTCCATAGATGGCGCTATAAAAGAAATTAAAATATGATTACAATAATTTTTTCTGGATTTGTCTGACGAAAGGTCTTAATGTACAGTGACAGAGATTATGTTATTTTTTTCACTAGATCAATAATTTATGAGATTATGGAATGCAATTAAAGAATGCCATAAATTAATTTGATTGGATGCATAATATAATTCATAATAACTTTGAGGATAAACTTCTGTAAAAATATTAAAATATAACCACCAATATTGTGGCAAATTAGCATTTATCTTCCATTAAGTTGAAAAGGAATATTATTCCTCAAGAATTTGTTATATAGGTATATGCCTACTCATAAGTATAAAACTCATTTAGTTCAAAGCAGTTTAAGAAAATAAAATTAATTTCTTTAACTTTAACCATTTATTTTCTAGCCACAAAGTAATTTGTTAGTACCTGAAATAAAAAGTCATAAGATATCCAATCAAATTATGAAATTTTTATATCAGATTTCGAATTTAAATATTTGACACTAACTGTGTAAGAATGGTTTCAAATGAAAATTATAATATAACAGCTGATAATCTTCTAAAGTAATTTTCATCCTAAAGTTGGTAACAAGAATTGCTTTGACATATGAAAAAAAAAAAAAATCTTCTTATTTGATTAACTACTTTACCAAGAATAAAATAATTATACTGAAAACAATATTGTTCAAATATCATTTCAAATTATTAAATTAAAAAAACGAGTTGTACATCTTTATTAAACGTTCACCAATGTTTTGTCTAAAAAGAGTAATTTCTTCTTTTGTTCAACGATTGTCAAAATTCTAATTATAAAAGATTATAAAACTACTACTGACTTTAACATCTCTGTTCGAATAAAAATTTGTGCTGATATAAATATGAATGTGTTATATTGTTATTAGTAGAATTAATTCATACAATACACAAGATCTGTATCTGTGTGAGTGTACATATATACTTTAATTTTCTGCACTCACAAACATGATACCAACTATTTCAGAAAAATACATTAATAATTATTACTAACAATTTGTTCAACTACAGATTAATCTTAGCCTAGATATAAGTTTTACACATCAATTGAAGATTACTATATTTGTTTTTTAATTGAATATAAATACATAAAATAACTTAATTGTTACATTTTCATTTACCATTGTCAAACACACAACTTTGACGCCATCCAATGTAACAATTTACTTTACATAAATACTTTGCATATAATAAAGGTATATATGAGAGATAGTGACCTGGGCCAACTGATGAGTGCTGGTTCAGCACGAAATGCATCTTGGGGGTCATTTGTCTTTTATTGTATCTTTATTTATATGAATTTAAAAAGAATTGAGGAAGTGTTTATTATATCTATAAAGATATTACATATGGGACAGAGAAAGGTGAATAACACCGTGTGTGTAAATTTTAAAAAATCAGATATATTAATCTTTAACTGAGGTTTAAAGTTTATATCTGTGCTAGAGATAATCTCTAGTTTCGAAAATGATTAGTAATAATCATTAGTGTATTTATCTGAAATGGATGGCGTCAAAGTTGTGAGTGGAGGGAGTTTGACAATGGTAAATGAAAATGTAACAATTTACTCTAGATAAATACTTTGCATATAATAGAGATATATATGAGAGATAATGACCTGGGCCAACTGATGAGTGCTGGTTAGCATGAAATGCATCTTGGGGGTCATTTGTCTTTTATTGTATCTTTATTTATATGAATTTGAAAAGAATTGAGGAAGTGTGGAGGTGTTTATTATATCTATAAAATAACTCAACTTAATCTCTCTTTTTACATGTGAGCTATCTTTTTAAATATATTTAAAATTTCCAATCCATTACATATTTTTAAAACATATGAATAAGTAATCTAAAAAAGACACACACACACAAATTATAATTAACTTCTAATTCTGGATTATCAATCTTAAATATCTTGATCAAATTATTAAGACAGATTCAGTTGTTACATATTTTTTTGAAAGTATAAAGAGATATATGCTAGGAATATCAAAAAGGAATAAGTGAAATGCATGGGGAAAAAACAACCAGATGACATTGATGACTAGCAGAATGATAATAGATGTAGATAGAGCTGAAATCCTAAACTAGATTTCAAAAGAATATTTTTGAAAAAGGAAAAAAAAATCTTGAGACTACATGTGAAAAAATAACTAAAAAGGGAAGTTTGCTGGCGCAATGTGAAGAAGACAGGCTATGGATAAAAAAAGAAGAAAAAGAATTAACAGTGGATTGAAAATAATTGCAAAGATATATTTATATATGTTTTCAAATGTTAGAAATACATATATAAAACTACAGAGAGTAAAATTAGTGCTTATTTAAATACTCAGCAAAGTTTGGGATTTATTAGACGATTAAAATTGGTGAAATTTGAAAAATTTAATGTAAACAAAAATATATTGAAAATAAAGATTTGAATTAATGGTAAGCTATTTATCGTATAATAAAACTTCAATTTTATATTAAATTATATTAATAAGTTGTACGAATTTGCAATACGATTTCACATCTTAGGTTTTTTAGTGTTTTTTCTTCCGTTAATTAATAAAGATTTTAAAATTACTAACACAATTTATAATATAGTATACTTTTTGGCAGAAAATATATAGAATGTCATATGGTTATACCTCTCTAAAGCAGTAATATGATACAATAGACAAAGTAAAAAAAAGATATTGGTTTTGGAATAAAAAAATATAGTTAAAGTGATGAGTGGACAAAAAAAAAAAAAAAAGAAATAATTTTTAGTTCTAAAAAAATCAATACTCTCATTAAGAATTTTTTTTTTTAAAGAAAAAGTAGACTAACTTACTTACTACAAATACAGTTTTTATCGTTGTGAAACTTACTACAAGTATATGAATATTTATAAAAAAATAACAATCGACCAAGCAAAAAGAATATGCTATTATTTAATAATAAATGTAATTTACTATTGTACTGATGAAAACATTTTTTCTTTAAAAATGTAAAACAATATACTTTTAAGACAAAATTAATTTTAGACTAAGATCAAGAAACTAATGACTGAACACTGTCTATATTATTTTATGCATATAATTAATGTAACGTGGAAAATTTTGGTACAGTATCTCGAGGAAATGTAATATAGAAAATAACTATAAGCAAAAACGTATATATACGAGATTTTGTAATAAAGCCGGCAATTTTCTCTCCTCTGTCAGATGCCATGACTATGACTAATATAACTTACTCTAAAGTGCAGAAATTGCAAACTTCTATTCAGATTTTAAGTGTAACTTGTATGTGTTTTTGCGTATAGTTATTTTACATATTACACAGAATATAAAAATATGTAAAATTATATATAATTTGAGGGGATTTGAACCCAGATTTTCAAGTTCCCTTTATTCATCCATCATACACAAACCACATACACGTGAAAAAGATAAATGAACTCTAATATATGTAATTTGTGTTGAATCAGAGTACTCATCAGTTGGTCTGGATGATCATCTTCAACATATATATATATATATAAGCAGTGCTCGGTTTATCTTCAATATATATATATATATATAAGCAGTGCTCGGTTTATATTAAGATAGCAAATCTTCAAACATTAATGGACAAGCTTTGAACTTATAAACTGAGGATTGCTTATGAAGTATATGATTTAAAATAAATTTCTATCACTGCCTATAATTATATATATCTCTCTCTATTGTAATGGTATACAAACATAGCTGGGAGAAAAAAGCAGCCATTGACTAATAAAATTTCTACTGAGACTAGAGAATTTATGAAGAAAAGAAGGAATATGAAGATATACAAAAATGATGTATTAAAAAGAATTGAATATCTCGAATTTTGTAAAATGGTATGGAAAAGAGTTGAAAATGATATAAGAAAATATAACTGTGAAATAGCAAGGAAAGCTGTAGAAGAAAATAAAAGTCTCAAAAATGTTAACCAACATTTTGGTATTGGTAGGAAATTTATATCTGCAATAAGAAAAAAAGATGGAATTATTACTAAAAAGAGAGATGACGTCATGAAATTGGTAGAAGATTTTTATCAAGAATTATATAGTAATAAAGAACAAGTACCTCCTATATCTATTACATCTTCCGAATTGCCCAGAATTTTAAATGAAGAAGTGAGACATGCAATTAAGTGTATGAAGAAAGGAAAGGCTCCAGGAAATGATGGAATTACAATTGATATATTAAAAGAAGCAGGTGAAGAAATAGAAACAATTTTAGCAAAGTTATATACCAAATGTCTAAATGATAAAGATGTACCAGAAGATTGGAAGAATGCAGTAATAATATTAATATTTAAAAAAGGTAATAAAGAAGATATTAGAAATTACAGACCTATCAGCCTTTTATCAGTTTTACATAAAATTTTTACCAAGATAATTACGACTCGTCTACAGAGAACTTTGGATTTCCACCAACCAAGAGAACAAGCTGGATTTAAAAGTGGTTTTAGTACAATAGATCATATCCAGGTATTGAGAGAAGTCATAGAAAGGACAAACGAATATGAATTGTCATTATGTTTTGGATTTGTAGATTATGAAAAGGCATTCGATTCTATACACATTTCTTCAATGATTAAAGCATTGGATCATCAAGGTATAGATCCAGGATATTGTCATATTTTAAAGAATATTTATAAAAATGCAACAGCAACAATTAAATTACATAATGATACTGGAAAAATCAACATTGAGAAAGGTGTAAGACAAGGTGACTCCATATCTCCAAAACTCTTTACAGCAGTGCTGCAAGAAGTATTTTGTGGATTAAAATGGGAAACTAAAGGAGTGAAAGTAAATGGAGAGTATTTAAGTCATTTAGATTTTGCAGATGATGTAGTTGTTTTTGCAAATAATGCTTCAGAGCTGTAGGAAATGTTGCAGGAGTTAGCAGATGGAAGTAGAAAAGTAGGACTAAAGATAAATGTTAAAAAGACTAAAGTAATGTTTAATCGATTTGCTCAAAATATGAAAATAAAGATTGATTATGAAAAATTAGAAGAAGTTAACAGTTACAAATACCTTGGTCAGATTATTAATACAGATGGAAACATAATGGAGGAAATTAATCATAGAATTAAACTTGGTTGGAGTGCTTTTGGTAGAAATAACTTGATACTAAAAGGAAATATGCCTATATGTTTGAAAAGGATGGTTTTTAACAAATGTGTTTTACCAGTTCTTACTTATGGATCTGAGAATTGGACACTTAACAGAAGAGCAATACAGAGACTTCAGACCACTCAAAGGAGTATGGAGAGATGTATGTTGGGAGTAACAAGAAGAGATCGAAAACGCAATGTATGGGTAAGACAACAAACAAGTGTTATTGACCTTATTGAAAAAAATAAAAGATTGAAATGAAGTTGGGCTGGACATATTGCTAGAAGTGATGATAATAGATGGACAATTGAAATTTTAAACTGGATTCCAAGAGATTGTAAAAGACCCAGAAAGAGACCACATGTGAGATGGATGGATGAAATAAGAAAATGTGCAGGGGTGTTGTGGAGAAGAGAAGCTAAAGATCGGAGAAGATGGATTAAACTTGGAGAGACCTTCATCCTGCAGTGGATTGATAATGGTTGATGGTGATGATGACATATGCATTATTTTAAGATTCCTATGTAATCTCAGTAAATGGAAATGATTGTTGTATTAATTAAATGATTGTTTTAAAGCAAACTAGCCCTTGGGCACTTAAATAATTAAAAGGTCTGATAAGAGAATAAAAAAATTAGATTGACCAATGCAAGCATGAGTCAACCAAAGCTCGGACCCTAATGAAAATCATTGGAACAGGAAACCATGTTCAGTGAATCCGGAGATTAGGATAAAAATATAAAAAATTTCCAAAGTTAGTTCCAGCTTGATTTTTGAGGAGGAGAGTGAAAAGACACATTTCATCCTCTTACTTATTTCAAATGAAGTGACTGTTGAATTATGAATGGCACTATTGTAGACTCAAATCACATGGTTCCTACAATAAAATAGTTCCAGGATTGAACCAGCTAAGACAGCTTCCGGATTGACAACTACATATGAACAACAGACTGGTCTTCCATGAAAGTATGACTAATAAAAACTTCATGGGAACTGGCACAAGGAACCAGGAGCTCCTCTACTGTAAAGTATGAACTATAAAATTTTAAAAAGTAATAAAGAACTTTCATCAATATTTAAAAAGCTTTTAATAACCAGCTAAACATAACTTTTAAAATGAACTTTTATCTGACTTATTAAGATTTCAAAATCAGTTATTAAATGTTTAATTTTATATATTTGAGTTTGCTAATTTAATTAAATCATTTCCATTTTCTTTATTAATATTTATTGACTAAATTATTTAAATGTATTTAAATTTAAGTTGGGTGTAGATGGCTGCATAGATGCATTAACTTTTATATTAGTTTTTTTTTAAGATTTTCATATGCATGAAATAGATATATCAGTAAATATGACACCTCATGCTGAGTGTCCAAATGTATTCGGATATCTTTTAAGTTATTCGTGTCAATGCGGCACCATATGATGAGTGCCATTGAGTTTATTGTAATTTTCCCTCTGCAATTCCATCAATAACTTTAAATTTTATGTTTATTTTGAAGGGCTCTTTAATTTCAGGCTATTTGTCTCGTGGTTGAGTCAATGCTGATAGAGAGATATATGAGTGTTTATATTAATGCAATGTGAAGCTTGTTAGCATACAGGGCAAACTTGTCCAACTGAATGCATGACCCCAAAAATGTAGTCATTGCATTGCAATGTACGAAGATGTATTTCCAGTGGCATTGACTTCCTTAGCTCTATGGATAGGGACTATAAGTCAGCAGATAGATTGCTCTCCCCCATATGTAGCATTTCTCTCAAATATTATATACATGATTTCTTCACCAGACAGACAAATATTCCTGTACTGGATGAGGATCATGTCCTTCAAATAATATCATGCTGCAGATGCACATTCCTGACAGTGTGGTTTTATGTTAGCATCTTCATATTGCAATGGTTGCATCTGTATATCTGGAAGAAGGCATTGGGTTGCCTGCAAACTTTTAGTCTGAGATTGAATAATTGTTTTGAAAAGTTTTTAACTGAGGAATCCATGTAGCCTATCTACACTCAACATTCTAAAGTAAAATTTATTAAAATGACCATCTGTGTGGACTTTCTTAAATAATAATTTAAATTTAAAAAATAAATAAATCTAAATTTAAAATTAATATTAAAATCAAAATAAATTTTATTCCTCAATTTCAAATATTTATATATGTGCATTAATAAATAATTTTTGTGTGTTATTACTGGCAGTGGCTTATTTTATTTCTTTAATATTAAAAATATATTTTTAAGAAGTTTTATATTAAATCTCTGCATCTCCATGATCTAGTGGCAGGGGCTAATGTTCAATATAAAATAAACTTTGGATCTTAATAAGTATCTGCCTACTATATAAATTTTCCAAGTTAAATGGCCTGGTGGCACCCTGTATGCAGATATAATAAGACCACACTCCGACCATTATACTATATATATATATATATATATATATATATATATATATATATATATATATATTAATTACATGCACAAAACTGAATTAAAGATTATAATATATAAATATAATATTAAATTTTCAAACCACAATTGGTTTATAAAACTCTCAACATATCTTGTCACCTATAGTAATGCAAAAAATAAAATTAGAATATCTCATTGAGCAAGTCTTTATCAAGTTGTCCTGGAGATAAATCCTCAATCTCAAATATTTTGTATTAGAAAGATGTAGATTGACAGAAGAGATATCGGTTAGAAAATCTGTCTATGAATTATACATTTTTTTTTTGTAAGAATGAGTGGTCTTCTTACAAACATATATAGATACAAGGAGAGATATAAAGCAGAAATGTCTACATCCTACAATATTTTACAAATTGTTAAATCAGTGTTTTAAGAAAATGGACTCAAATAAAATTAGAACAATACAAAAATATGTAATGAAATAAAACATTAAAAATAAGCATTGGACGAAAATTACAGAGCAAATCAATGTATTTAAATATTTGACAAAGTTGTAACACTGATGATGGAAAAAGTGATGAAAACTTAAAAAGAGCACAATCAGACTTTTTAATAAAAATAGATTATTTTTTTGTTTGTTGAAATCATGCTTAAGAAAGAGACTTGTGAAATATGCTTTGTTTAGGTTGTAGTTTTATGCAAGGCAGAGACATGAATAATTTAAAAAAAAAAGAAGAAAAAATGGAGGCATAAAATGTGGATTTTTTTAAAAGTAAAAAAGAAGATATTAGCAATGTTACCATGTTGAAAAAAATACATGATAAAAATCGTTATTACTGAGAAAATTATGAGAGAAAAAAAAAAGGAATGAGAATAGTCTTATAATTAGAGACAATGAAAGAAATTATTAAAGTTGCATTGGAGAGGAGTTTGGAAATTAAAAAAAAAAAAAGAGGCATAAAATTAAAAAATTAATTGATTAATCTAAGAAAGGGAAGCATTATGAGTATTTGAAAAGTAGAAGCATTGGAGAAAATAGTTTTCACAAGATTTCAATATCATTTACACTTTAATATTTGTAACATACTTGAAAAATAACTTTCAAATACCAGTTAAGAAAAAACATTTTCTATATCCAATGACTCTCAGTTTTATACTAGATTTATCACAGAATAGATTACAAACACTTTGTTAATTGTTAGATTTTCAAATTGTATTTTTATATTCATCATCATTATCAGTTATACTATGCTGCAGATCAAAGGCCTGATATTTCTCTACAAATCTTAGCTGCAAACCTTTTTTTTCTCAACAATTCAACAAACGTTCTGATCTAATCATGTAATCTCAACTTACAAATAATTTGGTGTACTTAGTCCATCAACTATTTAAATCCTTCTATCTTTTCACAATACGACCCTTGTCTTGTTCATTTGCTATCTGTTCGTTTTTATTTTTCTCCAATATATACATTTTTCATATTTATTAATTTCATTTTAATTTCCATATTTGCAGAAAATTTATAATTCAAATAAAATTACTGCATCAACAAAACATCAAAGCAAAAACGTAAATCTTCAAATAGCCATTCTATATGCACTTTAACAGTAGAGCAAAAAATGATTACGTCTTCAGAAAAAACACTTGACATATAAGCATGAATTAGAGATTATAAATCTAGAAATATATATATATACGCATAATGACATCATCTAATCAAAATATTTGTAGATGAAATTAAAAAAAAAAGTGTATTTATGTTGTAAGTATAAATAGCATTTTTCACAAATGCTTAAAAAAATAAAAAAAATTATTCTTTTCTAACTATATAGAAGTTTGAACCTCATTTCTATTTTAAAAATGTTAAAAAAATATTCCATTAGTTGTGTGGAGTGATTCATTGGTTTATTTTGAAGACTGAATATAACAGTTCTCTAGAGAATACTGCATGACAGTTTATTGGAATAAAAAAAAAGTAATCTGGAATAGAGGGGGGGGGGCGTAATGAACACCAGTGTACAGATTTTCTATTACAAATAGAAGAGCTTTTAGCAATATTTTTCTGTTTTTTATACAGTTTAACAAGATCAAAAAATTCACGAGAAACAAGACATATTTTTTTGATTTGAATCTATCTCCATTTAATTTAAATAAATATTTTAAATGAGTTAATATTCTCAGGGTTAAAGGAAATAGTTTATTTTCACACAGTTACATAAATAATTTAGATAATAATAATAAAAAAAAAGATCTTAAGGAAATTGCAAAGTTGATTTAGTTAATAAGATGACTATCATTCGAGTAAGAGAGCAGAAACTGAGGTTCTAATTATACTTGTACCACTGAAAAAAAAATAGCTTAGTTATAACTCATCTATAAAATTTATATAACTAAAGTTCATTAACAGAGTAAAAAGACAGGAAGGAAAAAATTAACATAAATAATTAAAAATTATCTTCGAGTGACCAACAAATATAATTTAAAGTGTTTACTGAAAATAGTATACATGAGTTTATAACAAATTAACTTAAATGCACTTACATATACCAACAAAGTATCAAAAAAATATATACATAATAACCAAAAGTAAAATAAACACAGAGGTGAGAGGGGCATTGGAAAAAAATCAGAAGATGCAATGTGTTTTCTATCTACCATAGATTCTGACGTTTCTTACAATGTTTCAGAAAAAATGTCATATGTATCCCCCCTCCATTCAATTTTTTCTATTATTCTTTTTATTTTTCTAGCTTAGTATTAAAAGAATATTAAATAGTTCACTGTAGGAATAAAAGCTTTTTCAGTTTCTTCCACATATAAATGATGGAGAAAAATAATAGTTAGCCTTAAATATATTAAGCGCAAACAGATGATATAATAATAACGTGAAAGGCTAAAACCTTTGAAAGATGCGCCTTAAAAATGCTTATGTAACAGCCAATCAGATGTAATAATGACTGCATGTGGAACTCTCAATTCAAAAACATAAGCCAGAAATATGAGAAATAGATGGAATCTACCTTCTTCTCTACTTAAATTTATATATAAATAAGCCAGATTCAAGCATTCCAAACTAAGAGCGTGAAGCCTAAAACACCTTCACATTTAATTCACTAAATATTATATACAAATAAACAACATGAAATCTTTCGATTTACTATGAAGCAATTTTCCAATCTAATGAAATGAAAATAACAAATGTAAATATATTAAAATTTATTAAGTACAAGCAGATAATTAGATTTGAAAATTGTTTTGTAGTAAATCGAAAGATTTCACATTGTTTATTTATATATAATATTTAGTGAATTAAATGTGAAGGTGTTTTAGGCTTCACACTCTTAGTTCGGAATGCTTTAGTATGGTTTATTTATATATAAATTTAAGTAGAGAAGAAGGTGGGTTCCATCTTTTTTTTGTAATTCTGCTTGTGTTTTTGAATTGAGAGTTCCACGTGCAGTCATTATTACATCTGATTGGCTGTAACATAAGCATTTTAAAGCACATCTGTTGAAGGTTTTATCCTTTCACATTATTATTAATAGTTAGCCTTATTGTTTTGTAAAAATTTTGATGATTGCTCAGCGTTTTACTAAAACCAGCTAAATATAAATTTCCAAACAATAATTAGTTGGATATTTAATTGACTATAGTCTGATTATCTAAAAAATTCCTACCTACATTTAAAGTCCAGAAAATATTATAACAAATATATAGAGTATTTAGGAGTCATTCAGTTTATCAGAAAGAAGAGATCAAAACATACAATCATACACTGGGCAATGGACACGAGAAATTAAATGACAGAATAAAAGTATTGCAAACATTTTTTTTATATCTTTATAATTGGATACACTGGTTGGTCAAAAAATAATATGAAGTAGGTTGCATTTAGAAATAAAATGATCCTATGCTCAGTTAAAGTTTGACAGAGTCATATGATTTACAATAATCATTATATTTATTTCTTTATTTGGTGGTGAAGCAAAAGGAAGTGATAGTATTAAAAAATAAATATTATAAATCTATTTTTTTCTAAATATAGGTAAATGAAATGTGCGAATGTTACTTGATAAAACTCTTCATGGCCAGAACAGAGGACTGCATTTGTGGTGAAGGAACTGTCAAGATTTAAAATTGATATAGCTGCTCTTAGCAAAACTCATCTTCCAGAGGAATAAAATTTAGAACAGGTGGATAGATATAATTTTTTTTTTGGGAAAGGTACATCAGTCAGTGAAAGAAGAATTCATGGTGCTGAATTTGCAGTAAATTGTAATATAACATCTTCCACTGTTGGAATTCCTTATTGTATCAATGAAAGATTAATGATTTTAAAACTTGCTTTCATAATAGTATTAGGGTTCATTTTATTAGTGTCTATGTTTTAGAAAACAGGATACATTATTACAGTAATATCTTTTTTGGTGACTTTAATGCCTGTGTTGGTACAAATATTGGCCAAAAGTCAAATGATTTTTATTAGTGAATCACAACATATGGATCAATTATCACAAACAATTTGTTTAGACAGAAAAACTTCTCCAAAAACACGGATGCATCCATGGACAAAACAATGGTATTTAATAGATAACATGATAGATAGAGTCAGAATCTAAGAGAAGTTCACATTATATGAGCACTCACAAGCCCAGATTGTTGAACAAATTATAATTAGTAGACTGTCAAGAATTTTAAAATGATAGTTGCATTAAAAAATAAATATTATTTCAAATCCTATTCACAAAAAAATTGTTCATTTTTTAGAAAAATCTATTATGCATATGGAATTTCAACAGCTATTAAACACAAAATTTACTAATTTCAATCTACAGAACTACCATATTACTGAAGCATGAAATTTTTTTAAGGAGTGTATTATGGTTGCAAGTAAATCTATTCTTGTGTTCATTCAAAAGAATCATGATGGTTTTCTGACAATGAACTTATTATTAGTAATTTAATTAAAAAGAATGTCATTTTGTATTTGCAAAACAATAGATTAAATGTGGAAGATCTGAAGGCAGAAGTTTCAGTTACTGACAAAAAGGTTTAAAAATGATAGGTGAATTAAAACTTCAAATTACGTAATCATTGTTATTCTAGATCTTTTTTTGATACATTGAAAGCAACATATGGATCTGAAAAATAGTATGACAATCCTGCTAAACCCAGCAATGGCACTCTCTCCTATGATGCCAATGATATTTTAAATGGGTGGCAACAGTATTTTGATCGCCTTCTGAATAATAATACAAGAAGTGAAATGATGACTTTTAATAATATATCCATTTTATCTACTCATTTAGATTTGAATAAAAATATTCAGCTTAATGTTTGTAATCTTAAAAACAGAAAAGCTACAGGTCCTGGTGAAATACCTGGAAAAATTTTAAAACATACTGATCCACTGTTATAGATGAATGGTTATTAGAGATTCAATGTGACTTTAGAGAATTAAGAAGCATTATAGATATGATTTTTGTTGCTAAGAAAATGCAAATAAAAAGTGTCAGGAACAAAGGAGTAATTTTTTATACTGCTTTTACTGTTTTGGTCAATGAGTTTAATTTTCTTAGTAGAACAGGTCTATGACATTATTTAAAATAATTTGTTTGCCCACCAAAATGTATTCGTGCTACTTTTATCAGTTCAAAAATGTTTTACTGAATGTTTTTTGATATTTTGAATGCAACTTATAAAGATTTCAGTTTATTAATTAATATTCAAAAAAAAAAAACTCAAGTTCTTTATTAATTAGTGATGGAAGAAAAATTCTCAGCAACTTTCAGTTTGGATGATAATATAATTTAGTTTAAATACCTTGGTAGTTTTATAAGTAGAAAGCTGGACTTAGATGTTGAGATCCCACACAGATTCTAATGTGCTGTTGCTGCTTTTAGTAAGTTAAAGAACAGAAAATTTCACCATAGGAAAATAACTATTGCAAGTAAATTAGCTATATATAGAATTGTTATTTTACCTAATTTATTGTATGGATGTGAAATTTGGATACCCTATTGTTATAATATAAAGATAGTAGAAAAGTTTTATTTCAGCATGTTCTGTAAAATTTTAAAAATACAACGACAAAATTGTAAAACCAGTCAATATGTTCTTCAGTTTTCTGGATGTAACACCATTGGGTCCTTTCTTGTAAAATCACACCTTTATTGGTTTATTGGATTGGACATGTAAAATGAATGAACAATGAAAGACTTCCTAAAAGGATATTTTATAATAAAATTGAGCATGGGTATCATAAGAAAGGTAGATCCCATCTATATTATATGGATTATCTCCAAGACATTCTAAAAAGACAATTAAACATTCTGTCAAACTATTTCAGAAAATGTTTTCTGCTGAGGAAACTATAAGACAGCAGCATAAAATAAGATGTATTTATGCTTTACAGATTAATTCGCATAGTCATAGCAAAATTCATTTCTATAATTTTCTCTCTCTTCCCTTTCTTTTCTTCCTTTTTTGGAGTTGGAATAGTTATATTTATTTTTTAAATGACCACTTTTTTTAATTTATTTATTATTATTTTTTTAATAATAATAATAATAATAATAATAATAATAATAATAATAATAATAATAATAATAATAATAATAATAATAATAATAATAATAATAATAATAATAATAATAATAATAATATTATTATTATTATTATTTGAAATTTAAATGAAAGCAACTAAAATTTTCAGGAATAATTATATATAAATGACACTCATACAGATTTCTTGAGCTCTGGACATTCACTGATGTTGGATATAGAGCATGAAATTTATATATTAGCCTGATTTTAAACAACATCATAATACAAATGAAAAGTCAGTTTTTGTAAATATAAATATGAAATATGCATAGCTAAATGTATATAAATTTTAAAGGGATGTAGTCAAAACTTTTGGGAAGCTATGAATAAATGACCTTCATACATCAATAAATGCAAAAAAAACAACAAAAAACAGAGAGACCACCTACTTCTTGAGCTTTGGATGCTAAGAAACATTCTTTCATTGACATTTTCAGAAATGTAATAAGCCAATATACAAATTTCAAATGCTATTTCTAACAATATTAATGAATGCTGATAAATATCTAGAATTCAAGAACTAGATGATCTCTTTATTCTTTGCTTTTATTGATGTATAAAGTGTCATTTATATATATATAGCTTATTGCAAATATGATTGCTTACATTTAAATTTTGCATACATTAATGAATATGATGAAAGAAATGAGCTGATGGTCAAAATAGATAATAGTACTTGGCATGCCAAGTTGAAGGCTTTGTCTGCTGAGATGAAGGCAGTCAATGCCAAAATAGACAGTAATTCTGCCAAGTCAAAGGCTAATTCTGCTGAAATCAAGGCCAAAGTAGGTAGTAATTCTGCCAAGTTGAAGGTATTATTCAATAGTAAATCTAAAGAATTAGAGATTAAATTTGCAGAAAAGTTAAAAGGGTGTAGGGAAGAAGCAATTGCCATTAGAGAAGAGTACAGAATTGAATCCATTTCCCTGAGAGCAAGGTTTGATGAATCTAATAAGATGAGGGAGGAAATTCAAAGGATACTGATGAAATTTAAGGAGTCGAGAAAAGGGTGCCAAAATTTGCAGGAGCAGATCACTGAGGATAATAAGCTTTAAGGAATGAATTCTAGGCACTTAAGTGTAAGATGGAATGCTCCTCTTTGCAGACTGTATATGTTGAGATGAAAGCTGAAGTTAAAATCACTGTTGACCTTCAGGGGGAAGAACTTCAACTTAATAAAGAACACTGTAAGAAAGTAATCCAACAAATTAATGATGATAAAGTCCATGAGATGTATGAAAAGTTGGACACTGTCACTAGGGCCATCTCCAGTCATTTTCAGGAAAGAGACATCAGATTAGACATTCCTGTGAAATTAATACAAATCAATGAGGGCACTAGATCAAAGAAAATGACATTCTTAAAAAATGTAATTATAAGATGCAGAAGTACAGGTTTATGCATTCAGGTTGAAAAATTAAAGTCAGTACGAATGAAAAAAATACCATGATTCTAAAATATCTTGATAAGCTTTACTGATACAATGGTCAGGAAATAAGTTTACAAATAGCATGTATTTGTGTGATTTAAATGTGAGAGAATTTTATCTGAGTATATGCAATTGTGATAAACTATTTGAAAAGGAAACATTAGGGATAACTCTTGTCATTTTGCAGTCAATGATGGTAGAACAAGACAAGATGTTTGATTTATGATAGAACAAAGTTTAGGGATAGGATATATTATCCGAATATAATAAAAGATGCAGAATATGGGTTATAAAGAAAAGGGTAGTTTATTTTCATATGGTATGTGGAAGCTATATTTTTAGCTGATCTTTAGTAAAGTGTATCCTTATAAGAATTCATACAAGCACAATAGTTTAAACCTGTTCTAAAATATCCTGCCAAGACAAAATAAAAAAGTATAATGATACACAGTGTAAAAGAAGTAGATAATTAGAGGCAGTTATTCATAATTAAACTTTAATCTATTATGTAGAATTCATATTTTTTGCATATTTTAAAAGTTAATTCTTTTATTCACCAATTATCTAAAGGGTTTGGTATTTTTGACTCAATTTTCAAGTATCCATTCAGGATCAAATTTGGAATTATCTGCCTCACATTAATATTCTTTGCTTTTCAATAAATCCTTTCTAACCTCAAGTTCTATGTTATTATGAGATAATGTTATGACATTGTGAACACGTACTTGTTAAATTTTTGTACTTGAAACAATTTATTTTTTTATACTTGGTGGAATAGTTTTGAATTAGTAAAGTGAATTGCTGGGTATAGGTCTAGAAGATAAATTATTGGATGATGTTAGCTCCTATATTTCATGTTGGTTTGTAGGCCCCATGTTAGTCACCCACAGGAATAATAATTTAAAAAGTTTTTCAAAATCTATGAAGGACCTTACAAGATTAAAAACAGGGTTGGATTGAATGCTTATATGATTTGTACATCAGATGGCCAAAGGGAACTTATAATGCTCAAAGCCTCAGATCTGTGTATCATAAATAGTGGCATTGCTTTAATCCAAACTGGTCTTCATTCATCTTTCTGTTCTTGGACATTCTGTTCCAATGTTCTTGAAAGACTGGAAAGATAATAATGCAACTCTAGCGGTCTTAACTTTTCCCTATAATAATTAAAACAATTTTTTTTATTTCCTCACTAGAAAATTACTAATGATCGTACTGTGTATGCTATTTGGCATTGTGCTATGATTTGAAAAGAAATTTTTTTATATGAATTTAAGTAACCCAAAGGAATGAATCCATTTACATTGACAAAGTATTACACCTGGGTCTCGTTTTATGCGGATTATTTTAATGTGATTTTGAAGTTATGCAATTCATGTTTCTTCTTAATATCCTTCATATTTCACTATATGTATTAGATATCAAGAAATTTAAATTATTAATAACTTATTTTGACTTGAAATACTTTTTTTTTCTTTCAAAAATATAATGTTATATTAGCAGCTTACGTTAATATGGCCATAAGCTGTATTTGGAATCTTAGCTTCTATATAAATAACCTACTTATACTAATGAGTAAATAATAATAATAGATTTATACATATGTATAAAAATATCGCAATAAATATTCAAAAATTTTAAACTTTTAAAACATATTTTGTTAAATATTAACAGAAATAAATATTTTTTTAGATTTTTAAAATAAATAATAACAAAGATTTTATTGATTTTATAAACTGAAAATAATCTTTCGAATGATAATGACTAATCTTTTTGTTTTGATTGCATCTCATTTTTTTAATATAGAAACAGCACAAGACTGGAAGTGGCGCTAGTTGTACAACTGGTCATGAATCTGATTTCTTACCAGTTCACAAATGAACTCATATTGTAAAGTAGCAGTAATGATTAAAATATGTATGAAAAAATGTAAAATTAAATACTGTAGTTAATAAAAAAAGTTTGTCTTATATTAATTTTTTTTATATATTTGAAATTTTTTATTAGTCATACTTTATTGCCTTATTTTTTTAATGCAAATTTTAAAGTAATTTTTTCTTGTTGCTTTGCTTTTATGCCAATTTCAGAAAATTACGGGAACCTATCCCCCATTTTTCAAGGTAAGTTACATTTATTTTTGTGCAATTTCTTTTGTGCGCGTTTTCTGAGGAACCTATCTATTGCATAAAATGAGACCCAGGTGTATACTGATTTTCTTTTAGGTTGTTTTTGTTTTCATTTAAATGGATTTGGTGAAAATTTGAGATTATGCTGGACAGGTCAAATGTGGAAAAATATATTGTTGTTTATTAAGGAGTTGGATCATTTCCCAGTTTTATTTAAGATAATATATGACGTTTTTTTTTGCATTAACTAGGGAAATAGACTTTCTAGGAGTTTCCCTTGGCTTAACAAAAAAATTATAAAAGAGAAACAAGAAGAGGAAAGCATATACAATATCTGACAAAAGAGCAGGACAAACTTAGTAGCAGTGTATACATTAAAAAAAAAAATTCTAGTTGCAGAGTCATTCTAACTTGTTTCAAATTGCTGTTATAGTATTTCTCAGTACTGATATGTAACCAGGCAATAAAATATCTTAGTTGCAGAAAAAATAAGTATGTTTGTTAAGTGCACCTGAAATATACCAGTCAGAACTCTCAATGAAACCTTTCCAACTTCAGAAGATTGCCAAGAAGGTCAAAAACCTGGAACCTAATAAAATTTAATCTTTTGCATACTGAACTGTTTTTCCAATTATCTGCTCTTATTTTGCCCAAATAGTTAAGCAAAAAAGTTAAGCAAAAATTAAAAAAACACACTACAAAATCACCCCCAAAAGTCTTTGTAAGAATTAAATCAGAAGTATTTCAGCAGCATTAAGCTTACCAAATTCTTCTGAACCAATCCACGGTCAGAATTTATTAATTTATATATAAAAGGCTTTATTAAAATAATAATATAATTTGTGAATGTTAATAATCGGCATTTAAATTGTTTTTATTTAAACGTATATTGCTTAGTTCATTTGATTAACAAATCTTTTTAATATGTTATAAGATATTGATGTAAATTATTTAGATGTGTTTATATAATTCTAATTAATCTTTTTTATATGATGTTCAGTTAATTTTTTTGTTTTTCATTTTTGAAATCAATTGAGAGTGTTGAAATAAATTGTTAATATTTTTTATTTAATTTCATTTGATAGTTGAGCATCAGTCTCACAGTAATCTCATGTCCAATGCATATATACTGAAACGCTATTGAGTTTTAGCACTCATGTTCTGAGCTGAGAAAAATAAGACTGTTACCAAATGAACTGGGCTGATTGTCCAAATGGTAAAATATTCATGTAGAGTCTTTCTTAAGTGAAAGTGGTACCTTAAATAAAGCCTATACATTCTAATAAAACTTTTATGAATGAACATTAAATGAGACCCTCTGAAGTTGGTTGGTAATCAAGAAATCAAAAAATATAACTAGGATGCCATAACTAAATATTTATATAGGGAATGGAAGGTTTAATCATCATCATCAAATCTGATTTTATTAGTCTTTAAAAATCCTGACAAAGTACATATTATTGTAGAATAATGCATATTACACCAGAAGTGTTATCTGTGTGTATAGGAACATGAATGGTCAGTATAAGCATATTATCATCACTAGATTCATCATTAGTGGTAAGTGTTCTCAGTTCAATATATATATATATATATATATATATTATATATATATATATATTATATATATATATATATATATATATATAAATTAATATCTTAATTTATGCAATCTATGAAAATGATAAACTATTTAATGAATGATTTGGATATTCGATCAAAACTTTGTGTGTTAATTTTTCTCATTTTTACAAAAAGAAATTCTGAAGAAGACAACAAAAATAATCAAAAACTGTTAGGAAAAAAATAGTGCAAATGATTAGCTTAATTAAACAATAACAATATCATTAGATATAATGGGACATTTATAATCAAAATTGAGTTTCCCTCCCTAAATGAAGTGTTATAATGTAAATATATATCTATAAAATAAATACAAATAGACCAACTATAGACTCAGTAAATAATAATACTGCAATTACATTTTGTTTTATAGTTAGCACATCATTTATTCATTTGACTAATTCATATTAATCAGTGAACTTTATCTTTAGATAAGAATAAGTAGATATACATTTATAATTAATGATTTGATGATTTTAAAATTGATTATGGACCAGCTATTTGAAAAAATCCTGTTACAAAATTTTCAAATGCCCATCAATATTCAAGTTTTAGATCATGGTATGGCAGATGAATATTCTAATTATTACATTATGCACAATCTTTTATAAACATATATGAAAAATTCCCTTAAATATATATTGATTGATGGATCAAATTAAATATATGAAATGTAATTAATTTTTTATTTGTTTTTCATAAATTAATATAGATATTATAAGTGAACATCATCAAAGGATGCTTCACTTTGATTCCCTTAAACTCATTATCAAAAAGTTAATATTTAATTATTTTTGGTAAATTAATTGAACAGTTTTAAGAAGAAAAAATGAATGCTGATATATTCATAAGAGAATATTATTAAGACTAAACAAGTCGATCAAGTGGAGAGAAAATCATTGGAAACCAATTATTTTTAACATACGGACATGGCTCCATTAATGCAACCGACAATTTTTGTTGTTATTGTTGTTTATGCAAAACTTTAAGCCAATCTAATATTTATTTTTTGCACAATGTTATTCTAACTTTTACGATGACAAACTAAGAGATATTTTCCTTCCTTAATTTTAAAATTATTTAATAAATCAACTTTCTGGACCATTTCGTCGTTCATTGATGTAGGCTTAGGTTACCATATTCTTAATATTCATGGTAATAACTTCAGCATCATTTAATATCCGGTCGTAAAGAAGCATAAATAAATCATATATATATATATTAAAAAAAAAAGATCGGTTTTGAAAAGAAAGATGTCAACAAGAGAGAGAAAGAGAGAGAAAATTAGAAATAAAAATACATTTTAATTTTTTATTTAGCCAATCTGCATGAAACTAGAATTTAATTATTACATCAAATAATTTCAGAGTTGAATAACATCAAAGTCAATTTTCAGCATTAAATTAAATTTTTTTTTCAGCTATTTTAAACCACACAGAGGGAAAAAACTTCCTATCTCATAATATAAAACTGACTTAGCTAAGAGCTAAAACATTTAAAAAAATAAAATGAAGCAATCATTTCTCAACATCCAACTTAATTTTATTTTAAGAGCATGTTTAACACCATCATCATCATCATCATCATCATCAGCCATTAATAAATGAATAAGGCCATCTTAATTCCAAGATAAAAAGACAAAACTAAAACATAATAATATTAATAAGACAAAGAGATAAAACTAAAACTTAATAATGACGACACAACCAATATGTGCGATACATTTCTACACCAAGATCACATTCCATTATTCTAATCATTTGAAATTTTGTGATTCCTCCTTTTAATTTTTTTTGCAGAGAATGTTTCTTTCTGAAATACTTCAACACCATATTTATTAGTTCTCCATTAGATGTTTGACATCATCATTATCATCATCATCAAAAACAATCACTCATAAACAGTATGCCTATATTTAACTCCAAGAAAAAATGATAGAGACAAACAATAATAATAAACTAAATATAAGTTTTGTGATAACTACACAAATCAATTTATGCACTACAAATAGGCCCACATATAGAACATGTTGGCAACTTATTCTATTTTATTTGATATTTTATGGTGTTTTTTTTTATACTTCTGCAGAAAACTTTTCTTTTTGAAATACCACAACATCATTTCTAATTGTAGTCGCCAATGTATTCTATTCCCTGCCATATCTTCCCATAAAAATAATCAATGTTAACCATTAGAATTCCAATGAGGTAATATTCAAAATGTGAATGAAGTCTACCCATGAAAATCACTCTCATATTCAATGATGAAACATTCTTTTAGAAGTCTTGTATTGTTTATATATTTCACATGTTCAATCTAATAAATATCTTGATTTTCTTTTTACAATAGCAGACTCAAATGCTAATATAGTGTCAAAACATCATCACATATATATATTTAAATAAGTGTGGCAAAAAATAATATGTTGCTAATGCTTTGATTCTTCTTTAAGATCTTAAAAAAATGAGCAGGGCAAATTCTCTTGTCAATGCAGCTTTTGATACTATATGATTAGAAAATGAACACAATAGGATACTCATTAATAAGCATCAGCCAATGTAATAAGTTTAGTAACTTCTTAAACTCTGAATTTAAGGTTAAGAAGTACCATAGGTTTTTTTTCTTGTCAGTTCTTAATTGAAACATCAGTTGAATTTTTTTTTTTTTTGATGTTTCAATTTAGACATTGGATATTTAATCAAATAGCAATAAAAAATGTCAGATGACTCAAAAAAATATGGGGAGATGCATGTTAGAAGGAACAATGGAACTGAATGCAAAATATGTGCGTGAGAGAACAAACTGATATCATTAAAATAAAATACTCAGGACATATTGTAATAATAAATGAACAACTAATGTCTTATAATGGATCCTAAAAGATTATAAAGACCTAAAATGGGACTTCACATGAGTTAGGTAAATGAAAAAAGAAAGTTTGCCATTGTAATGTGATGAAGGAGGTTAAAGATCAGAGGCTTTTATTTTGCATTGAATCAATAATGATTAAAAATAATACTGATAATGATTTAGATAAGATGCTAAATCAGTCAGTCATTCTTCATTACCATAACACAAATTTGGATAAGATATTTTCAATGTACTCATGAATTTTTTTTTTGGATATTTTAATTAGTTTTATTATTGGGCTATTTTGTGAAAAATAAAGACCTGTGTTTATTAAGCTAGGATGTGCCACTATCTAAGTAACAAACTAGAAGATTTAAAAAACAATTGTAAAAATAAAAATTTTGATAAGCTTTAATGACATTGAAAAGATTGTAATTATATAACTGCAATCAGTTTGTTTTGTCCCTTATCATACATTGTAATTTTCACTGCTACATTTAAAATTCTAGCACACATCAGAGCAACAAATATATTTAATAGCATTTCCACAGGGAAAAAAACCCAGTACAAGTGAAATATATTATTCACAAAGTGCATAGAATTTTGAGCAGTTTATTATCTTTATTTTATTTTTAAGATTATATAAGTTTTAATGATTGATAAGTAGAATACAGGAACTGAAAATGAAAGCAACTGGCATTGTAAAGAGAGATTTGGTAACAGAATTAAAACAAAAAACTAAGATTTTATGAATTCAATGATCTTTTTATTATTACTTCAGTTTTTAAAACATTAATCATGCATGGTGGATGTTCAATCTCTAAAAATATTGTCTCCCTTTCACATTCCATAATATTTTATTCAGTTCATTTAGCTGACAATTTAATTGCATAGCAGTTTCTTTTATTTCCTCTTTATTTCTAAACAGCTTTGAAAAAAACTCCTAGACAGATAAAATGTTTTATTAAATGAATTGACTAAGCCATTGTCTAAAATACACAAAAAGAAATACAATTTTTTTTAGATAAAATTATCTTCTCAAGGAAAATGGAAGCAAATTGCAAAACTTAAAATTAAAGAATAATGCTACTTCTAAGAATATGACATTAGTTAATAACAGAAAGATTCAAATGGCTTTAAATAATCAAAACAAACACATTTTAAAAATAGAATGAGCTATTAAAAGAGCAGTCCTTCCATCTATTGCTGTAATTAATAAAATTATTGGCACTTTCTACAAACAGAAGATATAAAATTCATTTTCCAAAAAAGATTCTTTGCAGAACGAAAACAGTTTCTTGATTTAAAAACAAAAAACTATAAATGGTAACTATTCAAAAATTGGGACCATATGCCTAATTCCATTAGAAAAAAATATTTAAATTTCCATCTGAACACAAAAAAATTATTTTGGGAGCTAAAAAAATATTTTGCAACACAATGCTGAAACATAATCATTATCTCATGTTATTGGTGGAGTAACTTAACTTATTCCTCCCACAAAAGTCAGACCTAGAATTATTTTCGAGGACAAATTCCTTAAAAAGCTGTACACTACTACTTAACCACAATATAAAATAATAATTTTTATTAAATGCTTTTAAATAATATTTAATTTATAAAGCGCCAACAGTATTTGAAATTAAACTGAGAGACTACAAACCTCTTGCGCTTATTAGCCAATCAGGTGTTATTAACAGCGATCAAATTCCCTGTCTTGTATTTATGATTTGATTGCTATTAATAACCCGTGATTAGCTAATAAGCGTGAGAGGTTTGCAGTCTCTCAGTTTAATTTTAAATGCTTTTACTGAAGTTGAAAAATCTGTTTGTTGTTTATTTATTTAATTACATTTTTTTAACATTTTAAAATTGATATTTAATATATTCAAGATCAATAGAACTTGTTGAAATTTTGTACATTTGTTTAAAATATCTACGAAAGTGATAGGACACATTAATTGTTTAAATTTCCAATCAAAATAAAAATGTAAAACACTTTTCACAAAAAAATATTTCATATTTTTAATCACTTATATATGCATATATTATTATGTACACATAGTAAATGTGATATATGCATTACAACTTAGAGCAGAAATATATATATATATATATATATATATATATATATATATATATATATATATATATATATATATATATATATATATATATATATCAACTATCTATAAGTATCCAGTTAATTTAGAGTACAATATAGTTTTACATTTTCATTTACTGTGCCAAAAGTAAAAACAAAAATAACAGGGATAAAATTTTTTTTTATATTAAATACTTTTATTGACTGTGCACTAAAAAGAAAAAAAAAGTTTCTTAAACCACAATTAGTATTTTTAAATTTAACTTGAAATAAAAACATGTGAGATCAAAAAATTAATTAAGTTAATCCCTATTTTTTATAACACAGGATTGATTTAATTAATTTCTGGATCCCCCTCTAATGCTTTTATTTCAAATTAAATCTAAAAATCCCAATTGTTGTTGAAGAAACATTTTCCCTTTAGTCCACCATCAATAAAAGCATTTAATATAATAATTTTTTTATTTATATTATTAAATACTAAGATTAAAGTTATATATAAAGAAATTGTCTACGTCTTAATCTTACTATCGTCAGTATTATTTATTTATTTAATATATGGATATTTTTATGTAACTTAAACTATTAACAAAATATCATAAAGAAAGTAGAATTATTAATGGTTTTATTAAATCTTAAATTCAACTACTGTAATCATAGATTTGGTACTCAACAAATTAATATCTATATGTTAAACACCATTTATAAAAGTAGTTGAGTGCATTTACGGATTATCCTAAATTTGTTGATGAAATTCTAGTAATGATTAGGAAGACCAAATCCAGATGAAAAAAATTGTTTGAAACTTCATAAAAATCTTATGCTTTATGCCAGGGGTCCCCAACCTTTTTGCACTTAAGAGCACATTCTATAATACCGGCCAGGTGGCGGGCACCATTTATTTTTTTTAACCAGATGGCGGGCAACATTTATTTTTTCAATCTAAATTTATAGTTGGATATTGTTAATAATACACATAATGTACAAAAAAACATTTATTTCAAAAATAAAATTTTAACATCTAATTAAAGTTTATATTTTTATGCTGCAAAAGTATAGTATGCTCTACAATTTGATTACAATATAATACAATAATTTAGAAGAAATTTTAAAAATTAAATTTATTTGTATTAGATAAATAATTTTTTATCGTGTTCGGATAGCGGCGGGCACACATAAAATGATCTGTGGGCGTCATGGTGCCCGCAGGCATAGGGTTGGGGACCCCTGCTTTATGCCATAATTTTTAGTTGTAGATTTTTGTTTGAATATGCAGAAAATCAGGTAAAAAGTGTATTTCAAACTTTATTTCCAAATATTTTTTCCAAAAGTTTATCCTTTCATTTCCTTATCAATCATTCCTAACACATCATTCTTTGTACAATTATAAATAATTTGTTTTTTCTTCTACCTCTTTCTGCTGATCTCATATTTCAATCTGAAGGTTTTTTCACCCAAATTTAGTCAATTATTTCTTTATGAACCAATCATAACTTTCTCTTTATATAACTATTAGCGACTTTTTTCTACATACATATTTTTACCGTTTATTTTTTCAAAATAATAATTCATTTAATGTCAATCCAAATTTCTCTTTTGAACACTGTTTTCAATTTTACATTTCTAATTTTATTTTTTTTAACATCATCATTTTCTTTAATACTTTCTTCTTTCCTTAATTATCTCTATATAGTGATGTTTCATATCCAATTTCAAACCAAATATGGTTTTACAAATAGTTATTCGGCGTATATATATATATAATCCTGTAATATAATAATTAGTGCAATTGTATATCATGCTAATAAATTAAGGTTCAAATCTGGATAAAACTCGAACACTTTTTCAGATAGAAAAATCCTAAAACGAACTTACGATTTTTTTAATTATTGGCACGTAGCCAACTAAAGCAGCTATATGAAAATTGACTGCCACAATTAATCACTTAAGGCTTCTTTCAAGTCTGCCTGTGTATACATACACACACGCACACACACACACATATATATATATATATTCTTTTTCCGGAAAAAAAAACAAAAAACTATTTTGATAGATTAAAATATTTACTAAGTCAAAGTTTTATTCAAAAAAGAAAAAAAAAATTCTTTTTTTATCCTGCTTATATAATTTTCCAGATCAAGGTAAATTTTAGCTCATTAATTAAATACTGCCTTGCTAGAGAAACAACCCACGCACACATAGGTGTCCTATCATATTCTATTGCTAATGATCTCAGAACTAACTGAAACAGAACTAAGGCTGGAGCAACTAGATAAAAAAAAAGGGGCCCAGAGAGACTTGATTTCGTTTACTGCCACTGTCTTTTTGTAAAGTCTCTCTGGGTTTTAATAATATTTCAAGGATACATATAAATATTTATGATACATTTAATTAGCTTTCGGAAATAAAGCAAAACTAATTTACAGTTTGTTTGTTTTTACTTAAAATATTTAAAAATTCAAATGCTACTTACAGTTACAACTATTAAATCAATATAGAACATTTAAATATTTATATATATATGCTTATACGCAACAGATTCATAGTACAATGTCTACTATAAGAATTGAAATCAATACTAAAATGGGTACTTAATAATATGGCCGATATTTCAAGTAAGTTTAGAACTTCAATTATGATATTTTTATCAATATGTTACATGGATTAAGGAATAATAATTTAGCCATATAAATCAATAGTCCATATAAAAATTTTGATTAAAAAATCCAATGAACTTATAGTATTCCTGTATTGCACTCTATATTCTCATAAACTATATATTTCTAGAAAAAAAACCCCCCTCTAATCATCAGGTAAACTAGAGGGATAAACGTCCAAGTCTCCTCACAGAAACATTATGTCAACTTTCTATTTAAATTCCATGGTTATATACAAGTTGGTTTTAAAGATTGAATATTTTCACGATCAAATATGCATATATACATACTATATACATATCCCACTTAATCAAGCATATGCATACACATAGGTATACAGAAATATTATATATATATATAACAAAGTGGAAATTAAAATTTTGTGTACGAATTAATAGCAAATTTACAAAATTTGTTATAATCAACGTTTTATTTTATGGTAAATTACAATATATAATTAAATTGCATAATAAAATACTTCTTTACATATTTTATATTATTAAGATTATATAGTGTTTCATTTGTTTTGTTCTATTGTAAAAAAAATTTCATACTAATGATTGGATACAGTAATCAGGATGCTGTCAGGTTTCACAGGTGGCAGATAATGGAATGACCTTTAGAAAAGATCATCTATAAGTAACAAATAAACAGTGCCAGATCAAGAGCTCCAGCAGCCTTGTAAAAAATAGATGGCCTATCAAAGTGTTAGGTAATTTCTTATGTAAGTGGATCTTTTCTATCTACTATTTTTCCTTCTTCAGTCACTGAAGCTACTGTAAAATTTAGTCAATGTGGGCCTCTTATGCCATTAGACATTTCCTTACATTAAATGTAACAATAGTAATGTGCATTGCATTCTCTAACTACATAATCAGCATCTCTCATTTCAATTCCCTTTTTCTTTTACCTCAAGCCCACAAAAATTAAAAAAAAAAAGTAATATTAAGAATAGGTTTCATAGGTTGGCAGTTCTTCATTGCAATCTTTACTTGAGACACCACAATCACCAATGAATTGATTTGGAATTGGATTAATTGAAACAGGAGTTTCAGTTGGCAAAAATTGTACATTTAGGCAGTCCTACTGAGGAATTTCTCTGCTTACCATGGAAAAGAATCTAAAAAATATAGTCTAAAAATGGTCTATCTCACACAGTATAATTGGTGAAGTAATCATTTTAGCAGCAAAAATAATAACAATAAAAATAATCAGTAATAGTAGTAAAGTGAGAGGCAGTGGTATTATAAAATAAATATGGTGAATGTATAAATTTTATTCAATCAAGCTCTTCAAGACCATAGTGGATGACTACAGTGGATTTAAAATCAATATAATTGCTCTTGGAGAAACACATATCCCAGAAGAAGAAAGTTTTATATAAACAGATGATGGATACAAATTTTTTTGAAAAGACATGTCAATCAATCAAAAGAAGAGTATATGGAGTTGGATTTGCTGTAAAATCTAATTTAGTATCTTCTATTGTTAGAATTCATCACTGAAGAAATGCTTATAGAATCAATGCCTAGTAATAATCTACAAATCCAAAGCATAATGGCAAATTATATCCATTGGCCCTTTCTATAACTTCCCTCAATATACGAATATGATCTACTATACTAAAACCATTTTAAAATCTAGCTTCTTCTTTTGTCTAGTTAAAATCCAAAGTTTTCTGTAGATGAGTTGTAATTATTTTGGTAAAAATTTTGTGTAGAACTGATAAAATACTGATAGGTCTGTAATTTCTAATAACTTCTTTATCACCCATTTTAAATATTAATACTGCATTCTTCCAATTGTCTGGTACAGCTTAGACATTTGGTATATAACTTTGCCAACATTTTTTCTATTTCTTCTGCTTCTTTTAAGATATCAAATATAATTCCATCATTACCTGAAACTTTTCCCTTCTTCATAAATTTAATTGCATGCCTCACTTCTTCATTTAAAATCTTGGTCAATTCAGAAAAGATAGTAGTTTCAAGAAATACTTTTCCTTGTTCTTTATTATATAATTCTTCATAGACCACTTCTATACATTTCATGATGTCTTCTCTCTTTTTACTAATAGTTCTATATTTTTTTCTTATTGCATAAATAAGTTTCTTATCAATACCAAGATATTGATTTACACTCTTGAGACTTATTCTCTTCTACAGCTTTCCTTGTTTGTTTACAATTATATCATTTTCAACTCTTTTCACACTATTTTACAAAATTCAAGATATTCAATCCTTCTTAATGCATCATTTATATATTTTTTTCATATTCTTTTTCTTCTTCTTTATAAACTGTCAAATCAGTAGAAATTTTACTGGTCAATTGCTGCTTTTTTATACCAGCTTTCTTTGTTGCAGTTTTTAAAAGTGTAACAGTTATCTTCCTATTGATTTCATTCAAACCTGAATCATGTTCAAGATCTTTTAATATTAGAAAATGATTTGAAAATTCTAATTTAAATTCATTGGAATGTTTCTGAAGATTATGAATATCAACTATGAATATTGTTTTTCTTAATAATTTTTGTCTCTCTAGTTTTGCATTAAACATGTATCTTACATCTCATTAATCAATGATCACTTCTTATGTTGAAATTATTAAGAACATTACAATCTTAAAAAATATATTTTCTGTTAGTCAGAATATAACCCAATTCTGCTGTATCTTCATTTGAATGCTTCAATATCTATTTCCTTTAACACTTTTCTAAAAAAAAAAAAAAAAAAGAATTCATAATATAAAGTTTTTCTTTTTCTGTAAATTCCACAAGTCTACAACCTCTCTCATTTCTATCACCATAAGCATATTTACCTATAATTTTTTTATCTTTCAACTGTTTATCACTTCTAATATTAAAGTCTCCCAAGGCAATTTTAAAATGTTGTTTGGTCAGCTTTTTGTATATCCATATAAAAATCCTCTACTTCATCATCACAATGAAAACTTGTTAGGGCAAGACATTTTTAAATCACTGGACATAGAAGAATATATTTTTTGATAAGCTTCTGTGAATCTAAAAAGAATTTTTTAAAATAAAGTTCCAAAATTATGTGAATGTGAAATCTACAAATTTATAAATAATGAATATGTGCACTATGAAAATGCTGTCTTGATTATTGAAACTGTTTTTAGCAGAAAACCTAACATATGCAAAGATCCTTGAACAATAGCAGCTAGTGCATTCACTAGTTACATCATCAATCTGGGTTTAAATTCAAATGAATCTTTTATTTTTTTTTAGATAGATGAGAATTTTTCAACTGTTACGTTTTTATAGGTGGGTGACTCATAGCTAATTTAGAAAGCTATTTTATGATTGGATAGTAAGTGAGTATTAAGCTATTCTTAAGCAAACAATAAAAAAAAACATGCTACAAAAACCTTTATCCTAACAGAATTTATGGTGAAATGATAGCACATTAGTTTATGACCTGAGATTTAAGTACAAAGTGAAAAAAGAAAATTCTTTTTTTCAGGTACCTTATCAAATCAGACTAGATTATTATGTAAAGGAATATCTAACTATTGTTGAGAAAAGATAAATCCCAGTTTACAATCTGGGTTGCAAGATAACCATAAAAATCAAAAGCAATCAAAATATTGTACAATCTTTGTCATTTATGGAGAAAGTGTCAATCACATAAACACATTAAGACCATGGCTTATCTGAACTATTAGTATTGATACTATATCATAAAACATATACAAAGCTAATATCATTTTCCTCAGCTTTTATATAAACTTCAGGAAATTAGTTTTTATAATAAAATAAATGTGTGCTATATTTAATGTTTGTATAAATCATATAAATTAATGATATCAAGCTTAATACTTAAAAGTTTAATATTTAACTTTTCAATAAGGATAAACAGCAAAATAATTGCAAATCTAAATCTGTTAATAATAAAAAAATATAACATTAATAACATTGTTTTATTACTTTATTTACTTTATGAAGCTACTTAAGATTTATAGTCACTAAAAGCTATGGTCTATGAAATTTACAATATTTATCTCAATATTAAAATGTGCACTATAAATACTATAGAAACTTTTTTATGATTGTTGGCTAAAGATGAAATTAAATTTGTTATAAAAAATAAATAATTGAAATTTAAAAAAAAACAATCACATACACAATTTATTATAAAAATAAATTAATTTAAATTCCAAAAAAAGAGACATACATACAATTTCAAACAAAAACAAAAAATGACAGGAAAACGGAGATATCTCATAGAATAAAAAAATTCTGAATGAAATGGAAGAAAATAAAAAGATAACATCAAAGAAAATCAAGACACAAAAGTAGAAGAAATAAGAAAAGAAAGATGAAGAAGTTATGGACACTTAAAACTATAATTTATACATTTTGATTTGCCTGTCTCAATATTCAATTTTGCAATAAAATGCAACTATTTTATGATTATTAACTAATGATAGATTAAAGTTAATTTTGTTACAAAAGGAAAAAATACACACAAACACTACTTTTTTTCCTCACGTCAAATGCATTAACCGAGAAGTGAACTCGGGCCAGTTGCTTGGAAGACATGCTAACCGCTAGGCCACCAATGCCTGACATACAAACACTATTTATTATGAAAGAAAAATGTTTGAAATTCTTCAAAAACACACACACAATTCAAAAGGTAATATTCTTTAAATCATAGAAGAAGATTCACAGAAACATCCCATTCGAATTTATCAATTTACCTCTTTTTATAACTTATATATACACAAACATAAATATTAAATGATTACCTTTCCAAATGCTATGAGCAAACTGTCAAAACAATGTGACAATTTACATTAATGACCATTTTACATTACTTTGACAATATGATAAAAGAAGCTGGCATATTAATATTATGAACAATGTTTGGAAGGGTCATCGTTTCAATGTTTACATATAATAATGCTAATATTAATTTATACTTAGATAATTTTTAAAGAAATTGATGAATTATAGATAAAAAGGACTAATGGTTTTATTGCTCAGGAGTTTATAAGACATTTGAGTGCCAGAATTGATACTGTGATATTCTGATCTCAAGCCAGATACTCTATCACTGCACCAAACTATGCATGATATACATTATATAAAAATATATGATGCTTGAATTGCAGAAAATCCCTAAAGCAGACAAAAAATCTTTGAAATATAGAATAAATACAGAAAAACAACAGAGAAGTTATTGAAAATTATTATAAATGAAGACCTATTGCTTTGCAAATCTACTGGCTAAGAATATAACCTGTACTTCAAGCCAAGAACAGATAAAACTTGGAAATTTTAAATTACAAATATGCTTGCAAATTTTTTTTATAGAGTCCACTAGTAGTGGAGAATAAATGGGCATTGCGTTAAATTATTATTAGTTATAGGCTAAAAGTCCAATATCAATTGCTAAGATGAGTGACAATGCACTAACTGTAAATGGATAGAATACAGTTGCAACAAAATGTAGAATCACTATTGGTAGCACAATTATATATATATTGTACTCTTTATAATTGGTACAGATTGTTAGGTAGGGTTGGAAAAATGGCTATATTTAAAAAAAAATTTAGATTTAGGTTATTTTTTAGCATATAATTTTGATATTATAGAAAACAGGGATTAAAACATTGTTGATAGGAGCTTATAAAGATATATTAGTTTGAACTCATTTGGAAATGAATTAAATATAAAATGATACAATAAGTTATCTAAAAGATAATATCAATTTTTATTTATTATATTTAAAAAATATTGCAGAGATAGAATAGCTTAATTATGGCAGTAATTATTTTATATTATAGGTTTAAAGTAATTATTTTGTTCAAAACATTGTTTAAATGATAATTTAATATTAGTTTTAAAGTGTGCTGAAAGTATCACATGATTAGAAATGATTGTGTGAATATGTAGGCTTATAAAAAGTTAGGGAAAGAAAACTTAAATTTTAGCTTGTTAAAAAAAAGTTTGATACATAATAAACTGTAACAATATTAAGTCTAGAGATAATATTAGAAAAGCAATAATTAAAAATTATTATTTTATTTAGGTGTACTATTTTATTTTTTAAATCAATTTCAGGTTATTTAAATATTATAAGTATAGACTTTTATTCTTCTCCTTTACTTTCTTTGCATTTCTTCATATATATATTACTTATATTAACTCTTCTCATATACATTTTAATGCAAAAATCTTTTTAAATAAAACTTCTTTATTTTTCTGACAGTTTTGACTGTCCAGCAGTCTTTATCAGAGCTACAATATTTGAATGATATAAATACATAACCATTACTTTATATATATAAAATATATGCATATCAAAATATATACGCATTATCCCTTAAACATACATATATATCCACATACACCCATAGACATATATATATATTGTAACGTTTATTTATATACGTTGCAAATATATTGGCATTTGGTAGAAGCTAAAAAATAAAAGTAAATTTAGATTTTTTTTTGACTAATTTTTTTTAAAAAAATAACGTACAATGAAAGTTAAATTATTCTTTCGGTTTTTTTTTATGTAATTAGAAATAAAAGTTAGAATTGGAGAGAACAAAAGACACAAATTACCAATCTAGATAAGAGAAAGTAAAAATATTTCAACTAATTAAAGATGGCAGAATTATGCTGAAAAAAATAGAGACTTTGTAACATAAATTTTATAAACAATATATAAGATTATCAACGGATATTTTGACAAACAAAAGATATGCGCAGAAGTCAGAAAACTGGGCCTCTAGAGAGTATAAAAGGGAGAGATCAGTTTGAAGGACATCTTGTTCGTTGGTTTCTCTAGTTGGTCTTTGATAACAATAATATATCCAAGATCGCTCTACGCTGAAGTAATTCGGCATGTCGGAGTGAACCGGAGCTTCTGAAGACATCATGCCTGAAGATGTATACCAGAAAAGGTTTCGTGACCGACTAGGAGAATGGACCACAAGATCAAATAATAACCAAAAGGCCGAGCTCATTCTACCCAAAAAACTATGCATAGTTATCTACTACTGAATTCCCAAAACTTACCGGTAAGTAATGCTTCATTACTCCTGATTGTGACAAAATTAAGCGTTTGCAAACAAGTCTTAAAATAATCCCGATAGAGACATTAATTTTCTTGTACAAGAGACATCCATTTTTTTTAAGGAAATTTCTAGAAGAAATTTAGATATGAACAGTAATTGTAAAATTGTTTTTTATTAATTGATTCATGTCTGAATTGTGTTCTCTCTAATTTACTTGATAAGTAATTTATTTCAAGTATTTTTTTTTATCTATTAGAATAAAAATATTTCTAATATCAATTTTCATTTGTGCGTTATTAATAATAGTTATTATTTTTTATTATTAAATCTATTAGTAGTTTAATAAGATTTAAAAATGTAATTTACCTTTGCCAATATGTTTGAATAAGCCCAGGAATAATAATCTTAAAAAATTAATTCTCGTTACGGTATGATGTAATACCGATTAGTTTAAAAGTATTTTTTTTTATTTGTGAGATGTTATATGACGATTTCAGCGAATTCTTAGGAATTCTGGCACCCAGATTAAATAAATTAAAAGCTGATTTCATCAATAGCACAATTCTCAACAATTAATAGGCCGAGTTGATCAGGAAATATAGCTATGTTTTTAGAATAGAAATATAACTTTCTTCTTTTTTGACATAGCTTGATCAACTCACGCGCAGTTTATATTAGCGTGTAGAGGCCTAGCAAAACGAAAAACGTTATAATATATAATCTACATATATATATGTATATCAAAATATATATACATATTCTTCAAACATACATATATAAACCCATAGACATATATACAAATCTATATATACATATATAAATAAACATCCATATATATATATAACCTACATATAAAATACAAAAATATATTTAATACACAATTTTTAAATTATTACATTTTAAAAACTATTTTATTTTTAATTTTTTAATTTCTAATAAATTTTTTAATACTACTCTTTATTACTTCTCTATTAATATTATTTTATTTTATAATTTTTACCTTTCATCTTTTCTTGATATTTATCTTTTTTATTATTATCTAATATATAATATCATATTTTATTTTAATAGTGTGTTAATAAAGATGTATTAGAAGTGCAAGTGTAAATAGAAAAATTGGCACAGAAATATATAGAAAGTAATTATAATATATATTATGAAAATAACGACATTAATAATATTAACATAAAGAATGGATGAAAATATTAAAAGAGGAAATTAATAATATGATATATAAAATAAAGAAATTAGTCAAGCATTGGTGATCGAATGGCAAGAACAACTGCCTTACAAGGAGTTGTCCCAGATTTGCGGGTTCGGTTCCCGGCCGATGCTTTGACACATAATGAAAAAAAAAAGAAGAAATTAGAAAGTAGAGACAATAAAAAAGATAAAAAAAATATATTTTGTACGATAACAGTTAAAGAGGTAAGGAGATAAAAAAAAGTATGAAGATAAAATCAGATAAGAAGAATAAAATGGTATTAATGAAGAAAGAAGAATATAGAGAGAAAATGGAAAAAATGTTGTAAGAAGAATTTTTTGTTAAAATAAAAAAAAATGATACTGGAAAGAAAAGTAAGACAACGTATGAGTTAAAGGGTTATTTAACAATAAATTAATAGATAGGAGAACATTAGAAGAATTGGGAAATAAAGATTGTGAAGTAGCAAGAATATATACAGCACCAAAGATATACAAAAAAAAAGTGCTATTAAGACCAGTTATAAATGGAAGGGGTTCATATTTTGATAAGATATCTAAATAGTAGCACATAATAGTTTTAAAAAATACATTGATAAAAAAATAGTGCACATATAAAAAATAATGAGTTAATTAAGGAAATTAAGTAAAAAGTTAATAATTATGGTAAATATAGATTGACAATGATTAAGATAGATATAGTATTGATGTACATGAATTTGGATGTAGATAAAATAATAGATTTAGTGATTAATAGATTAATAGAAGATGAAGAAAAAGTAATAGAAATACCAGTAATTAAGTTAAAACAGATTCTGGAATTACGTTGTAAAGAGATAACATTTGAATTTAATGAATATTTTAAACAGAAAAAAGGGTTATTGATAGGAGAGGCACTGAGTGGAATATTAAGTAATATATATATATATATATGGAGGAAATAGAAAAAAGATGATGGATGAGGAGATTGGCCAAATAATGTTAAAAAGATATGTAAATGATTATCTATTAATTATTAACAGAAGTGAAAGACAAAAAAATAGATAAGTATTTAAAAAAAATTAATAAATTAGATAAGAATATTAAATTTACAGTGGAAAGAGAGAAAGATAATAAGTTATCATATTTAGACATATTATTAACAAAAAAATATGATAAAGGAAGATGTAGAATAGAAACATCAGTGTATAAAAATGAATGGTAATAGTAATATAATGAATTGTAATAGATAGTAAATATAAAATAAATAGTTGTAGTTCAAGAATATGTAGGGCTATTAATTATTGTTCAAGTAAAGAGGAGTATAAAAAAAGTAGAATTAATAGTTAAGGAGTTTAAAGAAAATGAATATCCAGAAAAAATAATAGTGAAGAATACAAAATTAACAGAAAAAAATATAAAGAAGTTAATAGAGAAATGGAGAAGGATAAATATAGGAAAAATAATATAAGAAAAGAGTATATAGGTGTTAATGTATAATAATAATATAGTTAAGAGTGTTAATAAAATTAATAAAAAATATAATAATGTAATTAAATATAAGATAGTAAATAAAAGCAGAAGAAATGTAATGAAAATATCAGATAATAAATATATTAAAGGAAAAGGTAAATATATAAATGGGGTATATAATTTATAAATGGAGTATATCAGATTATAGATCTTGTAGGAATAGTAAGATAAAGACTAAATATGTAGGTGAGACAAAGAATTCAATTTTTACAAGGTTAATTCAACATAGCTATGACAAAAAGTCACCAATTTATTTACATACTATGGAAACAGGGCAAATATTTAAGATAGTATAAAATGATAAAATATACAATAATAGAAGAGATAAAAAAATAAAAGAAGCAATATTAATTAAAAGGATGAAACAAAATTTAGGGTTATTAATACTAAAAGATAAGTGTATATATCTATATTTGGGTATATATATGTATGGAAGTATATACAAATAAAAAAAAAAAGTTTAAAAATAGTAATTAAAAATAGTATTGGTTTATAGGATTATTATTAATAATAAAAATAAAATAAGTATGTAAAAGGTTTAATATGTGAAAAAGACTTGTAAATTTTTTTTTTATATATGTAAAGATTTGTAAGATTTAATTTTTCATACAGGTTTATAAGTTTTAAAAAATTGATAACAGAGAGAGTTGTATTAAAGGAGTCTAAAAATTGCTGACATATTCTTGACTTCGTTTAAGGAGAAGCCATAATACATCACATCACATTAAAAAAGGTAGAATATTTTTGAAAAAAAAAGATATATAACAAGCCTGTGCTTCAGTTATTAAAATATAGAAGTAATTGAGAAGGTACATAAAAATGAACAGGGAATTACTGAAGAGAATAAAAATATAAATTATTAATAAAGAATAGGACTAATAATAATAAAAAGGTAAAACTTAAAAAGTTAAAATTATAGATATTAAAATAAAAAATGGTATTATATATTAGATAATAAAAAGATAAATAGGAAGAAAAGATGAAAGGTAAAAATTATATAATAAAATATTACTAAAGAAGTAATAAAAGGGAAGTATTAAGAAACTTTTTAGAAATTAAAAAATTAATAGTTTTTAAAATGTATTAACTTAAAAATTGTGTATTATATATATTTTTATGTATATGTATTTTATATGTAGGTTGTGTATATATATGGTTGTGTATTTATACATGTCTATGGGTTTATATATGTATGTTTGAAGAATATATGTGTATATAATTGGATATACATATATATATGTATGAATTATATATACACCTGGGTCTCTTTACACGGATTTATTTAATGCGATTTTGAAGTTACGCGATTCACGTTTCTCCAGAAGTCGAACTTCGATAATATGCTATTACTTTAAATAATAAATTCAGCACACTTATGTCATATTGAAAGTAATAGCACATTATTGGAATTCGACTTTCATTTTAGTAATTTCAATATTTTCAGTGCTTTATAATAGTAAGATTTTATGCAATAATGAAATTAAAATCATGATTTCCACATTTTATGTATACACACATTAAATTTTACAAGATTATAATGTAAATTTGTTCAAACATTGTGTGTGTTAATTTTTCATTTTAAATCACATTCTGTTTTTGCTTTTTAAAAAAAACGTAATCAATTATTAATCATTTAGTGTCCGCAAGTTTATTTTTAAAAGGTGAGTAATAGCAGTGGGCACAAATAAAATTGAAAATTAAAAAATTAAAGACAAAAATAAGAATTTAATTTGCAGTTGTTAGATTAATTACTAATTACATTGTCACCAGAAAACCATTAACACAACATGAGAGTGACATTGGCGCTAGTTGTATTTCATCTTGTGAAGAATCTGATTTTTTACCAGTTTGCAAATGAACCTGTTTATCGGAAAATAGCCATAATAATTAAACCGTGTATAAAAATGTAAATTACTGTAAATTCTGCATAAAAATATATTGTTTTGAATAAAATTAAATATTATAGTTAAAAAAAGTTTGTCTTGTATCAATTTTTTCAAATTTGAAATTTTTTATTAGTCATATTTTATTTCCTTATTTTTTTTGCATGAATTTTAAAGTAATTTTACATTGGTGCTTTGCTTTTACGCGACTTTTGCAAAATCAGTCCGTATCCTCCCTTTTCAAGGTAAGTTACATCTATTTTTGCATGATTTCGTTTGTGCATGTTTTCTGAGGAACCTATCTATTGCGTAAAATGAGACCCAGGTGTATATAAGTGTGTGAGCGTATGTGTATATATATGGATGTTTAAGGTATATGTGTATATATTTTGATATGCGTATGTATGTACATTAAATATATATAAAGTAATGGTTATGTACTTATATCATTCAAATATTGTAGCTCTGATGAAGACTGCTGGACAATCAAAACTATCAGGAAAATAAAGATGTATTAAAAATTGTTTGCATTAAAGTGTATATGAAAAGAGTTATTATAAGCAATATATATGAATTATTTAAATATTAAATATTGTTTAAACAAAAATATTTATTTTTTTAGATAATAAATATTTAATATTGCTGGTATTAAATAACTTGATATTTAATATTGATGACTCATAATTTGTAAACATAATTTTAAAAACTGATATTGACGTAGTTATATAAATGAGCAAGTTTTAACAAACAGTACTGATCAATGAAATCATTACATTAAGACCAGTATAAAAAGAGAGGTTAAAGCCAGTCTAGACAGTGATTTTAGTAATATAGTGAATTACAGATTTGAATTAAAACAGATTTAGTTTGAAATTTATAACTATATATTTTTTATATTGTGATAGTAATTTATTATTATTATTTTACTTAGAAGTGTTTTGGAAAATATAATTTGAATAACTATTTAAATAATGATTCACAAAATATCAAATTTCCCTGTCAGTCTATTCTTACTTGAACTTAGCTTAGGACCTCAATAATTCTGTAGAACAAGATAAATAACTACTTAAATATTGGAATAATAAATACTAAAAATCAAGGAATATACTGCAACAAGACCAGAGAGGATTTATGTAAGGACTTTGAAATTTTTATAAATAGTATGTCTGGGTGAGTGAACATTTATTTAAAATAATTTTATCATATTACAATGAAGCTAATTAATTAAAGTTAATTAAGAGGAATTGGATACTTATTAAAAATAATTATTGTAGTATTAAATTTAAAGGTAAGAAAATTAAGAATCTACATCTGAGTGTAAAAACTGAATTTAAAATGTTTTATAGTATGATGAATGTCTGTTTATTATATAATTGATAGTAATAATTCACATTTAATTTGTCTTTAAAGTAATCAAAATGGACTTACAGTTTTAAGGATGATATATTTAAAGACAAATTGAAGAAGATGAATTTTGAATGTCTTTTATGCTTTTAAAAAAAATTGCTATTGATCAAATCAATATATAAAATTATATACTTCAAAAAAGAATTTCATCTGGAAATAATAAACTTTGATATGGCTTTTTAAAAGACTGAAATTATATCAGTTAATATATTCTTTGAATGATATAGCTGTTTTTTACATAAAATAAAAAAATATTTAGTGAAAAGATACATGTTTAAAAGAGTAAAAATCATAAATCTTTTAAAGAAAAAAGTATTTATTTTAACTCATTAAATGAAAAGAGCAGCAATGAAGCACAGTGGTGGCCTTCATTGAAATTTTCTTTTTAAAATTACATGAAAAACTACAAGCAATGCGTCAAAAAAATCCCAGCATTTGTTGTATTTTCAATTTTCGTTCGAATGGCATCCATTATGTTAAAATCTGAAAAAAATGGATTTTTTATAAACATTTTTATGGATAAGTTCATTTTTTTTTATATTTTCCTCAGTTTAGTAGTTTTCATGAAGAAGATAAAGGCAGGCATTTTTAAACAGTCAAAGAGGCTACTAAAACAGATTTAAAATATGCCAATAATTCAAATTTCAGGCACTTCAAAATGTAATGAGAATATTGAGTTGTAAGTATTAAATTTTTTTATTTTTTAATTATTTGAATAGTAAATTTTTAAAAATTATTGGATAAATGGTATGGATAGTGTTCTGCTTTATCGTATCAGCTGCTTGATGGCATTGATGCTTAGCAAAACCACAAATATAACATTCCCAGGCCAGCGATTCTATAGAAATATTTACTTTATTTTTGGAATAGAAAATAAAAGTAAATTATATTATGATTTTCATAAAATTAAAAAAATCAAACAAAATATAAAAATGTACGTCGATGTTTTGGCACAGTAATTAATCAGAGACTGGCTTTTTTTGTGTGTCTCGATAAAAAATTACATTACTTTCGAATAGCAAATAATAGTACATTAAAGACTTTTTTGGAGTGATTAATCAGAGACTAGCTTTTTGGGTGTGTGTGTTGGGATATAAAAAGATACATTCCTATTTTAATAAAAAATAAGATAAAAATTTTAGCCTTTTTGGGACCTCAATTAATCAGACACTGTGTTTTGAAATCAAAGTCAATTATATTACAATTTCCACAAAATTTAACAAATTCAAACAAAATATTACAATAAAATCCAACTTTGACCTTTTGGGCCAGTAATTAATCAGAGAATGGTATTTTCTTTTTGTGTCTGTGTGTGTATATATATATAAAGTTACATTACTTTTTTAATAACAAATCATAGTAAATTTAGTGGAGACTTATTTGGACAGTAATTAATCAGAGATGGGCTTCTTTGGGTGTGTGTGGATCAAAAAAGTTATGGTACCTTTTTAATAAAAAATAAAAGTAAACTTTAACCTTTTTTGGACAGTAATTAACCAGACACTGCATTTTTGGAGGAAAAATTAAATTAGATTGCAATTTACCTGCTAAAATTAATAATTAAAACAAACTATTAAAATGAAAGCTGACTCTGGTGACTGGCAATTGTAAACTTACAGAGTTTAAAGCAACTATCTTCCTTGTCTTGAATGATTTCTCGTGAATGTGTTACTTTCATCAGGATCCTCGAAATAATGCTGTGCCGCACCCTAAAATTCAATTTGTGAGGGTTACAGTGTCCTGATGGAACAGTGATGACACTGTTAAAACTGTTAGAAAGTACCAGGAGATCAGTTCACATGAAAAGTTCAATTATTTAGACAGGATGCAGTCAACACACCCTCACACAAGACTGTAGTGAAAATAGATAATCCAGCATTATGATAAAATGCATAACAAGCAACTATGGCAGCCAATAGACATTTTTCTGTGCTTTTAGCACAGAAAGAAGCCACAGTGGTAGCTGGCTAGCCGAGTAAATCTTTGCGTTTTATCGTAGAAAGAAAGCTATCTGTCTGCAGAAACAGCATATTTCTAGTGATTTAGCTAGAAATAAAACTCAGGCAGCTGATATGAGAGAACAGAACACTACCATGATATGTTTGCATTTGTATTGTTACCTGAGTAGTATATACATTATATATCATTTATGCTCTTTATTATACATATATAAATTTAAACATTTACATTCAAATATAACAAAAGTAGTTTATGTAATTTTGAGGCTCTGATCTATGTTTAAGCACTCTTATTTTCTAGACCTAATGATTCTCAAAAGGTTTAATAAGTTATACTATGTTTATTACTATATTAATATTACTTTGTGTTTGAAATTTCAGGTTTGTGTTTATATAATAAGTAATGTCTATATATATAAAATTAAGGTATTATAGAGCAGTACAATGTAAATTTTAGGACTGATTATCAAATATACAGAAATTTTGCAGTTGACAAAGCAATCACAAAATTTACTGGACATAGTACCATGTGAAAATATAAACACTTAAAACTAACAAAGAGAGATTTCAAATTGTGTGTGGAGATAACCACAATATTTATGTATATACCACATTATGCAGGAAAAGAATCAAATTCTGATTCTTGCCTATGCCTTGGTACTCATGCTATGGAGTCAGTAGTTTTGCCATATCTTGTGGCACATTATTTTCAATTCTATAGCTAGAAAATGAGGCATATGCAAATAAATTATAACTCTGTAGGATAATAAATATAACAAGATAGCATCACAGGTGTTCATAAAAAATATAAACATCACTGATGTACACAAAAAATATAAAATGAAGAGATGAGACTCATTTTATCAGTGATACAGAGAGTAACTTACAACTTCTAGTTTTAGATAGACAAGAAGCCAATTGCTATGATGATAAATGCATATCCATATTCTGGAAATGATTTGTTTTGTATCTTTTATAATGATAAATCATTTACTTATAGACACCTTTGAGATTTGTCACATTTGGAGTACAAGACAAAAATGAAGAATTCTTATGCGAATAATTCTGGAGATTCTGAAGCTATGGATTATCTCAGGTAAGAAGTATTATATATGGTTTGAATGATAATTTTGTGAGGAATACAAAGAAATTATCAATGAAGATGTAATTTAAACTTAGTTAATGATAAATTAAAAATTATGAACAAACAATAAAGTAATAATGTCAGATGTTGAAAATTCTTTTTTCCTTATTTTTTAAATGGTTATCACTATTCATCTCAGCCTTATTGTTTTCCTTAATTTTTCTAATTTCTATCAATGTAAAGCTTTTTGCTCTAACATTATTAAAACCGAAGTTATTGTGAAAATTACATCTCAAGCCAGTTTTTTAAAAATTCAGCATGGCGCCAAGGCTGGTAAAATAGTTAATTCACAAACTTCATGTCTGCTGATAAATGATTTAAATAAATAACATTATATTATACAAGGTTTGTATTAATGTTTTTTGATGATGGGAAAAGCAAATAATACTTATATCATATTTATTGCAATATATCTGCTATATATAATGACTGAAGCTAAGAGATACATATGTAATAAAGCTGTAAATATCATCTTATCTATTTATACTTCACCTAATACTAACATTAACAGCAGTAGTATGGCTTTGAACCCAAAGTTATATATGTTAACTGACACCTGTCTTGCTAGAGTTGGTAGTATATGTATAGTTTATCACCAATCAGTAATTGTAAGTATAATATTCAACTATTTATTTTGTAGTTAATAATTTCACTGACTGGATGGAAATAAAATGGAACAAGTTATCGATTTTAAGTCAGGGTGGTTCATGAAAGTGTTTATTTTGTGTTATTACTACCAAGTCTGTATAAAATAAATAGGCATTAAGTGTAAAAATATTCTCAGATGTTGATAAAGTGTAGCAAATGTTTAAAATTTTATGAAAATTCATTTTCTACTTAATCAGGTTTGTAATATTTTATATTTGAGTTTTAACAAAGGTACCCAAATAATATGTATAGTTATAAGGCAGATTTGTAATTTTGTCATAAATTATAAATTTATTATTAAAACCTTATTAAATGTAAGTGTTGAAAGCCATTGTATTTTAAAAATTTCTTATTTCTAGAATATAATAAATTCCTCAAATTTTTGTGAATAAAGTTCTTATTTTAAATCATTTTTTTTCATTATAAATCTTAATCCCAATTCAATAGGCTTTGTTTAATAAGATGACTTGTGAAATTTAATCAAGATGAAAATCACATTTGTTTTAATGCTTTTTTTAATTAGCAAACAAACCCTTGGGGCATGTTCAATGTTGGTGGGAGAATTCCTATTCTGAGGGAGACCGACCAATAGAAGAGGCCATTAGGAAAATGCAGACCACAGAGGGAAATCATGAGTGAATGTCATGAGTATTGAATTCAGATAAAGCAGGGTTGGATCATATAAATCGCCCCAATTTTGATCAAAGGAGAGAAGAAAACAAACACGGTGCTCAGTAAAATGAGAAAAATATTGGTATTAGGATTTAAGTAACATCTAGTAAAGAAAAGACAATTCACTTCTTTGAACTCTGTATCTACCAGCCTATCACAATGCCACTCCGGTGCTGTCAATGTCTAGCCCGTGAGAATGAACTGCTTTGAAAAAGCCTGTTTCCAGCTATGCTGAGGTATCTTCCCATTTGCCGCAAGCCCTTGATCTTTTAATGACCTTTATTCTAAATTAGTATTAATCTTTGATTAGTTTAAAATCATTTATTCACTCCTAGAGCAAAATATAACATGTAATGTTTATACAACTTTCATTATGTCTTTAACTTTATTTTATGTAAAACAATTTCAATCTTACTAAAACTCCATATTATTTTGATGCAGCAATTTATTTTATTTTAATATTGACTTATACTAAGCTGCCAAATTAAGTGCAAAATTCAAAGAGCATATTGCAACCCTAGTCCTTATTATTTTCTCATCAAAATTATTGTAGGATATGTAGATTTTCCACTAAGTAATTAAAAAATGAAGCTCATTTAGTTTGTAAATGATTTAAATGATCGGAATCGTTGCAAAACTTAAGTTTCCAATTATTCATAAATTAATTGTGCCCAGTAATCATATCTCAACCGAAAATGTAATTTATTAAATTCTCTTAGCGAAATCAATCTCAACTTCCTAAACCCAAAATCTAGCTCTCTAGGTAAAATCTATATAGAGAATTTAACATTCAATTTTATTATTATATACATTGTATATCTCATGTGTGTTTATGATCTTTAGCGTTTATGTATTCATTGTCATGCAAAATTATGTAACACTCCCCAGAAATGAATTTGTTTTGTTTCTTTTATATATATATAGGGTTTATTTTAATTTTTGTTATATTAACGTCATTTACTTATAAATTCTAAGCCATGAAAGATTTTAATGTTTGGAAGTGTGGGAAGACAATCTATTCCCTTAAATTTGGTTTTAATTCTTATTGTTTCTTTTACATTATACTTTACTATAAGATTTATTGCTGCCCTGGGTTTTGTGGACATTATATTACATTAAAGAATTCATTACTTAAATCAGGAATTAATTCATTATCATTTGGTATATTATAGATGCATATCTATGGGTATACAGTATTATTTGCTTATGGTTGCAATTATTCACTTATTATTATTGTTCTTGCTTTGCTATCTAACTCTCAGAAGCGTCAGAATTTTAAATATGACCAGTCCAACAATTTTGGTCTCCTTTAAAAGTAGATGTATTCCCTAATAGGAATTTCCTTTACCAGGTACTACCATTAAAATGTGCATGGCAGGTATGGATAAGCCATCCCAGCACAGAAACATGTATTGTTATGCAGAGATATGTTTGGTCAGTGGGCCAGCATGTCCTGTCATTCATTGACTTCTCCTAGCAAGGCCTCTTTGAAGATCGTAAATGACCTCAGGTGTTCTTTTATTGTAGCCATAACGTCTCACCACCTTTAGCACTCTTAATATCCATTTCTGTTTGTAAACCTCAAATACTTTTTCTACCGGGATGGCACATCTTTCATTAGCCAACCCAGTTACTGAATTAATCAAATATGAATACCTAACTGTTTCTGACATAAGATAAACAGTTATTTTTCCACACTCATAACTTACAACATATTAAATTGCAGTAATAGTCTAACTCAACTCACTCATATTTGGTGATTGATATATATATAAAGAAAATAGATTATTTTCCTAAATTATAATTTTAATAAGGGTTAAAATGATGGATTATTATCAATTTGGCTTTGGCAGACCGCTTAACCAACCTTTTATATTTAGTAAATGAAGGTATTACGTTTGGCATCAAAACCTAATTTGTATCATAAATGGATCACAGTAGCAGGATAAATTGAAATGCTGCAATATTGCTTAATTACAATGTTATCTAATTTACTTAATGAATTTTAAAATTATGTAATTGCAAGACCAATATGTATAACCAAGTTGTGTAACACAAATATTGACATATTTTGTATGATGATACTTGTATGTATAATAAATATATTATATTCTTATTTGAAATATCTTGGTTTGTCATTATTCCGAATCTCTAACATAAATCCATTTTATTCATTTATAAAATTTATGTGTTAAATTCATCCCCTTTGTTATGTTGCCAAAGTTGTTATTATTGCAACTCAAATCAATCAAATCTTCAACTTAGTTAAATTATCAAACAATGTCAGGTATATTCCACACCATTATTTAATTGTAATAAATTTAAATAGGTATTCATGAATGAAATGTAAATCTGTTGTTTTAAGTCACGTATGAACCCTAAACTCTAGCTGGGATGGAATGAGAATGAAACTCGCTGGTATCATCAAAAGTGTTGTTCATATAGTCAGAGATCCCGGAGCACAAGTAAATAGGTTGGCAGTTTAGAAATGTTCCAGACTTCTATCTCGTACATGTTGGACTGCTGTAATTTTGCTTGGATTTTGGGTCTTGTTGAGTGATTACGAGGTTTTGACTGGTACAGTAAGAAATGTTTTTGTAAATAAATCTGTAAATTATTTACTTTGTCAAGATATTAGATGCTAGAATAGATGCCCAGAAAAAAACTGGAATGAACAATTATTTCTTCAGGATGATTAATATTCTTGGATTTTACTGGATTTTGTTATTATTACTTGTACATTTCTTCATATGGCACCAAGACAAAAGTATGATTGTGCATAAAGCTTTCCTCATAACTAGGTAATGAAATGATTCCTGACAAGCATTCAACTTACAAGCAGAAGGAGAGAAAAAAAAATCTTTTCATAACTTTAAAACTTTATCATTTTTTAAAATTAGTCTAAGGTTAATATATAGAATATTGCATTTTTTTAAATTTTGAATCTAACCTTTTGTTATTATATTTTAAATTTAATCTTAAAGTAGATTAATTTTATTTTTATTAAAATGTTAAATAATAAACATGGTTATTCAGAAAGTAATTTTCTGAAGAAGGTAAATTACATATGCAATCAGTTTTTTTGAATGTATGGTCCAAGAAACAGATCACCATGAATAATCTTAATGATGGTTGACATCACTGATATTTCCTTTTATTACGTAGATTACATTTTGCTTAATAATTTTTTTTTTTTAAAAAAAAGATATATCCTAATTATTATTTAAATCAGTATTTCATATTGCTTGAATTTAATACTAAACAGTAGAATGAACAGTTGATAGAAATTATCATGTTATTTTTTATATACAAAAATTGATGAATGTTTTTTTTGGAAACATCCAAGGATATTTAAAAATATTTATTTAATGTGAATGCTTGAATATGCATACATTAGATAACATCTTTAATTTATCAATGTTTTATCTTAGTGAATATTGTCTGTTGAAATACAGAGAAAAAAACCTAATACTAATCTCTAAATTATAGAATAACAAATAAATAAGCATATAGTAATGATGTATGTTTTATCAAGACCATTTGTGCTTGAAAACTAAAAAAAACATCTTGAAATGAATTTAGATGTTCGTTGTTCCTTTAATATTGTTGTTTTGGAAATTATTTTAGAATGCAGTTTGTATATTTTGTAATGTTAAATGAGTTATTCAGTGTGAAATATATAGGATGGTGGTCAGGAGAGTAATATTCATATGAAATTCTAGGTATTAAAGATATGTTGAAATCTGTTGTATGTGAATTATATTTTCATACTTTATATACAGATAACATTGGGTTATATATTATTTTCCATGGACAGTTGAATTTTTTATCATCAATAAGTGCTATACTAAAGCCATGACTTGAATCTTGGGTGCCTGATGAATACAGAACTATTATTATGATTTGTACTGTATCCATTATGATATTATCTTAATCTTTTGAGTCATTCTTGTTACTATTACATACCCTACACTTTAATTGCTATCTATCACCACAAAAATCATCACATATGATAGTTTTATAAGTTGGTAAAGTAATGACTAAACCATGTAAAGTTGATAATTTGTGAGAGAGAGCAAGATGAAGTTTATAGAAATTTCTTTCGCAAATGATGTTGAAACCTTGATGATTGTCATAGTATATAACACAAGAGAGGAATAATTGATACAAGTATTAAAGATCACTTAATTCAAACAGATGCATATTTAGATTGGAATGAGAACAGTGAAAATGATTTTTGGATAGTATGATGAATGTAAGAGTATAAAAATAAAAGAAATACAAATGCCAAGCAATATAATTTATGAATAGTTCTTTAAATTTTATTATAAATAATTTAAACCCATTTAAGTTATAAAAATTTATAAAATTATCTTTTAAATATTTTTGCATAAGCTAATTTTTTATAGAGGGAAGTATTCATATTTTTTTTATTTAAAATTTTCTGATATTCAAATATCAGAATGATACTTTGCTAAACTGCAAATAAAGTCTTTGTTAATTTTTCTTTTAATATTTTATTTGTTGAATTTTAAGAAGTGTATTTTAAATTATAAACTTATATTGATGCATTTACATCATAATAAATATATTTTATAGTAGTATAAGTATAATATTAAGTTTTCTTAGAAATTGGAAAATTTATTGTAATTGTTCCCAATACTAATAATAGAATACTATTTTACTGAATGAAGATTATATATTATCATTACTGCTGTAAGTTTTCTTTTCTTTTGAAATGGCTGGAATGAAGACTATCTTATTTTATTTCTTGTATTTATTGATAAGATTTACTGTATATATATATATATTTACAATAAAAATAATAATAATAATGGTAACAAACTATTATAAACAATCCTTAAATTCACAGAAGTACTTTCAGTTAATTTCTTGAATTGCCTGCCTCAACTGCCATTAAAATTCAAAAAGAAAACAAAGCAGAAGCAAACGTCATCAATTCAAATTCTAGGAATCTCGTATTTTAATGTTAGCGGATTGCCTATTTATTAAATGCATTTTATTCCTATTTATAAAATTTGCCTCTTTAATTTTTCTTTTATTATGGTTTCTCTCCTCATGAAGAATTTTCACATTTTCAAAATCAAATTTAAATTTGTATTTACATGTTTTTTCATGATCAAAGAAAACTGAAGGAGAAATTAAATCACCATTATTTTTACTTTTTGTACATTTATATAACAATTCATGCTCCCTCAATCTCTTCTCAATAGTGAATCTAGGTGCACTATTGAGAAGAGATGGAGGGAGCATGAATTGTTATATAAACATACAAAAAGTAAAAATAATGGTAATTTAATTTCTCCTTCAGTTTTCTTTGATCATGAAAAAACATGTAAATATAAATTTAAATTTGATTTTGAAAATGTGAAAATTCTTCATGAGGAGAGAAACCATAATAAAAAAAAAATTAAAGAGGTAATTTTTATAAATAGGAATAAAATGCATTTAATAAATAGGAAATCTGCTAACATTAAAATATGAGATTCCTGGAATTTGAATTGATGACGTCTGCTTCTGCTTTGTTTTCTTTTTGAATTTTAATGGCAGTTGAGGCAGGTTCAAGAAATTAACCGAAAGTACTTCTGCGAATTTAAGAATTGTTTATAATAGTTTGTTACCATTATTATTATTATTTTTATTGTAATTACAATTTTGTTTTAATTAATGGACATTTTATTTTTATATTATATATATATATATTATGTTAAACAATGTTAATTCTTATTTTATTTTTGTAAATATTTTTTTAATATTACGATGTTATTATATTGTAATAGTATGATATTATTATAAATAAATTTGTTAACTGTTTTTAAAATATATCTTAGATAAGTTGTGATTTATTTGCATGTTGTTTATTTGATTTTTCATTTTACATGCATGAACCACAGAAATTGATAATTTAAAATATTAATTATTTGGCACATGATCCTTAAGATTATTTAGATATATCTATTATATTTAACTGAGTAACAAAGTATATTATTATTATTATTATCATCATCATCATTAGTAGTAGTATTATTATTATTATCATCATTATTATTATAGAAGATATGACCATTGGTAATTTTTTTAAAATTGATACAACACAAATGAGAGATACTTGATACTACCATAATATTAAAATGCATTATATTTTATGAATGATACATTAAATAAAGAGATTGTACAATGTTACTTAAAATCTTATTAAACTAAAGATCAGCTTTTCAAGCTAATGTACATGCGCTTTATGAATCTTAATAATAAATGAATACTTTCACTTCCAACACAAGATAAAGTCTTTGCGAAAGAATAGAATGAATCTACCTATTCTTTCAACCCAAACACTTAAGCATGGGCAAATCTTAAGCACTGGATATGAAAGCGTGAAGATAAACCAATCACTTTAAATTACTTTTTACTATGTCTGAATAAAAGTATTCATTTATTATTAAGATTCATAATATGCATGTACATTAGCTTGAAAAGCTGATCTTTAGTTTATTACAATTCATAAACATTGTGCTATATAAAATAAATATCTCATTAAAATCTTATTTATGTATTATTGCTAAACTTTTTCTCCTTCCTTCTCACTTCCTCCACTCATATTTATTGAACCATACCATCTCAATCAATTTATTACTAATACTGATTTAACATATTCACGAAGGACAATGCACTGTCACTTAATCCCAGGGTATTGAAAGACACCAATAATTATGATATATACAAACTAGGAGTGAACTCAATGGCGATTTACTAATAAGAGTGACTTAATAGCAACACTCAAATCCTCTCTCGCAAATGTTAAATGCTATTCCAGAACTCACTGGACCCCTTTTTCTTTTACATCTCTTCCTGTAAACCAAGTACACAATTTTTATATAGATATATACTATTAATATAACAATGATAGGAAAGAAAAGAAAGGTTAATAAAAAAATACAATATAATGTACCGGTCAGTTTTGTCTGTTCAATAACAAGATCTAGCATCTAGGCAAAAGTACCTAGAGTCCAATCATGCGCAAGATACATAAGTCAGGAACATTCATGAACTCTGCCCTATTTTCCAGATCTACTAACTTATGACTAACAATCCCGATGATACCGATCTAATTTTATTTCTCTCTGCTGGCATTGCAAAGCAGAGACACAAAAAGATTAATTTAAATTTATAAGATGGAATATTTTAGCATGAAATATGTGTGACTCATTTAAAGATCATAACCTTTCATATTAATTATATCTATAAGATTAGCAGGAGATCACCTAGTCAGAGCGAGCATAATTTAATACCTAAGATATTAATATTTAAATAAAAGAAAACAATGATTTCTGCATGTTTATAATATATATATATAAGATTTATTAATTCAAAGAAATATGAATAAATACTCGTTTCATTATTTTATTAATCTTTGGTCTCTTAACGTAAATATGGTTTGAATTACATTTAAACGGTAAGAGGTAAATCATATAACATTTTATTTATAACTTAGAGGATGACAGATTTGATTGATTACTTTATTTGATTTATTATTGCGGCTCATATGCCAATAATAGATAAATATACCAGTGAACAATTGATTTAGCGCTATGAGGAAATATATTCTTGAGATACCAATCCACCCCCAGAAAGAACAAATATAGCATTTAACCGATTTAGCTTACAAACATTATTTTTATGATGGTAACATTAATTTTTAGTACAAAATACATTTTATTAATAGATGGAAGAATTTCAATTTTTACGGAATGAGAAACGTGTGTGGGATAGCTCATTAACATATATATAATGCTGTCATCAAAGACATGCATCTGAAAATATTAATAAATATCATAAATAGATCTGGTTAGTAGAGTCATAACATTACGGCTTATGGATGTTCATAAGTTTTATCTAGAAATATAAAAGGAAGGCAGTGCGTGCATGACGGCATACTTATGTGATAAAGTCACGAACCCTTGAAGGTGCTTCCGAAAATTCATTAAAGAAATAGACTGATATAGGTCTGCAAATGTTAGCAGAATTGGTTCACGAACGAAGAGCAGTCAGCTGTGTGTTTAATGGGCTAGGCTTTTTCCCAGAGCGATCCGCTATAGAGCCAGATTAAGCAACCAAATAAGTCCCGATGGGAGTTAAGAGCCTGGTTCTTGGACTTGGAGTTACGAGACAGGGTGCGGCATTCCGATATGCCTGGGTAGAGAAGCACAAATATACACCTGTGTCTCGTTTTATGCGGATTTATTTAATGCGATTTTGAAGCTATGCGATTCATGTTTCTTCTTAATATCTTTGTATGTGGTTTTCTTTTATGTGATAAAAATTATTAGATCAGAAGTCAAGCTCCAATAATGCGCTATTACTTTAAATATTATAAATTTTGCACACTCACGTCATATTTAAAGTAATAGCATATTATTGGAGTTCGACTTCCATTTAATAATTTCAATATTTTCAGCACTTTATAATAGTACTGTAATAAATTTTATGCAATTAAGAAGTTCATAATTCACTTAAAATCAGGATTTCCCCATTTTATATACACACATTAAATTTTACAAGATTATAATGTAAATCTGTTCAAATGTTATACATGCCTATACTACGCAAGTTGTTGTTTTTGCATTTTAAATCACATTCTACTTTTGCTTTTTAAAAAAAAGATTACGTAATCAATTAATCATTTAGTGTCTGCAAGTAATAAATTTTACAAGATTATGATGTAAATCTGTTCAAACGTGTTATTTTTGCATTTTAAATCATGTTCTATTTTTGCTTTTTAAAAAAAGAGTATGTAGTCAATTAATCATTTAGTGTCCTTAGTTTATTTTTAAAAGGTGAGTAACAGCGGTGGGCACAATTAAATTTGACAAATAAAATCTGATTTTTAATTATAATTAACAATTTAAAAATTACGTAATGTGATCTGAAATGATAACAATTTAAAAATTACATAACGTGATCTGAAACGATGAAATTTGATTTTTAAACGGAATTGGAAATTAAAAAAATTAAAGACAAAAATAAGAATTTAATTTTTAATGGTTAGTCTTAATTAAATTTTGTCCAACAGTGGCGAGTCGGTGTCTTTTTATTATCGTAAGTCTAAGTTCTTATTTTTACTTTAAACTTTTAGTTTACACTAATGGAGAGGAAAAAACACCCAAGAAAATTAATTTCTTTGGAAACAAAATTTTAATTTTAGATCACTTAATGAAATGGGAAGGATCAACAGTGATTGGAAAACATTTTAGTTTGAAAAAATCCACTATAAGACCAATTTTAAAAAAAGAAGTTGGCACTAGTTGTATTTTCTCTTGTGACGAATAATTACGCATAAAAATATATTGTTTTGAATAAAATTAAATACTGTAGTTAATAAAAAAGGTAAAAAAAGTTTGTCTTGTATCAATTTTTTTCAAATTTGACATTTTTTATTAGTCATATTGTATTTTCCTATTTTTCTATGCGAATTTTAATGTAATTTTACATTGTTGCTTTGCTTTTATGCGATTTTTGGAAAATTACAGTATGTATCCCCCATTTTTCAAGGTAAGTTAATTCTATTTTTGTGCGTTTTCTTTTGAGCAGGTTTTCTGAGGAACCTATCTACTGCATAAAACAAGACCCAGGTGTATATATAAATGAACAATAAGGCCTTTATGTATGCAACACTTGAAATAACACATATAACTTTAAAGAATATTTACTTAATTACTGCCCATACATTATGGAATATCCTGCGTAATGGTATGATTTAATTACTAAACAGTAATGGATCATTTAAACTTATTAAAATACATAATTCATTAGTATAAAGACTCCCTTACTTTAATTTATCTATAAACTTCCCACAACGTTAAATAAGTATAAAAATTCGGTTATAAATGCTGTCAATAGAATAAACATAATTATACATATACGAATGGGATGGTGATGATGAATTTGATAATAAATAGATTTGATTTCACATAATGACTTTGAATTTTTAGGATTAGTGCTTTATTATTTAAATAAAATAAAAAAAAACGTTTCTTAGAAAAACAGATTTCTGCTATTTTTCGACAATAACCTTATGAGATAATTAATTTGTTTTTCCCCAAATTCGCGAGCATTTGCTAAGATAAAATAAGACTTGTTTTTAATTAAACTTAATCTAGTCATGCCATAAAGTAGGGAGAGGAAAATAAAAGAGAAATTACATACTAGCAAATTTGAAAGATTATTGGCATATTTAAAATATAAATACATAAAACATGACAATAAAAGTTAAAAGATTATTGCCACATGAAAGTGAAAGAAAACAGATTTAATAGAGGCTCAATGACAAAAAGGAAATTAAAGATAAATTGTAAATCATTTTACATAATATTAATTATCTAATAGAATGACAGGGTTATTATTACAGAAGGCTGAGTTTAAGAGATTTTAAATTATGCAGTGGCTAAAGTTCTTTTACCTTGATAAAAGATAATGGTGATCCTTGATGATTTAGTGTCCATTGGGATTTGGTGAACTAGATCCAGATTTGGTCAGTCAGATGGGTAGCATTTAATTTGTTCAGTCTTTAAGCATTTTAAAGTTCATGGGTATGGGATCCAGAGTTATGATGGTGGGAAAGAAGATGTTTGAATGGAGAAAAAGGTGAAATTTCCTCTACTTACGATACATTGTATAACTTAAACCACGAGCATGGATTAGATCTGCCATTGCTGTTTGACTATTGTGCTCCTTCCCTTTTTGGATTCAAATCTAGCAGTATTTATACCATTTTTCTGATGATGTTGGAAAGCACTTAGCTGCTAGACCTGAGGCACTTTATGCACTTAGTGGATCTGGAATCTGCTGACCGGATGCATCTTTTGTTTTAGTACATTTTGAAAACAATGCAATCCTGTTACAAATTTCTCGAACGACTGTTTTAAAATTTCCACTAATGGATACTTACTTTACTGTTATAAATTATAACATTTTAATTAGAACTAATGGGTTTCTGGTCAATTGTCTTAATTCCATTCAAGAAACTTCTTAGAAGAATGCATAATTTTCTGACCATCATGATTAAACTAAATAACAAATTATATATAATTTTAAAATATACATTAATATAATAAATTTTTATTTTATACATATTTTAGAAGTAATCTCCCCTCACCGATAATATGTATATATCCATTATGCACGTATACGAATTAAAATAAAATTAAATATTTGTTTATTAAAATTAGTCACATTAAAATATCTGTATATCTATGTCCGTTATTTTAATAGTTAAGCAAGAAGAAAAAAAAATGTATATATGCGTAAGGATAGAGTTTAAATATGGTTTGGTGGTGGGAGATTCTGAGTGGGCTGTGAAGCTCGATCTGAGTATCAGGTTGACTGCTTCAATAATATAATATTGGTTAGGTTAAGTTAGTACAATATACATAATTAACAAACCCATAAAACTCCCTTCTATTGTTGAAACTTATATCTATTTGAAGTGAAGGCTTTTCATTATTCTATTATGCCATTATACATTAATACACAAATGTTTCTTATAAAAAAAAAGTCTAGTTATTCGATTGATCAGTGTAGTTTCTTGATCCTGTGGGAAAAGTACTTTATCCTATGGTTGTTGTGGATTGTCTAAAATGTCCATTTTAGTCCACATGTGCCTATTCACATGATCAGCATTTCCAGGTGGTGTCAGAAAGAGAAGTTTCCCAAGGGGGAAAGTTCTGATCCTTCTTAACTACTCATCATATTCAATGCACTTTAAAATATTATTTGTTTAATTTAGTTTTGCAAGATTTAAATCATAGATGAGTCCAAGCTGAATCAAAAACCAATTGATCAATCACTATCTCCAGAAAAATTCCAATTTATTTAAACAAAAGGCAATCCCATAACTTATAGTTTTTTTAGTCCTTAAAGTCTGGGTTCACATCTTTAATATATGTCCTTTTTTGGTTTTTGCTTATAATCCCATGGAAACATTCCAAACTGATGAGCATAATAGATAGCGCAAAAATACCTCCACTATTTAAGTATTAATGTTTCTTCAGCTTGCATTGAAAATACATACATTTTATTCTTCACAATTATTTTTTGTAGTACAATATTTCATATAATAAAATATTTTCTCAGAAAAAAGCTCAAAACATTATGAAATAATAGAAAAAATCAAAATGTTTCTTAATTAATAAAATGAAATTTATTGATTTAGTAATTGAAGAAAAACAACAACTGCGAAACATTCTTCTATTGCATCAGAAAGCGTAAAGTCTGAAGAGTTTAATTGAAAGGGTGAAATGGATGGCAAATAAGAGTAATTGTATAGATTCTGAAGTTAGTGTGGAATTTAAAATATCAAATGACTATAGGGAAAAAAAACTATTGAAGAAAAAAAAACATTACCCAGAGCACGTTTAATTGTAATGAAAATCGGACATTTCACTATTCATTTTATTAAAGATATAATATAGTAAGTCTTATTACTTTTATTTTTTTGAGTAAACACACATCCAGTTAAATATATACTATATGCTAATGTGTTTTCTGGGTTTAATATTAATAATTATATTATTTTTAATTCTGTTTATATTATAATCTTATATTTACATATGCATACTATGTACACAAAAATGTGTTATGTTGCCATGACAACAGATTGAGATTGTTACTGTTAAGTGCTAACTGCTTTCAATGAACTTATATACATGTTGAAAAGTACAATATACATGAAGTTTATTAAAGAATACATATTCTGTTATAATTAAACATTATAAACAAAATATAAATTATTATATGCAAAATATAATGTAGGTCATGGAGCAACATATAATGGATATCACAGCACCACTGAATATCTAATCAAAGTGTTTAGTGTTAGCCAATTTTTCACTTCATCATTATTTGTCATCACCAAAGCTTGAGTGTTATTATTTATAACATCTATTCCTTAGTTACAACCTCTGCTTCCATACAGAAAATTTTATTGACACATATAGTTAATGTTTAATGTTAAAAGTAGGTAAAAATATTTTTCCTATTTCTTAAAATTTCCAGTTCATAATCTATTCTTTAACATTATATTTTTCCAAAATTGTGTGATAATTAATGACTTAATAACCTGCCCTATATATATTATAAATACCACCATGACTGTCATGGATCTAAATTTTGTCTTCTTAATTCCAATATTTTCTTGTATATAAAAATGTTACCCAATTCGTTTGCAATTTCAATTGAACTGTTTAATTTTAATGAATTTTTGGTGCTTTTATAGCATTCTATTTATCCACCAAAAGGAGCAACATAGCACACAATAATAATAAAACTACTCGGTGAATAGTAAGATGTACATATTTGTTACTGAATTTGCAACAAAAAGGATAGTAAATAAAATCATGAAAATATTATTTTAGTTATGAAAATAATTGATTTAGCAGAGAAATAAAATGTATGTATTTATGATTGAATTTATCATAAGAAGTGAATTTGAAAAAAGCATGAATAGATATTGTTTCATATCTTTTATGTTGAAATTCATTTGATATTAATTAATGGACTTGTTGCCATAAATTCAATAATAAATGTATATATTGAAGCAGAATCTGAGATTCAGATTGCACTTCACAGCCCACCTCAAATCTTCTGCTACCAAGCCAAATTCAAACCCTATTCTTGCGTATATATTCCGCTCACTAACACATTTTTTGTCTCTTTTCTTGATTATCATTAACTAAAATATTTCTTAACGAAGATATATGCATAGATATCTGAATTTAAATACACCCACACACAAAAGAAAAATAATAAATATAGTATTTAAAAGGGGAATACATATACGCAATAGGTAATGGAGGATTAATTGTGACAAACTTATAATATCAAAATATATTATATTTTCTGTATTTTTTTTAAAAATTATAAAAGTTATAGTAATTATTTAGTAATTGCGGCTCAGATGTATATAGATATTGTAGAGACAAACCTACTGACCAAATATTTACTAGAAAAAGTTTGTTATATGTCATTCTATAAAATTTTGTCTTTTAAATTATTTTTGCTATTAAACTATACTTTTTAATCCAAGATGGAAGATGCGATTGTAATTAGTCAAAATAATTAAAGATGAGAAACTTAATCTTGTTTAATTTCTAAAATAACTTTAATTAAAATTTTCTCTAAAATCAAAATTAGAAACTAAACTAATTGATTTACTTTTGTCATAAACATTTATCAAATTAATTTTGGTTTGAATACATATTATCTAACAATGGCATTTTCCAGCACAATGGACAAAGCTTATGTAGAAATTCTTTTAAAAATTAGATTAGAGAATGATTAGCAGTGACCAATCAAGAAAGCATTCCACAAATACCGGAGCATAGTATAAAATGGGCTAATTTTGACCACTGGGGGAACTAAAACAGTCAATGAAAGCAGTTGCCAAATAATTCCACGTTTGTTTAATTTCAATGTGTCATGAGTAAACCCACTTCACCTTTCTCGCCGTTGAAGATGGCCCTCCCTGAAATCCGCACCCATGGATCCCGATACTCATAAACTGTAACATATGCCTGTTTGTTGAATAATGAAATTACTACCTGCCTGAATAACTATGCTCGTCAAACTAGATCTAGTTCTCCAAGGGAAATCTGAACATCACCAAAAGAATAGCCAAGTTTGTACAGAGTTAATAATTTCAAATCTCACCTATCTGTTTCTTTAAACACTTTGTAAAGCCTTCCTTGTAAAAATTAATATTAATTATGAATTAATCAATTTGTAAATTCTTACCTAGTTAGTCAAATGTACTTTGTTCTCTCTATATAACTTAGCAGTAATCTCTCCTACATTAAACCTCTCCTGAACAATTATTATTTCTTAATTTCATGTCTATGCGGCAATATTTTATTTTCATTATTAGATTTTCATATACTAAATTATATGTCGATATTTTTCCCAAGATTCGCAAGTCTCTCCGCTATCTCTTTTAAAATCCCTTCCTTACTTTACCGATATAGAGTAATCTAGTTTTTAATAATAAAAAAAAAACAAATTTGTTATTCTTATTATAGCGGATGCCTGCGAGTCTGGGAGAGTAAAATAAAAATCAGATAATTATTGTACAATGCTATTTTCGAAAAACTAAGCAAAAATCTGTTTTCTTAGAAATGTTTTTTTTATTAATTAAATAATAGCGCTAACTTCTAAAAACTTTAAATATAATTATATGAATTAAATCAATATTATTTTCTTAAATTATTAACCATCACCTACTTTATATATATCTAATAATATGTAAGGTATTTATGAAAGCACTTAAAATCAAAGATTTGTATTAGCTATATGTCGTGGGAAGCTTTATGTGTAATTTAAAGTAATAAAAGGGAAGGTGAGAGGTAATCCTCTAGTTGTATGAGCTATTATATTAGCTTTAATTTTATTTATCCCATATCCATGTAGTAAATCAAATCATACCAATACGCTGAGTCTCTATCAATAAAGATAGGTGATAATCCTTATTTCTTAATTTTAAGTTTGTATATTTATATTAATTCAAGCGTTACGTGTATACTGGCCTTTAGTTTTATATATATTTGTGCTTCATTTCCCGGGCGTATAGAAAAACCCGAGTCACGTCTATTTTTACTTCCAATTCCAAGGACAAGGTTTGTAAACTACTTGGGACTTCTTTGACGCTAGATATTATTGCATAGGGAAAGCGCATTCTTTGTTGTTTGTGACCCAACCCTGCCAATGTTTGTAGAGTCATCTTCTTTAACCGTAAATTGAAGCACCTTGGAACTTCGAATGGATCTCTTCATTGCCATCATGCACATACCACTCTCCCATATCTCATTCTCGCTAAAGCCTATCAATACCCCTAAATCATACTGTTATGATTATGCTAAATGGATTGTCATTTTTATAGTTTCATATGCGCTATTTCTGCCACAATTATTGTTTCCTAAATTAGCTTCCCACATACGTTCCTATTTCGCAAATGCGAATACTATTTTATTAATTAAATATAATTACCATTGCCATCAAACTCAATAATCTTATGTATTGGCTTGAGTGCTGTTGTGATATTAATGGTGGATTTAAAGAACTTTAAATATCTGTAATTCAGCGCTATTAAAAATCTTAGGTATGACATGTAATCTGTTAATTATTGACATATAAATAGCCGCATTAGAACAAAGCCATAAATTATTTGTTATTGCAGCATAAATTGAATAAATACGCTCATTTTATAATATTGCAAGAGGGATTAATGTCGTCTAAGGGAGATAAAGACCCATTTTTATTTGTATTTTGACACAAATAACGTAATCAATCATATATATATATCTCAAGTTAACTTAATAAATCTTATATATATTTCTAAATATCAAAGTCATTGTTTCATTTATTGAATAGTAATAATATTTGATATTGTATAAAAGGTTTAATTTATTACGTGATTGAATCTCGCTAACAATAATATTCTATGCCAGCGGTGAAAAATAAATTAGATCAGTATCATCGGAATTGTTGCTCATCAATTGGTAGATCTGGAAAATAGGCAAATAGGGCAGAATTCATAAGTGTTCCTGACTTATGTATCTTGCGCATGATTGGACTTGAGGTACTTTTGCCTAGATGCTAGATTTTGTTATATGAACAGACAAAACCGACCAGTACAATACTTCATTTCTTATCAATAACTTTTATCTTTGATAAGTGTAGAATGTGACTTCATCTAATGGATATATCATATACTTACTATACAAGCACCAAAATTTCATCCCCATCATTATTTCCACTATACCATATCATATAATACATAATAAAAGCTATACAAAAACAATTTGATAAAAATAAAATATATGTATTTATTATTGAATATACAACAATAATCTTCAGAAACATTCTAATGAATTTAAATTAGAACTAACAAATCGGTTTCAAGCATTAGTAGATTTTGAACATGATTCAGATTTAAATGAAATTAATAGGAAAATAACTGATACACTTTTGAAAACTGCAACAAAGATAGCTGGTAGAAAAAAGCAGCAATTGACCAATAAAACTTCTACTGAGACTAGAGAATTTATGAAGAAAAGAAGAAATATGAAAATATATAAAAATAATGCATTAAAACTGTTTGAATATCTTGAATTTTATAAAATGGTGCAGAAAAAAGTTAAAAATGATATAAGAAGGTATAACTGTGAAAAAGCAAGGAAAGCTGTAGAAGAGAATAAAAGTCTCAAGAGTGTAAAACAACATTTTGGTATTGGTAGGAAATTTATACCTGCAATAAGAAAAAAAGATGGAATTATCACTAAAATGAGATGACATGACATCATGAAATGGGTAGAAGACTTTTATCAAGAATTATATAGTAATAAAGAACAAGTACCTCTATATCTATTACATCTTCCAAATTGCCCAAAATTTTAAATGAAGAAGTAAGACAAGCAATTAAATGTATGAAGAAAGGAAAGGCTCCAGGTAATGATGGACTTATAATTGATATATTAAAGAAGCAGATGAAGAAATAGAATTTTTTTAGCAAAGTTATATACCAAATGTCTAAATAATAAAGATGTACCAGATGATTGGAAGATATTAGAAATTATACACCCATCAGCCTTTTATCAGTTTTATACAAAATTTTTACCAAAACAAGTACAACTCGTCTACAGAGAACATTGGATTTCCACCAATCAAGAGAACAAGCTGGATTTAAAAGTGGTTTTAGTACAGTAGATCATATCCAGGTATTGAGAGAAATTATAGAAAGGACAAATGAATATGAGTTGCCATTATGCTTTGAATTTGTAGATTATGAAAAGGCATTTGATTCTATAAACATTTCTTCAGTGATTAAAGCATTGGATCATCAAGGTATAGATCCAGGATATTGTCATATTTTAAACAATATTTATAAAAATGCAACAGCAACAATTAGATTACATAATGCTATTGGGAAAGTCAACATTGAAAAGGGTGTAAAATAGGGTGACTCTATATATCCAAAACTTTTTACAGCAGTGCTGCAAGAAGTATTTTGTGGATTAAAATGGGAAGCTAAAGGAATGAAAGTAAATGGAGATTATTTAAGTCATTTAGATTTTGCAGATGATGTAGTTGTTTTTGCAAATAATGCTTTAGAGCTGCAGGAAATGTTGCAGGAGTTATCAGATGTAAGTAGAAAGTAGGACTAAAGTATGAAAATTAAGATTGATTATGATGAGTTAGAAGTTAACAGTTACAAATACCTTAGTCAGATTATTAATACAGATGGAAAAATAATGGATAAAATTAATCATAGAATTAAACTTAGTTGAAGTGCTTTTGGTAGAAATAACTTGATACTAAAAGGAAATATGCCTATGTGTTTGAAAAGAAAAGTTTTTAATAAATGTGTTTTACCAGTTCTTACTTATAGATCTGAGACTTGGACACTTATTAAAAGAGCACTACAGAGACTTCAGACCACTCAAAGAAGTATGGAGAGATGCATGTTGGGAGTAGCAAGAAGAAATCGAAAACGCAATATATCGGTAAGAGAACAAACAGGTGTTACTGACCTCATTGAAAAAATTAAAAGACTGAAGTGGAGTTGGGCTGGACATATTGCTAGAAGAGATGATAATGGATGGACAACTGAAATCTTAAACTGGATTCCAAGAGATTGTAAAAGACCCAGAAAAAGACCACATGTGAGATGGATGGATGAAATAAGAAAATGTGCAGGGGTGATGTGGAGAAGAGAAGCTAAAGATCAGAGGAGATGGATTAAATTTGGAGGGACCTTCATACTGTAGTGGATTGATAATAGTTGATGATGATGATACAACAATAAGTATATTAATTAAAATCATCATATTATGTAAAATAGGATCAACAAAAAATTAGTATAAAAAAATAAACAGAACAATCTACCCTTCAGATGGAGCTGTACAATAAGTAGCAATGACCAAAGAGAAAACTAATTGATAAGAAATAAAATATACAATACTTATTATTAAATTTGTGGCTGCAAATGTATTAAATAAAAAGATTAGTTTCAACATAAAATTTGAATTAGATAAGGATTATTTAAATTATTTTTAATGTAAAGTATAAATATTTGACTTCATAACTATATAGTTTAAATTAGTTGTAATGTAAAGAACAAAATTAGACTTATCTCTATACTACTTTTGCAATTTATAACAAAATGGAGTTATGATGCCAAATATTCATACTTTACATTGAAATTAATTTAAGCAATCCATTTCTAATTTATATTTTATGTTGAAACTAATGCAATTTTATTTACTACATTTGTTGCCATAAATTTAATAATAAATACATATATTTTATTTACCAATTAGTTTTTTCTTTAATGATTAATATGTTTTATGGTTCCATTTGATGTGTAGATCATATGCTGTAGAAGTAGGAAAAAAAGTTTTCCTTAGGACTATTTTCATTATTTTAAAAATAATTTCTTGATATCATTTTACAGAATTTGATAAACATTCATTTCTACACAAATAGGTTACAAAGATATTTTCTGCAACTTAATCTAACATAATCTTCATTAAACATATTTATTTTTTTCAAAAATTTTGTACTTTTTATGAAACTGTTATATTTGTAATCTTTCTATTTTTCTCAAAATCTATCTCAAAAATTTTTCAGTATTCTTAAATAGATATCAGTAAGGATATTAATAAAAAATAACTATTTCAAAACAATGAAGTAACAATACTGGTAAACTATTCAAATAAATTACAGGCCATTTGTATAACGACAAACAACCTTAATTGACTTACAAAGAGCTCTCCCCACCACTCTTTCACAGAGATATTGCAAAGGAGAAATATTATTCACCAAACTAATCAAATGTTAATTACCTATTGGTTTGGTGTAATGGCACTCAAGGTTGAATACATGGCAAGCCCAGCTCTATCACTTCCAGTCTTCAAAAACCATTTGATTATTTTTTGTTAACTGAAAAAAAAAAAAACTTTTGCCCTTGTTTTACCTTTTAGTTTGAAATAGTTCAATGCTCATTTAGTGATATATAATGAAAGATCTAAAGAAGTGAACTATGTGAGAAAAATATCTATTTCATCCAGATTCAAGTTAGGATCATAGCAGGCAGATTCACTTCACCAAGAACAAGTCAGCTATTTATAAAAAGTTGAGTATGTCATAAAATGTTTAAACAATATTCCAATAAAATTTTCAAAATTTAGTAAAAATTTAAAACCAATAAAGTAATATTATAATAATTAACTTCAAAAAGCAATACTCCTTTAAGCAAATAGTTTTCACAATCTAAAAAATATTTTTTAGTTTTTGATTTTCTTTCTTAATCTAAACTTTTATATTGGTTTTAAATCTTTTTTTTTTTTATTAAAAAAATGTTTTAATTATTATTTAAATTAATCATAAGCTATTGCCATGTTAATGAAATTAAATATTTAACCATTTATTAGTTATATAAATGATATAATGGTTATCACATTAGACAACTGGAGTTTAAGAAATATTTTTTTTTCCTAAGTAGCCAGTCAGGAGCGACCAAATGGATATCTAATTGTTTGATAATAAGGAGAAAAAATAAGCCCCTAACTATCATCACTTGGCATTTAACAAAACATATTTTTTCTTCATTATTGTTTCTATGTAGAAATTGTTAATGGCAGCATTTTTATCTATACCTTTTTCAAAGGCATATCTTTGATGTTAATAAAATATTTAAATAATATCAATATAAAATGGCACAAAGCATTAAAAATGACCAAGATTCATGTATACAGAAAAACAAACCTGGATAAATTTAAAAAGATTTTAATATACTAATAAACATTTCTATGTTAATAGCTAACACATACCAAAACTTCAACTAACAATGAGAATAACAATAAACAAATTAAAACTAATTATTAATCATACACTGAGTGTGTGTGTGTGTATATATATATATAATCAATAAAGCAAGTCATATATGTCACATTGCTTTTAAAAGCTTGTATTTACAAATATGTAATATAGAGAGCATACAATTAGCTCAAGCAAGCTCTTATTTAATAAGTATGGTAAAAGAAAATATTTAAAATCTCTATCTAGAATATTCTTATCTACAGACTAATAGGTTTCGAGCTTATGGGCCACCTCAGTGAGGAGCTAAAACATTCAGACACTAGATCTAAAATATCAACTCAAAACCCAGCACTTATTTAATATGTAACTATTGAGAAGAAAATCTGAAATTTTCAGACATAAAAATGTTTTTAAATCCAGCTATCTAATTCAAATAGCTATATGGGACTGAAGCGTTAAATGTAAAATTATAATAATCAATATTACATATTTGGAAATACAAATTTTTAAAAACAATGTCATATTATATATGACTTGTTTTATTGATTATTATAAATTTATTAAACACACATTGATTATGTAAATAATATTTACCGAGGCTGTAACCTTGAGAAGATGCATGTAAAATGCGATAGTAGGGACCTCTACAGATGTTTAACCACAAGTTTACGCTATGGAAGAAAAGAGGGGAACCTTCTTTACTTCAACCTACTTTCTATTTAAATAGGTGAAGCTGAAGCGGTTAGATCTGCAAGCATGAAGCTATTCAATACTTCACTGATTAAGTCCACATTTCTTATTACACATTAATATTAGCAAAATCTTTCAATTTACAACAGTCAATAAAAAGATTTTATAGTTAGAAATCTATTACAGTAATTTAAAGTTGTAATTATAAATTTATTAAACGCACATTGATTACGTAAATAATATTTACCGAGGCTGTAATCTCGAGAATATGCGTGTAAAATGTGATAGTAGGGACCCGGCACATTAAAGATCACAAGATCAGACTGATATGGCTTCATTGGTTGGAAAAAAAAAAAGTACATTCATGTGTCAAAATAATTTAGAAATTAAAAGTAATTAAGTGTAAGTTTGATAATTTAGAAATTGAAAGTAACTAAGAGTAAATTTTATAATTGTACAATTTTTTTTTTGTAAATTTAAAATAAATAGACAAATAAAAAACATTTTTCCCGATTATCTGCCATTATTAATGGCGACCTGGATAATAACTTAAAATGTACTCTATATTACGAATTTTTATAACAAAAAAAAAAAAGAAATAAAAAAAAATGTACTTGTGTTAAAAATTATCTTATCTTTACAATATTTCCGACGGTATTTAACTCAATTATTCATGTTAAAAATATATAAAACAAACAATTTGAAAATGTGTCTCATTTTTTGACTGAAAATTAGAAAAGTCAGCGTGTAGTGCTGTAATGGGTGGGTGGGAGGGCTTTTTTGTTTTTGATGTGCCGAAGGTACGGCCAATATTATGCTCAATTATAAAATACAAAACAACCAACAACACCAGACATTGTATTACTCTCATAGCTGTAATTTTTATAATTGCAGATTAATTTTAAAAAAAAAATTTCTGCATAATATAATTCAGAAATTAAAAATAAAATTAACAATTGTACTTTTTATAATTGCAGAAGAATTTACAAAATAATATACATCAAATTGACATTATTTATTAGAAACAAAAATGAAAATTACTTACAAATAGCGTCCACTGTGTTGGACTAATAGCAAAATCACAAAAGAGAGACAAAGAACAAAATTTACCAAAGCTCTCTCTGATTTTTAAATCTTGCGGGTCAAACAAATCCAAAAATTGGATTAATCCTGTCAGTGTCTTAGTTTACATGACAACATTGTCATGTTATCATCGAAGCTGTTTGTTGGAAGGAAAATCGGTAAGTATAAAACGTCATCGGTTGAATAATACTATAGTACCCTCCAAAATATGAAATTATATATATAAATATTCAAATTAATTCAAAATAATTGACAAAGAATGCTGATAGTTACACAGTAAAACAATTAGCTTATATTTTACAGTATACTTATTACAATGTTACAGTATTGCATCCTTGTATGAATAAATGACACTAATTAAATTCCTAACCAATATTATTCTAATCAGATTAGTTTCTGGTTCACAGTCTTAATGAATGAGGAGTTTTGGATCTGTATCTAATGCATCTTGCCTACAGCAACAACTATTTATTTCTATTTTTACTGCCAACCTATAAGCTAAAATTCAAAACTAAATTAATGTTTTGAATCCATGGTAACTTGCTTGCAATGTCAGATAGATAGGATACCAGTTTAGTAACTATATATTTTGTTCTTTATAGTTTTATAATTTAAGACATATTTATATTTTGAGAAGATTGTTATAAAAAAAAATCACATGATCATCAGCTTATACAATGCTTCCCAGGACAAATTCTATTTGCTTTTAATTCAATTCTGCCACTTAGCTTCACTTACAATAAGTGGTAGAAATGGAGCAAAAAATAGTTTGCTTTTAAAAAGCATTGTGTAGATTTTCTCGAATTAATTAAGGCATGTTTTTTTATTATTGTGCAAAATATACAATATATCCATGTCAAAGATGTTTAGGTTGATTAATGTAAGAGAAATTTGGGGCAAAATATTAAAATACCGAGAAATAATGAAATGTTAAATCAATTTCCAAAGAAACAAGCCTTCAAAGGCTTTCAATTAATAAATAAGTCAAGCCTTCAAAGGCTTTAAATCAATAAATAAGGAAAACATTAAAAACACACATTTATCTATCTTATTATATAAATCTTTTGAAATATACAAATCATTGCTTTATAATAATCTTGAACACTCGTTATACTAACAATGTTATTTAAAAAATTAGTTAGCAAATGCTGGCAGTGACTAAGTATTTGATTTATGAATGTTACAATGCTCATTGCAAACTTGTGACTCAATAAATCTAAATTTTTATCAGATCTTTTATCATATACATATATATATTAATTATTTAATCAAAAATTGCTTAGTTAATATTTTACTTTTATTTATCTTACTGTATATATATATATATGATTTTACAGCTCAATACACCACCCCCCGCCCCAATCCAAATATCTAAAGTTCAAATAATTTAAGAGTGGAGAAATATGTTTAATCACTACTACATAATGACTATTTCTCTGTCAGTATTAGATAATAAAATTTTCTTTCCCTTGAGTAATAAATTACATTTAGCCTTAAGAACTGAATTTGAATCTAATTAAACCTATCATTTATTTTCGAAAAATTAGAATGAACTTTAGTTAGGCTATTCATTTTAATTTCAAATAAAGAAAAAAAAATACCTCTTGCAAATTTTAAAATTCTTTTACATAACTATGTAAGTCTTTCTGTGTAAATATATATAATATTTAAAATTCCTTGATTAAAATGAAAGAATCATATTGCGTAATATTCATGCTATGAGATTGTGTATCTAGAAAAAAAAACATTCCTTATCTTTTTGTTAGTGCATTGAACACTTTCATCTTCTCAAAAAGCATGTAATAAAGTTTAAATTTAGAAATTAATTTTAATCTTTTTTAAAAAAGATATATCTATCTACGCATTAGTAAGAATGTTAATAATAGGATAAATCCATATAAATCATTATTTTGTTTCTGGAATTTACTTTTGCCATTTTGGTATTTCCAACTGATATCTTTTGATAGCATATACTCACACTCTGTCATTATAGAAATGTGCCTAATTCACTTTATTAAGCCATCACAAAGTTTGTAAACATAGTATTTTAACTGAAATTATATGATTTACTATTTTCATAATCTAATATTAATTAATTATGCTTAGAAAAATTCGATCTTTAAACTTTTCAAATACATTCAATTGTTAGTAATAGTCAGTAGAAATTTCATATATTTTATCTAGATAATCCTCCTGATTTCTCCACTTTTTTTAATGCCCTTAAAAACTAAAGACATCAAGGTGGACCCTCAAGGATAATATATAATATTTCTAATGACTAAATAGCCTAGTTGGTTAGAGTATCACATTAAATTTAATATTCGTTACTCTTAACATCCCTATTCAATTCTTATACTAGTATAGTCACTGTTCAGGCCAACAAAAAACGAGGATATACCACTCAAAATGTTGTGTTATAGACTAACCTGTGTACTAATAGTTGAATATATATGAATAAAGTTAAATAAAATTTGAATTTTTCTAAAAACATTTAACAATTAATACTAGATCATAAAAATAAATGTACTATTTATTTTTACATAATTATTATATTCCCATTGATTCATTTTCGTTGTATTGTAAACTTTCATAAATTATTAAAATTAAAATATGACCACTAAAATATTTTGATTACATGTTTGTATTTTATTATAATTAAAAGTAATTATCCATTTCTTTTTCTTTTTCAGTTTCTTCAATAGTGTTATGCATTTGTTCAGCTATATATATATATATTTCATTTTAACTGAATTTAGAAAGACCTACTTTTTGAGTTAACATATTTAACACAAGTAACAATGTTACAGCTGTAAAATAAAAAGGACACAAATGCACATGATAATCTCTACTTAACATGTTAAATTTCCTCAAACAATATTTTCTATAATCTGTACAATACTTTATATGCCTATTCTGCAATCCTCAAAAGAGTGTAATGGTTCCATGATCATTATGATTTTAAATCATGTGTAATAACACTGTCCAATATAATGAGTAGTATCCAAGAGAATAACTTTCCAATTTCCTTCAATGACAAGTATTTCTATAGTGTTAGGACTTCTCATTACATGTCTAATATAATCCAAAATGTGCCATTCTTTATTTCATTATCAAAGAAACCTCTGAATAAGTTTTAGAGTAGATGTGTTGACTGCATCCACATTCAAAATATTTATTTTTAATAGATAACATTATTGATAGGAGTCAGAATACAAGAATTCATAATATTTGAGAACTTGATCATAGATTAGTATATTTCAAGATTAAAATAATTGCATTAAGAATAGGTCTTACTCCAATAATATACACAAGAAAATTGATATTTGTTCTTTAAAAAAATTTACTATATATATTAAATTTCAACAGATATTAAACAATAAAATTGCTAATTTGAATATTCAGGATTGACATATTATTAAGACATGAAATTAATGATTGTGTTATAGTTATAATTAGATCTATTTTTGGTTTTTGGTCAATTAAAAAGAAGAATCATAATTAATTTTCGACAATGATCTTATTAGTAGTAATTTGATTAAAAGAAAATGTGACATTTTTTTCTTGACAGAAAGGTAAATTAAATGTAGCAATTCATAATGAATATAGAAATCTGAAGTCAAAAGTTTAATGACTAACAGGAAGACTTAAAATGCTTGTCAATTAAAGCTGCAGAGAAAATACTTACATTCATTGATCATGGTCACTTTAGATCTTTTTTATACAATGAAAGCAACACATGGACCTGAAAAATAGAATTACAATCCTTTTTAAATCTAGCAATGACAATCTCTTATATGACGATGATATTGATGCCATTTAATAATATATCCATTAACTATTCATTTAGGTTTTGGGCAAAGGTATCCAGCTTATGGAAATCATCTTTAAATGAAAAAGTTGCAGACAATGATAAAATACCTATAGAAGTTTTAAAATATGGTAAAACATGTTAGCTTAAAAAATATTGGAATTTTTAGGAATCTAGTAACTTATGGAAGAAGTGATTCATGATGATTAAGGATACTTCTGTCATAAAATATCATTATTATCCATTACTGCCAAGATATATTCAAGGATTTTGTCAAAATGAGTGCTTCCAGTCATAAAAAATTGTTACCAGAGACTAATATGATTTTGGAAAATCAAAAAGTATTAAATATATAGTTTTTGTTTTCTAGTAAATCAAAGAATTATTTGTATATTTCCTTAATTGATTGGGTTAAAGGATTTGCCTTAATCAATTGAACAAATCTATATCACAATTTGAAATTAAGTTTTCCACACAACTGGATAAAAAGCAGTGTCACTATTAACACTACAAATGGAAAATCTGAGATATTTGACATGGAAACTGATGTTAAACAAAGATATGTATTAGTTCCAATTTTATTTTGGATTTCTATATGGTCATGATTTTTGGAAGGTAGAATTCTCAATATGAATCAATTAAAATCAAAAATTAGAACTTCAACTTCTTTAATTTTGGATTTTTAGTATGCTGATGATTTGTTATGGGAAAAAATTCTTCAGCAATTTTTAGATTGGAAGGTTATAAACTTGAGAATATACATCCATTTAAATATAATGATAGTTTTGTAAGTAGACACAAAGATCTTGAAGTGCAGCAGAAATTCTAATGTGATGTTGCAGCTTTTAAAAGATATTTCATTCAAAGAAAAATGATTATTGCATCTAAATTATCTAAATATAAAGTTGTTATTTTGGTTAAATTATCATATGGAAATAAAACTTGGACAATCTATCGATGCAAATAAAGGCATTAGAAAAGTTTTATTTAAGAATGTTCTTTTAAAAATTTAAAAATACAGTAACATGATCATAAAAGTAATCAAAATATTTCATTGGATTGGATGTATATAACAAATAAACAATAGTTGACTTTTTAAAAGGCTGTATTTGTGGCAAATCTGAGTTATAAGGACTATCTGAAAAACATTTCAAAAAAATGCAATGTTGATTGTTTCCATGGGGAAGAAGGCAAAGAACAGAATACATTGGAAGACTACAATTAGACAAAGTGTTGAAATATTTCAGAAAGTTTCTGCAAAGGTTAAAAAAACAGCAACCCAGAATTTCCCAGTGTGTTCTATATATAAAAACAAATTAGTTTATACAGCCAACATAGAATCATCTCTAAATAGTTTTTGTTTATTTTTTGCTGCTGGAAATTAATGCTTCATATTCTCCATCTGATTTTTTGAGTGCCCATACTTTCAGAAAGTATAAGTGGTAGTAACAAATAATAAAAAAAAGACAACTGACTAATTTTAATTTGATGGCTATTGATATATTTCTCTTTCCATATTTTAGATAATTTTGTCATTGCAATTCTTGCCATTGCACTTCTTTTAATTAGAGTACAATATATAGATCTTTTGTTTACCAAAACAAGATGGAAAATATTTGATTGCATTTGATTTAAGACTTATGAAAATGCAAAGGCATGCAACATTGCTAATGATCAAGTGCCTCCATTAGAATCATAGTACCATTTACAAAAAATATTTTTAAAAGTTAGAGATGCTTTTTTAGCTAATTATGTAAACACATAACTTCAGTAATAGCTCTATACACTTCCAAAGAAGCATCTCTTTCACTTTAGAGGCTACTGATTGAAACAAATTCCTCTATAAAAATCAGTAGCATTAAATTTATCACTGTAATACAGTGCTATGAAATTTATTAATCAATGAGACATAACTCTTTTTATATGATTTATATTATTATAGGCAAACTAAAAAGCAAAAGATGTAAACACAAGATCAAAATCTGAAAAAAAAAAAGATCATTTCTATGACTAAGTATACAAAGTAATATCATGAAATTAAGCTATGAGAGTTAAGTTCTGATGATTCTTCATTTTCATCCTAAACTGGCTGTAAAAATACCACAGTTATTATATGTATACTGTAACGTTTTTCACATTTTGATAGGTCTTCAATTATGCACTAGGGTGTGTGAGTTAATCAAGCTATAAAGGACAAAAATATTTCACTCATATTTCTAAAAAACATACTAATATTTCCTGATTAACTCGACCTAAGAATTATTATGATTTCGATTGCTGGCAGAATCAGTTTTTAATTTATAAAAGAGGGCGCCAAAATTGTTAAACTCGCCGATTCTGTGTCAAGCGTATCGTAACTTATAAAGTAATAATTACAAAATCTGGATTAATATTTCCTGTCAATTTATTCTAAAAAAAATCTTCCTGGACTCAATTAAGAAATATGAATATTGGCAAGGTAATTTATACACTAAAACTAAATAAAAATCTAACACTCAAAATTAACAATGTAACTAAAAAAAATTAGGCACATACAATGGAAGTTTTTTTTATATTAGTAGTAAAGGTTTATTGTAACACATTAAGCATTTAAACACATAATAATAAAATTATAATATTGGAAAAAAACACACTCATACTCAAATAATTATTTTAACCATTTGAATTCAAATATCACACTTTGAAGTAATAGGTAATTAATGTCTTCTTTTTGTCCACAGTAACAATTTATTACTAAAACTTCAGTTTGCAAATCTTTTATCGAGATAGAAATTATGGCCATTAACTTACCAGTAAGTTTCAAGTGTTAACATAGGCGAGTGATCTCCTTAGTAGTTGATTCCTTTTGATGAATAGCCTGCAGTACTGTTTTTATGGTTTCATTTCTTACATATCTCTGATACTGATTGAGGCAAGGTTAGATAAAGGTTTAGGTGACTTTTTTCCGAGAGAGGGTGTCAGTGAACGATCTGCTTCTACTCGCACATGTGGAATAGGTTCACTTTAGATCTAAGTGGCAACATTTTATTCTTAATTTTTAAAAAAATGCTGCACATGAGAACTTGACAAAACCGGACCAAACTTGTCTGCTCCTTTTATAGTCCAGATCATTTTTGAGAAGTCGCATATTTTCTTTATCCTTTGTTTTATTATTCTAATCTTCCACATTATTTCTTTTTTTTTTTCAGTTACAAAGTTTTTTTTTTTTTTATGGATTATTTTTGCCATCTTTAATTAGCTTTGGAAACTGATTGTAATCGGTGTGTGGAATGTCTTTTCACTATCTGAATTAATTAATCTGTATGCATTTTCCAATATCAACATTATTTTGATTAAATTACATAGATAAATAAGAAAAACAAAAATTAATTTTTATTTTCCTTTTTATTTTTTAAAAAAAATTATACTACTTAAAAACAAAATTAAATATCATCTTCTAGGTTACTATCTTTGAAGTTTTTTTTTTTAAATATTACACAATGCCGAATATATATTTGTACCATATATAAATAAATGGAACAATATCACTGGGGCCAGGAAACAAGAATAAAATGGGTTTGAAATAATTTTATTCTTAATAAGTTTTAAGTCCCATTTTATTATATAAAAAAATATATTATTTTAAAAAATGTATTAGCATTAATTGATATATTTGTTTTTGTAGACTTATACACAAGTAGCGTGCAACTTTAAATCTTGTGTTTTTAGGGTCTAACACGATGGGAATGAGAAACATTTCCACATTCACCTGTGTCCTTTCCTCTCAAGTGTAATACTAACAATAAGAAGCCCAAATCATAAGGACATACAGGCACTGCTCATCCTTTTGAGTCTTACAGGCTCTTGGCAACTTGGTCCGCCCTCCCATTTCTCGGGAACCCTGCTACAAATAGACTGATGGGCATTTACAGACGATCTTATGTTACATACTGGCATTATAAGGACACAAAGCTATGTTTTTGCCCTCTTGAGTATCCACCTACCTGATGACTATTTGTGATTTAAAGCTTATATCAGCCGTGATAATTTTCTCTTCCGTACACATATGAATAAATTTCTTTTTTATATTTTAGTTACAAGTCCTATTTTTTTCTTTCTCCAGAGGCATATCCGAGATCTTCAGGATGTAATCCGGCCCAATTCATCTTTTAGTGCTATCTATCTGCATAACTGGATGATGGCCAAGATGATACAGGTCGAACTCCCTCCCTGTGTTGCTCACACCAGTCTTTCCACTTTACATCAAGATCTTCCCCCTTGTATTTATTTTTACTTCTAAACTTTTCACCCAGAGATGGAGATCTTGCACGAATTTCCTTCCCTTTAGTTTTAGCTAGAAACCCCTTATCCTTTCTTTGATTTCCAGGAGTATCAGTAAACACCAGTGTTCAATTGTAATTGACCCTTTTGGTTCAGTGTTTTGTTAACATATTTCGGGCTCAACTCTTCCTCTTCAGCCTTGTTACTCTCAAAAGCATCAAGTAATTCCATCATTCATTACCATCTCACATCCAGTGCTTATCAACAAATGCCCTATGGGATCAGAAAAATTTTTCTGCGTAATCTTTATAATCTGTTTCTCTGTCAACCTGCACTCTGTCAGTGCTCATAGTTGCACTACTTGTTTCCAAAAAATGGCACACAACACCCTTCTGTTTTACATTTCTCTTGCGCTACATTATTCTTAAATTTTCTCTTGGTGGTCCTCATTCCAATAACATTTAATTAATGTTTGTCCATACTGAGTGAAGTTATTTGATTTTTTTAAACAAAGACTCCCACCAAACTTGTGCCATCCATTGTAAGTGATTGATTGCCAGTGTTAACTTAATGTCTTCCGACAGGGTTTATCTCAAAATACCTCTCAAGGCTATTTAAGTGTTCCATTGGTGATTCTCCATCCTGCCCATAGAAGATTTTTAATTAAAAAAAAAAAATTATCGCATTCAGCACATTTTCTCTATTTTCTAAAAGTTTTATCTACTGACTCTCCTGCTTATCTGATCTTAATTCTATCAATTCTTTACTCCATGTCCCTCGCACTATTTTGTCATCTACTACCTTTATTAACTCTTCCTTCATTTCTTCCATCTTTACCCTTATATCTCCTTTTACTTCTCTAACCATCTCCACCATTTCTTTCTTTATTTCTTTCTTGAACTCTCTTATTTCTTTCTTTATATCCTCTTTGAATTCAGTTATTAATTCATATAACAGTTTTTTTTACTAAGGATTCCATGCTGTCTTTCAATTCTTTTTCACCATCTGCCATATTTTGCATATCTTTACCACTTCTCAATTTCATATTGTAATGGTCAGATTTGTACATTCACATAACAAAATCCAGAGTCCTGGCAAATTATACCAAGGTTGATCTAGAGGAGGGTTCGAGACCTCGAATCTGATCACATCTCAGCTCCTCCACCACACCACACTCAGAATTTCTTAGTTCACATGCTGGCAGTAACAAAAAGTGGAGCAAGAGACTCAGGGAATATTAATTAACTTAATAATACTTAAATAAACACACACACCTATAGCTGGCTAAATAATGCATATATTTATAAGTAACACTAATATTAAGCAAGCTAAGATTTGGAATGGATTACGAATGAAACTCAACACAGTATTATAATTTAATATATTTTAATTAATAAATATAAATTAAATAAACAAATGTGCATTAAAGGATACCAGAAGGTGTAAACAATGACCAGCGATTAACAGAATCTTATCTGATGCACTATATTTAAGAGTTGGTTACAATTTTAATAATCTATGGTCTCTAATTATGCCTTAATTTCACTATGCCCGACCTATTAGGCTTGCAATGGTTAAGTCAGTGCAAGAATGATGATTTATCATCATAATATTTAATAAGAGTCATTTAATAACATAACAAGCAGCAATAGGCTCTCTGTGCAAATTATATACATACAAATCAGATTACAAGTTCAGATCAATGCTGAAATATTACATTATGGAGGGATGAACTGGAGCTTTATAGTATAACTTCAGATACTATGGTGTGTATATATATATTACTAGAGAGGTATGCATCTCGAATGGGTAGTTAATCAGGGGATTCAGTACCAAGTACTCAGTTCATGTGGACTTACAACTCACTGTGAATAAAATACATAGATGCTTAGTTGGGGTGATCAGAGCAGCTTATACAACAATATGAACCCTCGTGTCCCAGTTCTAAAATAAGATAATTGAGAGGCCTTTAAAATCTAAGCCCATTTATAAGAGAAAGCTATCCAAATTAAGATTAAGAGGGTAGCCTTATACCAAAGCCCATTATAATAAAATCATACAGCAAAGCATATATAAGCACATATACACTTCCTAAAGACACATTCACCATGCTAAATATAATAATTAATTAATAACTTTTAAAACTATGCAAAATTCTAGTTTCGTTCCGTGAAACTACCATACGCCAGTTCATAATTAGCATTCTTAAAACATGCGAAAAGGAAAACTTAACAGTAATCTAATTTCATTAGACAATGTGCACAGTTTATAATACAACTAAAGAGGATTAAAGCATATCTGGAACTTTAGCAATCGGTATAATATGCTTCATGACTCATTCTTGCATTTATTAACTAATTATTTATTGACTTGCAAACCAAATGATAATAACAATAATAATAGTAAGCTAAACATCATAGCTTAATGAAAATATTTAGGTTTTCAGAACAAAGATTTGAATCTGTGCTAGAGCAAAATTACTTAATTCAGAAAGAGCATCTAATCATCTCCACCTCAAACTTTATTCATAAAATCAACCTCCGCTCTGAACTGGGCATAGCATAAATTATAAAATAAATATATATAAAACAAATAACTAAGGCATGACTGCAGATTAGAAAGATAAAATAATAACTAAATAAATTATTATTAACAATCACTTAGAGTTTTATAAAGAAATAAGCAAGTTTACAGGTATTAATTTTAGGATAATTTAAAATCATATCCTACAGATTAAATCAGTTTAATTAATATTTAAAACATTTCTTTTAGTTTTAAAAGTTAAATTATAATTTACAGATTGAATTTAACTTTTAGTTTATGAAAACAATATTATAATTTAAAAGTTCATGCATGATTAATTTTAGCTAAGATTTATTTATAAAGTTCTTAGAGTTATTTTAAATAGGTTTGCGGAAATGGTTACCACATCTTCTCTGCTGAGGCTTCTGCACTGATCACCATGCTCAGCTGGGCTGGTGTGATGTCTTCTGATACTTTCTGCTGGGCAGGCTATGGGCTTGAACTCCAGCTTGAGCAATGATCATTCTCCCAAAGGGAGAGGCAGTGATTGCTCTACTCAAAAGTTTTCATGGTAAAAATTTAATGAGTGAACCCTCTTAACCAAACTTAAGTTATTTATACTAGACAAATTGGTAATTCAAGCGATCTGTTTACCAAAGTTTACAAAGTTTTCTTAGTAATTTAAAATGCATAAATAATGACAGCTTTGGCCATTTCTTTGGCTAAAACAATAATGGTCAACAGGTCACTCCTTGTTTGCCTCCAAGTTTGATTAATTACTTGCAAATGGTTTTCTGAGAATTAAAATTTTTTATAACATAACTTTTTTTTAAGAGTTTAAGTTCATAAACATTTTAGTGTATATGTGTATGGCTACCACAGGAATTGAAATTTATATACAAATGCCTTTAAATAAAGAGTTTTTAACTAAAAATAATGCAAAAGTTAAATTAATTTAAAAGAGTTGCAGTGCTATTAAATCTATTGTATTACAGTTTCTTTCACATATATAAGTAGGTAATCATACACATATAACAATATTCACACAACTTAATTTAAATTATACCATTTTACTAATTTCAAATTTAGAAATATGTATGCATTATATGGATACAAACATTAATGTAGCTGTTGAATGTGCACACTTATACAAGTACATGCACATACATGTAAATATACACTATTTCATATAAAAATAAATTATTAGATGCTTATATATGTAGACTGGAATGGGTTTGAATTAGAAAAAAAGAAACTACTATGGAACATAGTAGATGAAACAGAATGATAAACAAATACCTTTTCAATATGTGGCCGTTTAACTTATTTTTGTTATAATAAAACAAACTCTTAATTTTGTTAACTGTTACAATATAAATTCAACACCATATTTTGCTTTCCTAATAAATTCATTCAACCACACACCCCTCTCTTTTATCTCCTTATAATATTCCATCCATATCTGCCTTTACCTTCATTTTTATATTTCGATCAGTTTTTGCTTATATCTTTATCTAATTTATGCACTATTATTTTATTTCAATATAGTGTTTTACTTAAAATTTTACACCCTCACTCTACTCTTACGAAGGAAAAAAAAACTTTTGAACTGCATGCAATAACTTTTTATTATTATTTTTTTTACATGTTAAACTTTTGTAAAAATGTTGAATCTTGTGCAATGATTATTGTCGTATTTATTTTCTGGCTATGGAAATTAAATTCCCTATTTTATGCCATTGTTGTAATGGTTTTTTTTTTTTTATCCATTTCGACATATCTCAGGTTGTGGTTTTTTTTTTGAAGCCTCTCATTGGGAAACCACTGTAACATTTTTCATGTTTCATAGGTCTTCAAATATGCACTAGGGTGTATGAGTTAATCAAGCTATGAAGGACAAAAATATTTCTCTCATATTTCTAAAAAAACATAGCTATATTTCCTGATTAACTTGACCTAAGAATTATTGCAATTTCAATTGCTGGCAAAATCAGTTTTTTAATTTATAAAAGAGGGAGCCAAAGTCGTTAGACTTACTGATTCTACTTCAAGCATATTGTGACTTATAATTACAAGATCTGGATTAATATTTTCTGTCAATTTATTTTAAAAAATTTTTTTTCCTGGACTTAATGAAGAAATATGAATATTGGCAAGGTAATTTATACACTAAAACTAAATAAAAATCTAACACTCAAAATTAGCAACGTAACTAACTAAAAAAAAATAGTCACATACAACAAAAGTTTTTTTTTATATTAGTAGTAAAGATTTATTACAACACATTAAGCATTTAAACACATAATAATAAAATTATAATATTGGAAAGAAACACATGCATAGTCAGATAATTATTTTAACAATTTGAATTCAAATATCGCACTTTATAGGTAATTAATATCTTCTTTTTGTCCATAGTAACAATATATTATTAAAAATTCAGTTGGAAAATCTTTTATCTAGATAGAAATTATGGCCATTAACTTACCAGTAAGTTTCAAGTGTTAATGTAGGTGATTGATCTTCTTAGTAATGGATTCCTTTCGATGGATAGTCTGCAATACTGTTTTTTATGGTTTCATTTCTTCCATATCTCTGATCCTGATTGAGGCAAGGTTAGACAAAAGTTTAGATGACTTTTTTCTGAGAGGTGTAGGCAAACAATCATGTGGAATAGGTTCACTTTAGATCTAAGTGGCAACATTTTATTCTTAATTTTAAAAAAATGCTGCACACGAGAATTTGACCAAAACACACAGATGAAAAAGCCCCTTTCCAACTTGTCCACTCCTTTTATAGTCCAGATCATTTTTAAAAAGTCCTGCACATATTTTCTTTATCATTTGTTTTATTATTCTATAATCTTACACATTATTTCTTTCTTTGTTTTTCAGCTACAAAGTTCTTTTTTTTTATGGATTATTTTTGCCATCTTTAATTAGCTTTGGAAACTCTGATTGTAATCTGTGTGTGGAATGTCTTTTCACTATCTGAATTAATTAATCTGTATGCACTTTCCAATATCAACATCATTTTGATTAAATTACATAGATAAATAAGAAAAACAAAAATTAACGTTCATTGTTGTTTTTTTTCTTTGTTTTTAAAAAAAATTAAACATAATCTTTTAAACAATCTTTGCATTTTACTCTCTTTGAAGTTTTTTTTTTTTTTTAAATATTACATAATGCCATATATATATATGAATTAATACAAGTATTATTTCCAGGAGCTTCCATGTAATAAAAATATAATAGTTAAATAACTGATGTTTCAGTACAATAATAAGTACTTTCCTCAGAGTTTCTTCATTCTCAAATCATACGAATGTGTGTAATGAGATTTAAAATCATTATTTTTTCTGTTGTTAGTTTCTCCTAATTCTCAAATACTATTGGTTGAGAAGCTTTAAAAAATATTTTATCCTCCAATTGCTTTTTTCAAATATTGTTAATTTTCTTTAATTCACATTTTTCATTTATGCTCTTAGGCCTTTTAAAAATCTCTATAGCTTCCCTTAGCAATCTCTGGTCATATTGTTCAATTTTTGCCACAATATGTGTTTTATTAAAATTGATGTCATGGTTAGTTAATTTAATGTGTGAATAAATGGCTGACGAATTAGATAACTGCCAAAATATGTTCTTTCTTATGTTTATTCTATGATTGGAGTGTCCAATGTATGAATTTAAACAAACTCCACATGAAATTTCATACACACCCAGCTATTCCAAAGAAATTTTATCTTTAGGGTGTGGAAATACTTCATTAATTGTTTTAAATGTGTATAAATTGTGTGGTAATTATTTTTCTTTAAAACATTACTAATTTTATCAGTTACACCCTTTATATATGACAGAACAGTTTTAATTTTTGAAGTTTCAAAATCTTTTTTCTTATTATATAAAAAAAAACCCTATTAATAATCCTGTGATAAAAACAATAATGAATACACATTTTTTTTTAGTAGCATAGATATCTTGGTGGAAATGGCTATGATCAGAAAGTCTCTTATTTCTATCTAATAATGTCTTTGTCAATGAAAACAATTGTGCTGGATGGTGATAACATTTATAAAAAAAAAATTATAGAAATCCTATGACATATCTTGAAAAGAAAACAAAAGCATTAATTTATGCTACTGATTTAGATTTAAAAACTAAGATCTTTCTTACACCTAGAGAAAAATATTTTAATCAAAGTTACACAGCTTGCCAAAAATCCACAAGCCAAATATTCCATTGAGACCAATTGAAAATGCAGTTGGTTCATCAAACACAGACACTAGCTCATTTTCTATCTTCATTTCTACACTTACATTGAACAGAATGTTCATCTTATGTTAAAAATGCAAATCATTTTTTTTTAGCTTATCCGAGATATCAAATGAACTAAAAATGATATTTTGGTAAGTTTTGATATTGTTTCACTTTTTACTAATGTAAAGGAAGCCATTGAAGCTTTGAAAAATATTCAATTGCCTGAATTTGTTGTAAGTTTGATTGAACACTGCTTATTAAATACATTTTTTGTTTTTGGTCTGAAGTATAAACAAACATCAGGTTTAACAATGGGTTCACAAATTTCTCCAGCACTGGCTTCAATTTTTATGAAAAACTTTGAAAATAAAATTTTGATATCAGAAGTTAAAAAAACCATCTGTATGGCTGATATATATTGATAATACTTTTGTTATTTGATCTCATAGTAATTTTCTTAAAATTCTTTTCACAACACAAATTTATTATGTAAGTAGAAAATAATAACCTACTTCCATTCTTTGATGTTTTAATTGAAAAAAAGAAGAATGGTTTTTTCATCCCATGCTATATAAAGAAAGCAAATACACATTGGGAGATATCTACATTTCTCTTCTCATCACCATCCAGCACAATAATTTTTAATGGCAAAGATATTGTTAGAGAGAATTAAGAGTCTTTCTGATGACAGTCATTTTCATCAAGATATATATGCTACTAAAATTATATTTCTTCATAATGATTTTGATCACAGGATTATTAATAGGGCTTTTTTTTATATAATAAGAAAAAAAAGATTTTGATACTTAAAAAAATTAAGACTGTTCTGTCATATATAAAAGGAGTAAGTGATACAATTGGTAATGTTTTTTAAAAATAAAATACTATACACAATTTATACTACTTTTAAAAAAAATAATTAAGTATTTCCACACTCTAAAGATAAAATTCCTTTGGAATATCATGGGTATATGAAATTCCATGGGGAGTTTCAGGCCAAGATGCTTAAGACTGGCTTATATATTTAAAAAGTTGAGAAAAGGTTGGTATCATTCTTTTCTTGTCAAAATCTCTGTTGTGTGTCGAAGCCTGATCATTCTTAAGACAGCTGTTTAAAATGTGATTGGCTGTCTTGGCTCATGAGAAAGATTAGCAAACTTTCAATTATTATTTCCAATTTATTAACATACGATTTAGACAAATATTATTCATACACAGAGTAAACCCAGGAAAGAAAGAACACATTTTGGCAGTTAGAGAAAAGTTTAATTCATCAAAATTACCTAACTTATGGCATCAATTTTAATAAAATACATATTCTGGCAGAAAAAAAAAGTTTCCAAATACTTATTATAGTCACTTTTAATTATTGACTAAATAGATTAGGAAATAACATTACACTTATTTTATCTAATACTGTCATTAAATAAATTATCAACTAAATAACTGATTTTGTTCACAAAAATAAAGCAAAGCCACCACTAATATCAAAACTTTTGTTCAAGTTAATATTATTCTTTGTTTTTCATATATACATAATTAGATTAATTTCTTTACATATTTTTTCATACGACTTTTAATGGAATTAAAAGTTTTTTCTTAATAAAGTTTTTTTTCTTCTTCCTTTTCTTATTAAATTATTAACTTTGTTCCTAAGGATCTTATAGTCATTAAATAAGAATGTATTGTCACGATTTTTTTCCCTTACCCCAAGCAGATTTTTTCTCATTAGTAGCAATCAAAATTTTATCACAAATCCAATTTATATCTTAATTTTTCTACTGTGAATTGTAGAAAGCTATTCACATTGCATCAGCTCAACAAATTTATTATATAAATCAGAGGCATCTACAATATTAAATAAACTATTTCAACTGATTTTCTTAATAATATCCAGAAAGGGTGATTTATCAATTTCTATAATTATTTATTATCATGTGATAAACAGATATTTTCGTCATTATAAACAAAATATTTTAAAAATATAATGCTGCAATTAGATAGTGATTTACCACTTTTATTTCTACTACTGTAATATAAACATATTCTAAATCTATATGATCAATACAAAATGTTATTAATTCTCGTGTAATAATCTTCTCGAATACATATAAACTTTCACAAAATTAATTATACCACTACTAGCAAGGTTTCTATGAAGATTTGTAATTATGACATTTTAATAGTAATCATATAAAAATTATTCTACACGAATAAAGCGTAATTGTTGTTTATAATTAATGTTTTTGTGCTCTGTTTATCACGCTTTATTCGTGTAGAATAATTTTCATTATCTGACAGAGTTTTTATATTATTTATTTAGTAATCATATATTGATTATTCCCATAATCTAATATTAAATACAGTATGTCGAGAAAATTTTCAAACTTTATTTAAACTTTACAAATATATTCAACTGTTAGTAATAATACACAGGTTAGTATTTAAGATAATGTTTTGAATGCTACTATTGTTAATTCCACTGTTAGTTGAATGTATTGGAAAGTTTAAATAAAAGTTGACATTTTTTTAAAAGACATGAATTCAATATTTAATAATAGACAATGGAAATAGCCAATATACAACTACTGCTACTATTACTACTAATAATAATTTTTAATAATAATAATTAATTTCATCATCATCACCATTTTCAACGATTATCAATTCACAGTAGAATAAAGGTCTCCCAAGTTTAATCCATCTCCTCCAATCTCTATCTTCTCTTATCCACTTCATCCCTTCACACTTCTGTATTTCATCCGTCCATCTCAAACGTGGTCTTTTACAATCTCTTGGAACCCAGTTTAAAATTTCAACTGTCCATTTATTATCATCTCTTCTAGCAATATGTCCATCCCAACTCCACTTCAGTCTCTTAATTCTTTCAATGATGTCAGTAACATCTCCTTGTTCTCTTACCCATGTATTTTTTCAATCTCTTTTTGTTATGCCTAATATGCATCTCATCATTTATTAAACAATATATATATATATATATATATTGTACCGGTATAAATCCACCACGCTTACTCATACACAGTACCCGAGTTCGAACCCAGCCCACGTTTAAGAATAAATTCCAAAACGCCAACTGAATTCAAACCCAAACCCCGGTATGACTAACCGATGATGACCTTATAACAGCACGGGGTTATCCCTTTTCTAGCTCAGCTCAGAACATAGACTAAATTCTTACAGTTAATGATAAATAGATTTATTAGACTATAGATACTGGGACGGTCATTTATGTAACGTATATATTTAAGTTGCCAATACAGACAGTAAGTGGCTAAATAGACTTAGAGAGTAATAAAGTGGAGGACACCAAAATTTAATTAAGTAAATTGTTTAATAAGCCAAATATAAAGCATATAAATATAGTGTTAAATAAGACAAATAGAAAGCACATGAATATAATGTTATATAATAGAAATATACAGCATATAAATATAGTGTTATACAGTACGGTAAGACTTCATAAATCCTCTTGTATTTGGCTACTAGTCTTTAGTGAACGTTTTATTTAATAAACAAACTTATGCCAATAGCTGGGTAGTTAAATGATTGACGGGTGGTTAAGAGAATCAGAGTATTTGAGCACTGGAAAAATATTTCTCTAAAGATTTTTATTAACTTATTTTATTAGAATAGGCTCGAGCCGGAACGTAGACGAACAGTGGAGATGGCTTTATATAAATACGACATAAGAGATCGATGTACTGGTGGTTTTATATAAATACGACATGGAAGATAAATGAACTGGTGGTTTTATATAAATACGACATGGAAGATAGATGAACTGGTGGTTTTATATAAATGCGACATGGAAGATAAATGAACTGGTGGTTTTATATAACTACGACATGGAAGATAGATGAACTGGTGGTTGCCTGGATTCAAAAGCCCTACAGTAATCACTTGCGGTGCATTAACGGAATACCGGGCGGCTTGTACTTTGACAAGGCTTAATGCCCCCAAGTAGCTCCGGGACACGACAACCAGCCGGGATCATTTCGAACCCCGGTGATCCAAGAGATTACCGGGAAAGAAAAACTGCTTTCATTCCCCAATGGTAGAATGGCGAGACGCTAACTTCAGCGAAGGGAAGGCATTGCCACAGACATCACGTACGAGAACTTGAAATGGATTTTTTTAAAGAAATTATATAAAACCAGGAAACTATTAGTCTGTTTCTACGCCACAGGCTGAGATCCTTATCCCAATAAAAACATAGCGAAATTAAACTGAAGGTGAAAAACAATAATTAGTTAATTTTACTCTGGGACTCTTAACCCTTCAGGTTGACAGGCGGTAGCGACAGTATTAAATTATACAGGGAGTTATTTCTCAGATCAGACATGACATTACGATAACACTTTGAAACTATTATATATATTTAATATTGAAACTTAGATTGTAATTTTATACCAACTTAACACAGAATAATAAAGTGATTTACATTTACTAACTCGGAATGTGAAAGAATATTTAATTCAGAACATGGAATTACTTTTAAATTTAATTGATCATTATTACACACTAGTTTACACATAGTTGGAAATATTACTATTGGCATTGTTTGTCTATGAAACAAGCAACATAAGAAAATATAAATGCATTCAGTTGAAATATTATTACCATTAATTACAATTTTATAAATGATTTCTAAAGACTAGAGCAGAGGATTAAAAAAAAAAAAAGAAAATTTACTGACAGGTTAAATAATAGCATTATAAATGATATAAAAACTTACATATGATTCACTTGATTGATAACATTAAGCACGGAAGAAAATTAAAGTTCGTGTAACAAAGTTCTCTTTTTCTTCATCCAGCTTGGCTTGTGACGAACGTAGGCGCGCATTTTGAAAGTTATTTGTAAGGCATAGTAAATTTTGAGATTGGAAGTTGGAAATTCTGAAGTATATGAAACATGATCAAACAGCGGCACGAGGAGCCATATTGGCGGGCAGAGACCAGCTCCTGGCACTTAGCCCATCAACATTGCGATTCACTGGTAAACTTCTTAATAATAATGTTTGAATTATACTCAACTGCTGTGTTGTCTCGAGACTACCTCTCTCAAACACGACAAAAGTTAGAATGTAAGTTTTTTTCTAAAATCGCCACTGCTGACCTTTCCGACTTGCTTTTGTTTTAGGCTCCGCCTACTTTCTCTAGCCTCTAGCGATGCAGCTTGACCAACAATCAATTATCTGTTTTTAGCAATCTTTTAATTTAATATCCTATTTTTAAATTGACATAATAATTACATATAAAAATTCCTTACTAATTTTGAATACAACTTAATTGCTCTGAACATTTGTGCAATTAGATTTTAATTAAAAACACTGATCAAAGGAATGTGATTTTTGATCAGTATTTTTAAACGACTTTATACAATTTTAAAACTAAAATTTAAAACAAATACGCCCGCACTGAAACTTTAAATTAAATGATATAAATTCACAAACCACGCACACACAAATATTATTTCATGGTTTGCGACATTTATAGACGGAATCTTTACATATTGACTGATAAACTATAAAATATATAACTAATTTTTATTATAAATTAAAATAGACAAAATCTCACTGCGGGCGAACAGTGGTTTGAATTACCGTACATAAAAACACCTGAAACGAAGATCGGTTCTCCGATCTGTCTGTTTCAATATATATATATATAAACAAAATAATAACTGAAACACAGAGTATATGAGCACAGGCTTTCACACCACCCACCACTCTATCTCATAACACTGATAAACTTGAACACATATATGTCAAAAAGATAAATAATCACCAATATACATATTTCATGCTAAACTAGCAATCATCAGTTGGTCCAGATTACCATCTCTACACATATATGCTATAAGTGCTCAGATATATATTAAGATAACCAATCTTCATACTTTAATGGACTGGCTCGATGGACGGTTGAAGAGTTGGAGTGAGAAGTAGATTGAAGCCTGTCCATTGAAAATTGGCTATCTTAATATATATCTGAGCACTTATAGCATATATGTGTAGAGATGGTAATCTGGACCAACTAATGATTGCTGGTTTAGCATGAAATACGTATATTGGTGATTATTTATCTTTTCGACATATATGTGTTCAAATGTATAAGTGTTATGAGATAGAGTGGTGGGTGGTGTGAAAGTCTGTGCTCATATACCCTATATAAAACAAAATAATATAACTCCAAACAAACAGACTTGTAGAAGGAGATATTTATAAGTCATTAAATTCTAAAATAATTACAAAAAAAGAGATTTGAATATATATACTTAAATCATATACAAAACATGCAGTTAATAACTTTATAATGGTTATAGAAATAATAAATTGTAAGGTAGAAGGATGACAATGATGATGATAATAATAATAACTTAATTTCTTAAATTTTCACATGTGAAAAGAATCACACAGGGAAATTATTTTACATTATCTCATGTAAACTTTAAAACAGCAATAAGTATGTAAATTTAAAATATTTAAAAAAATAGTTACTATTCTTTGATGACGATAATAATAATAAACAGCTGTTCACATACTAGTTTGGCTATTTTAACCACACACACACACAAACAAACACAAAAGACAAACAAAAGAGAGGGGAAAAACTATTTTAGAAACGAGTTTTGGGAAGACTACATAAATACATCCACATACAGTATTGTTAGAAAATTTACATCTGTATTAAAAAAAACAGATGGAATTTATTACTAAAAAGAGAGATGAAATCATGAAATGGGTAGAAGACTTCTATCAAGAATTATATACTCATAAAGAACAAGTACCTATATCTATTATATCTTCCAAATTGTCAAGAATTTTAACTGAAGAAATGAGACATGCTATTAAATTTATGAAGAATGGAAAGGCTCCAGGTAATGATGGAATTATAATTGATATAATAAAAGAAGCAGGTGAAGAAATATAACTTTTTTAAACAAAGTTATATACCAAATGCCTAAATGATAAAGATGCACCAGATGATTTGAAGAATGCAGTATTAATATTAATATTTAAAAAAAAGTGATAAAGAAGATATTAGCAATTATAGACCTATCAGCCTTTTATCAGTTTTATACAAAATTCTTACCAAGGTTTTATTACAGTAGATCATATCCAGGTATTGAGAGAAGTTATAGAAAGGACAAATGAATATGAGTTGCCATTATGCTTTGAATTTGTAGATTACAAAAAGGCATTTCTCCAGTGATTACAGCATTGGGTCATCAAGGTATAGATCCAGGATATTGTCATATTTTAAAGAATATTTATAAAAATGCAATAGGAACAATTAGATTATATAATGGCACTAGGAAAGTCAATATTGAGAAGGGTGTAAGACAGGCTGACTTCATATCTCCAAAAAGTTTTATAGCAGTGATGCAAGAAGTATTTTGTGAATTAAAATGGGAAACTAAAGGAGTGAAAGTAAATGGAGATTATTTAAGTCATTTAGATTTTGCAGATGATGTAGTTGTTTCTGTAAATAATGCTTTAGAGCTGCAGGAAATGTTGCAGGAGTTATCAGATGAAAGTAGGACAAAAGATAAATGTTGAAAAGACTAAAGTAATGTTTAATGGATTTTCTCAGACTATGAAAACAAAGATTGATTATGATGAGTTAGAAGAAGTTAACAGTTATAAATACCTTGTTCAGATTATTAATACAGATGGAAACATAATGGATGAAATTAATCATAGAATTAAACTTGGTTCGAGTGCTTTTGATAGATGTAACTTGATACTAAAAGAAAATATGCCTATGTGATTGGAAAAAAAAAGATTTTTAATACATGTGTTTTACCAGTTCTTACTTATGGATCTGAGACTTAGACACTTAATAGAAGAGCAATACAGAGACTTCAGATCATTCAAAGAAGTATGGAGAGATCCATGTTAAAAGTAACAAGAAAAGATCAAAAACGCAAAAATGGATAAGAGAACAAACAGGTGTTACTGACCTCATTGAAAAAATTAAGACTGAAGTGGAGTTGGGTTGGACATATTGCTAGAAGAGATGATAATAGATGGATAATTGAAATCTTAAACAGGATTCCAAGAGGTTGTAAAAAACCCAGAAAGAGACCACATGTGAGATGGACGGATGAAATAAAGTGTGCAGGGATAATGTGGAGAAGACAAGCTAAAGATTGGAGAAAATGGATTGAACTTGGAGAGACCTTCATCCTGAAGTGGACTGATAATGGTTGTTGATGATGATGAGATCATGTTAGTCAAGTTTTCTATTTATTTAATATTTCACAATACAGTATTGTTTTAACTTCTTTAGCAGAAAACTTTTCTTTCTGAAATACTTCAGCAACATTCGCCAATATTTTTCTATTATCAGCCATATTTACCCAATGGAACAATTGATACTGGACTACTGAACATGTTGTTGAAATAATCCTCATCATGTAAACAGGTTTTGACTCTCCCATAAAAATGTCACTCAAGTTTACTATAAACACTTTTTTTAAATAAAAGCTTTATGTAATCAAATCACACCATGTTCAGACAAATAAACAGAAATCCATTTAGACAAGATAAACGATTTGAAAATTGAAATCAGGTGATTATGGTAGTTAAAACTTTATACTAAGCAGCTTAAATTCATTATTATAATTTATGATCTATTTAAAAACCTAGAATATAAATTAAATTAGAACTCCTTTTATATGAATATAATTAGTTTTGATAATAGATGGTAAGGTTTGATTGGATATTGTCAATATTGATTAGTGAGTATATATATTGAATATTTTATAATAATGATAAATAATAAAATGTGTTAAAAATTGTCTAGCAATCAAAACTATCATCGATGATGATTGCTAGATTCTAGTAACCTATTGGCTCCATAATTACACATATTTTATATAATTTATTAACTCTATAAATATTAAGCAGCGAAATCAAAATGCATATACATTTTTTTAATTTCCTGCCAAAAAAAAAAGCAATTAAAACTGTGTAATAAATAAAACTAGCAACTAATTAAAATATTCATAGTAATGGAGTTCTTTATCACTTCAATTCCACAATGAGTTTTCAAAGATCAGTGATCTCTTCACTTAAGATGGAGCTTTAATAACTCTGCTAATTTAATGGTTCAAGTATTCCAGTCAAAAATTGACAACACAATGGTATTTATCAATTTTAAATTTAAAACACAAAAACGTACAAGCCTTAACTAATAATATAAAAACCAACAATATATATATATGATAAAGTATGTAATATCAGGAATTAATGAATATCAAATTATTAATGATAATGAAAGACTGAAGTCTTACACTGCATTGACTGCTAGAACGGTCTTTGTTAAAGAATTTATGCACGCTTGAAATAAAAATTGTTCTAACCTGAAAATTATTGATAGATGTGAAATTGATAAAACAAACACATCATCAAAATAGGCAGCAAATCATACATGAAATTAAAAAATATATAAAGTAGATAAAGTTAAAGAAAGTCGTATGCTACAGTAGACACCTGAATAGAAACATCTTAATAAAAATCTGAAGACAGTTTAAAAATTTGATTAGCAATCAATGGGAAGTTGACAGAATATCTAATTGGATTTTAAAAAATGATCCAAGTGCATTAAAATGAACAAATTTGGAAATTTTTTTTACATTAAATAGTTGGATAAAAAAATGAAACAGTAAGACAAAGGAATATATAGATAAACAGGTAATTCTTTTAAATTAATATTGGAAAACTAAAAGTTACTGCTGAAATGATTAACAGATTGTAGTTACAAAAATAAACATACCCTATACGAAACCAATCTCAAAATTCCAGCTTGGAAAATATAATATTGCATATAAATTTTTGTTTTGTAATTTTTAAAAAAATTATTGGAAAAATAAAAATCATCAATATATGTGTGAAGTACATACAGAAAAATGGGCTAACTCTTCAATAATCTATAATTAGAATAAAGTGCCATAAATGGCTAACAAATTAGTAACAAATTCCAAAAAGCCATAAATAAAAACAATTATAGTCCATAGCATATTCTTAGCAATATTATACTTTGCTACTTAACAAACTATAATCTACATATCCAATATTATTTTTCACAGACATCTATGATAAATCCATATACTTTCATGGTTATCTTAAATTGAAAATTTAGTTAAAAACTGATAATTGAAGCCTCTGACATATCATTGAAAATCTTTAGATTTTATGCACTATTTTATGCCCAGATTTATTAAATTGTGGTCATATTAATGCTATACAATGATCACAAACTTCTTACTTATCTAAGAATAGAATCTTCAATGTTCATAATTAATTGGATCTGTAATGCTAATGCTTATAGAATCCAATAAAATATAATGCTGTTTATAATTTTTCAAAAGAGCACCTTGTTTATAAAGACTCCCTTCACGAGTTCTTTTTTCAACAACATTGATCAAAAACTGCTTATAAAAGTAATTGTTCATTTGAAAAAATATTAATAACTGAATTTTATTGCAGCTTTTTTGATAGTTTTATAGTGCATATTTTTTGGTACTGACCCAAAGTACTTCTCATGATAAGTATAAACACATGTGAACAATCACAGCATTCAAAAATAATATAATTATATTTCTTAAATCTTTGAAGACATGAATAATCTTGGCTTGCCTCTCCTACCATTTAACCATTAACTAAAATTTCAATTATTTTAAATTTGCATCAATATTTATTAGTAAATAGGCATGTGATTAATTTTATCAGAAGAACAAAGGTCATATGATAATTTGTAAAAGATGGACAAGTATTAGATTGAAAATCATAAAAAATGTAATTGATATTAAAACAAATTTCATTATTAATGAGAAAAAGAGATGGCATATATCTAAAAGTATGGACCTCATAATTTGAATCTAAGTAGCTATGATTCCAAAAAAAAAAGCTTATGATTTTTATTTCAAGTATTTAACAAATATCTGATATACTTAGATACAATAAATGGATGGATTGAAAATCATAAAAAATGTAATTGATATTAAAACAAATTTCATTATTAATGAGAAAAAGAGATGGCATATATCTAAAAGTATGGACCTCATAATTTGAATCTAAGTAGCTATGATTCCAAAAAAAAAGCTTATGATTTTTATTTCAAGTATTTAACAAATATCTGATATAGTTAGATACAATACATGGATGTTAAGTGAATATCATATTATTCTTATCAAGAAAGTAAAATTTAAAAAAGTGCAAAGTGTCACTTCTCAATATTTGATTAGTTTGAGAATTCCTATCTGTGTTGAAAATTGGAAAAAGTTTCCTCAGAAAAAGTGTCATTGTTATGTAATTTTAGATCATAGTGTTAATGTTATTCAAAGTGATAAAAACCTATGGTTTTTTTAAAAAAGTAGATTTTAATATAATACTTTTGTTAATGTTAAAGTTTAAAAAAATCTGAAAACATCAGCACCATACAAACTGCAGCTAAAATCAAAAGACTTCTCCTATGTTCTTTAATGAAAAAAAAAAAGCGCAGAGGATATTTGGATCCTTCTGGTTTAGTTTTTACATAAAGAATTTGAAGTATAATGAAATATGATTTTTTGCTTGCTTATAAAATATTTTTGATTATTTTTTACACTAATTGGTAGACTATTATAAAGAAATACAAAGGGTATCTTTAAATTTATTAATTTATGTTTTATTTTTAAAAACAGAAATAAATAAATTTGTAATATATATATAAAAAAAAGACAGTGCCTATTAGATCATTATCTGTTAGAATTGATTTGGTATTATAATCTTTAAAGATGTAATTTTTATAAGAAACTATCAGATTTTAAAGTAAAATTTGATAGTTATCATAAATCTATCTTGATTCATTTGCATTAAAAAAAATTAAATTAAAAATGAATTCATTAATTTTTAGTATAAGTGTTTACACAAATATCTATGATGATGTTTATGGTACATTGTTATATTTACAGGTTAGTTTTTAAATACTTAAAGCAGTCAAATATAATTTTTTAGAATATTATTCACCTATAAAATTAAATTAAAAGAAAATCAAGTCCAATTTATTGAGTTCTTAGCATAAAATAAAGATTTGATAAGATTAGAATGATTGACTATTTTCAAAACTATCACCAGATGGAACAATAGAAAGTGTCAAAAACACAAAGAGTTAGATTTAAAAAAATGCTTTCTTATTGATTATTTTTTTTGTAGATGAATGCTTTGCCGTACAATTGGGTAGCTAAAATTTGTTTTATTATCTTTATCTCTGATATACACATTTAACTTACAATATTATGCATATTGAACTTATGCTTCAGGACTATACATTTTAAGCTATCAAAACTCAGTAAACAATTATTGCCTTCGACAGTTTTACATAAGATAGTAGTGATCCTCTCTTTATAGCTTACCTCTGCAACAAAGTTACAATAAGTAAAAAACGATGACTGCTTGCTCCTATCTATTTATGTTTCATTTTTAACATGCAATAATTTACTTGAGTTTTGATTAGAATAATGTTATACAACAGAAAAACATTATTTATAAATTTATCTTTTCTACAAATTTAATATTAACACATAGAGTCAGAATACATTTTTTTGAAAAATATTCTATCTCACATAAAACTTATATACAAATATATAATTGTGATTTGAAAAATATTCATTTCACATCAAGCATATACACAAATATACAATGGTGGATGTAATTTAACAGCTTAAAACAGTACAGTCCAATAGCAAATAATAAAAAGGGAAAAGACCAAAATTTTATAGATTAAGGCAATACAGTCCCCTTAGCAAATAACAAAAAGGATAAAGATAGCATATAGTTATGGACAGGCAAGAAAAGAATCAAGCATGCCATATTAATTTTAAATGGGCTTAACCAAAAAGTCATCTTTGTGTATGTATACAGGATTATAGGGAATGTTATATCTATCAGACACAATATGCTGTGTATGGAATGACTATCAATGTCCAGAAATGCAAGAAAAATTCAAGAATTGCATTTACAAATGACAAGCAAAAAAATTTAGTAGAAAAAATATTGAAAAAGTATGAGTTAGTATTCTCTAATATTCCAGAGAGAATAAGGGCATAAAACAAAAAAATACATATTATACAGGGGCAACCACATCAGACATATTCCTATCTCATCCCCACCAATATAAAATGGAAATATAAAAACAGCTGAAAAAAATATTGGGATGGAGATTATTAAAATGCTAATCACCCTTTAATAAGCCCAATTCACCCATGGATATGCATGAAAATTAATTAAAATAACTATACCAGATTGTAATATACCTTTGCCAATTTATGACTTGATTAAATTTAAAAGTAAAAAAATAATAGTTTATGCTTGATCTCATAGCTAGTCACTGATAGATAACTTCTATTCTTAATATATCACATTTAAATACAATAATTATTTATATTAAAACAGGCAAAACTCTCTATATAGTATTGCCATTCAATGCAAGCCAGAGTAATCAATGAATGCAAAAAGGTTTGTGCATAAAATCCCTGTCAAGTGCCTACTCATCCAATATTCCCAGACTAGTTTGTAGCTTGTGGCTTTTATCAGGAAGGGACCTTGGATCTAAGAGCACTGCACCTAGATCTTAGAATCTAATGCAACCCTCCAGAAGCCACCTTTTATATCTACCTAACTATAAAACTATGAGTCTGTGACTTTTCTCAGGAAGGAACCTTGGATCTGAGAGCACTGCACCTAGATCTTAGAATTTAATGCAACCCTCCAGAAGCCGCCTTTTATATCTATTTAACTACAAAATTATGAGTCTGAAATTGAAAACAATATTTTCAATCCAAGCTCATTAGCTTATATAATCATATAGGTCTAAACTCAGTTCATAACCCATACATTTTGGTATCTTTGTTCCTTTAATAATCATAGCCATCTTTATCCTATTAAGTAGGATTGGTATTAAACCACTAAACATCACACGATCACTATTTCTTATGGTTGCTCAAGCTGTTAAAACAGATAACTCTCTACATAGTAGTGCCACTCTGTGCAAGCCAGAGTAATCTATGGATGCAAGAAGGTTTGTGCATAAAATCCCTATATAGTGCCTACTTATCCAATATTCCCAGACTAGTTTCTAGTTTGTGGTTTTTATCAGTGAAGAGTCTTGGATCTGAAAGCTCTGCACCTAGATCTTAGGATCTAATGCAACCCTCCAGAAGCCACCTTTTATCTCTACTTAACTACAAAACTATGAGTCCGAAATTTAAAATATTTTTAATCCAAGCTCATCAGCTTATATAATCATATAGGCCTGAACTCAGTTCAGAACCCATACATTTTGGTGTCTTTGATTCTTTAATAACCATAACCATCTTTATCCTATTAAATAGGATTGGTATTAAACCACTAAATATCACATGATCACTATTTCTTATGGTTGCTCAAGCTGTTACAACAGATAAAACTCTCCACATAGTAGTGCCACTCTGTGCAAGCCAGAGTAATTAATAGATGCAAGAAGTTTGTGCATAAAATCCCTATATAATGCATACTCATCCAATATCCCCAGACTAGTTTCTAGTTTGTGGTTTTTATCAGTGAGGAGCCTTGGATCTGAAAGCACTGCACCTAGATCTTAGGATCTAATGCAACCCTCCAGAAGCCACCTTTTATCTCTACTTAACTACAAAACATTTGAGTCCAAAATTGAAAACAATATTTTCATAGTCATATAGGTCTGGACTCAGTTTAATACCCATACATTTTGGTGTCTTTGGTTCTTTAATAACCATAGCCACCTTTATCATATTAGAAAGAATTGGCATTAAACCACTAAACATCTCATGATCACCTCTTCTTATGCTTTCTTAAAAAGACACCAAGATGTATGGTTACTGAACTGAGTTCAGACCTATATGACTATATAAGGTAATAAGCTTGGATTGAAAATATTACTATGTTTTCAATTTTGGACTCATAGTTTTGTAGTTGAGATAAAACGTGGCTGCTGAAAGGTTGCATTAGATCCTAAGATCTAGATGTAGTGCTCTCAGATCCAAACTCATCACTGATGAAAGCCATAAGCTAGAAACTAGTCTGGGAATATTGGATGTGACACTACATACGAATTTTATGCAAAAACCTTCTAGCATCCATTGATTACTCCGGCTTGCACTCAGTGGCATTATTGTATGGAGAGTTTTGCCTGTTTTAACAGCTTGAGCAAGAATAAAGAAATGGTGATCATATAATTATTTATATTGTTTTAATCAGAGACCCATTTTCTTTAGGACATTTAACTAGTGGAGCCATCTGACCAAATCCTAAAAAAAAAAATACAAGTTATTTGTAACTTTACCAATCCCCCAAAAGTGAAGTCATTCCTAGGGCTATGTAACTTCTATAGAAATTTTTTAAAGAATTTTAACAAACATAGGAACTGTGCTCCAATTAATTAAAAAAAAAATGGACCCATGTAATACATTCAAAAGCATAATGGCAGTTTTCAAATAAATTTTTTAAATGAAATCACTTTATCATATCCTGAATGTGAAAAGCTTTTTATATGCAGACTGATTACAGCTGCTATGGGCTTAGAGCAACATTGATTCAGGTCCAGAAGAGCATCTGACTTAAAGTTGTATATTTTATTGGCAAGCTCCTGAAGGTCTCTGAATTAAATTATATGGTAACATAGAAAAAGTCTAGCCATTATGTAGGATTTCAAAAGTTCTGTTAATTCTTAATGGAGATTAAAGATCATTATAAGTACTGGTCACAAGAGCGTTGAATTCCTGAATCATAGTTACCTGACTAATAGTCCCTTAGTTAGATGAATTTATTCCTCCAGAAAGTAAATTATAAAGTTCAATATTTCAGAGGTTCTGCTAACATCATCAGTTATATTTATATGTCATCATCCTATCAGGCTGAATAATTAAGCACCAACAATTTGTATATTATTCTTACACAATTAGACATAAATGAGTCTGTCAAGAATGATTTTAAAAAATTATCAAAGAAAAAAAAATCCAATTGTGGGAAAATAATCAAATGTATTGAGACTAAACATGAAGATGCAAAATGGTAAAACAACCCCATGTGGAAAAAGCAGGGAGAGATATGCAATAAGATATAAATCAATGGTATATAATGACACCATGCATGCTCCATAGCCATTTAAGCCTGTATACACATAACTTATATTTACATTACATTGTTGAGATAACACAATTATTAGCAAATTGATTTTAATGGCCAAAGATTCAAGCAAATATTCTACCAGTAATAAATCAAAGTGACATCTACCAGAGACAAGATCCTTAAATAAATCACATTAGAGCTTTAAATCCAGTAATATCATAAAATCATAACAAAATTCTACATTTACATTTTTATATTCCCTTAATTTCATTCAGGAGAATGAAATATTTAGCAGTTGTGTTATGATCTCAGAATTAGTAGCTGTATACCCTGCACTTCAAGCCAATGCAAAACACACTATTCACACTTTAGAAGGCCAGAGGTTGTTATCACTAACCAGGGGATGCTTTTTGTACTGCAAAATGCCAGCAGTGGATAACTAAAAATAGCATTAAATACATATTAATGTCCAAAAGAAAGGATAGTATAATCATTGTGAATGTATCATGCACAAATTAAAGCAGCTATCCACAATATATATTAATGCCAATTATTGAGGATGAGTTAATCAGGTCAAGAAGGTTGTAAATTAAGTGGATTGTTAATGAATCCACAGCATTTGAACCAGTTTGTTTATATTAGGGCCAACATATATTCTGCTTGTTTAGAATCCAACTGCCAATTGCCTTATTTACTACAATTAATCCTGAAAAAGGCCCTGAAACAATTAAATGAAAATGGAAGAAATAATCAAACATTTCAGGTAGGGAATAAAGTAAATAATGATGCAGCAGGTCAATCCTGTCTACGTCATTCTGAAAAGTATCAGTATAAAAAATTTCAATGCAATAGCTTGGCAACAAGGAATTAATGCCTTTGTGCTAAATGATGAAGTATAAAAGAGAATGTATAATGCCCATTCGTTGAGCACATTTTTTAGAATATATATATATATATATACCAAATATGACAATATTTTATTATTGAATACCAGCTCATAACTCCACACTTCTAAAAGAAGTGTTGCTAGTCCTGATATTGTTATTAGAAAAAGTTACAAGTAGAAATAAAATTAATCGACTGCAAATAAGGCGCAAATTTAACTTCACCCTCATGGAATCCATATATAACTCAATAAATAAAATATTAATTGAATAAAATAAAATTAAAAATGGAAATTTTTTCTACTTAAAAATGGAAAAATAAAAAGTTATTTAAATAAAAATTATTTCAATCAAAGATAAAATAGTCTTTGAAAAACATTAAGGGATTAGGAAAATAAGTTGAAATCAAATAAAATCTCTAGTCCTGAATATCTATTTTAAAATATATATATATATACCAGACATGTATCTGGCCTATGTAAAGATTATTGTTTTCATATTTTCTTTTAACCATTTCTGAAAAAAAAAATATTAAGAAGTTGCTTGGACAAATTTTTTTTCAGAAATGTTATAAAACCATAAGTATTATGAAAACTACTGGCTTTTTAGGCTGTTGTTTTTTTAATTATATGCTAATCAAAAATATAGAACTATAGCATCTATTTTTTCCCTCACTAAATATCATATTTTAAACATGAATTTATGTATTGTAATCACATTTCCTTTACAATTTAAATACTATACCTATTCAGTTCTGTGCTGTGGTTAAAGCACATGTACTGTATTGATTTTTTCCCCGAATGTTTTCCTTTCAAAAAGTTTTATTCCTTATGTCTTTTGTAAAATACCATTTGTGGAATTACTGGTTTGAATAAAATGTTTGTAATCAAATTAAAGCTCTTAAATATAAGGAAGAAATTACCTCCTTTGTTTCACAAAAAAATTATAATGGCTGAACAAATACCTTTTTCCCCTTGAAAAATCGGTCCTTTAACAAAGAAATGTTCAATTTGAATTTCACGTCAGCGTAACGGATGTTTAAGTATTATATATATATATTTGTTCTGTTAGTAATTAAAAAGAATTATATCTTATCTAGAAAATGTAAGAGATTGAAGTAAATTTTTTCATTTTTTTTTTTTTATGATTTTCAAATTTTAATTAATAGAAAGTGAAAGTAGATAATCTGGCATTCAAAGGAGAGTTGGGTTATTAAGAAGAAATAAGGAAAAAAAAATTATTTTGTGTAATTGCTGCTTTTTAATTAGGAGAAAGGGATTTTCCATCATTTTCCAAGTTAATATGAAGAAACAAATTTATTTTCAATCAAAAACTGTTCAAGGTGTAAGGATGATTTCTAGGCTGCAGTGATCATATATATGTAAAATAACAATGTAGAAAATCCACTACGTGTTTGCTCCATCTTTCTATAAGGTTGCTGGAGTGATGCAGTAGGGTGCCCAAAGAGTTTCCTATATCTAATTAAAATCTACCATTGTTGGAGTTGTTTACCATTGCTGTCAATCTATAATGCTTGCTGAAAAGATTGACTAAGAAGAATTGACCCATGGATAGAAGAATTATTGTGTACCAGAGAAAAGAAATTACCTATACATGAAAAAATGCAACTTCTCTATTGTCAAATAAGCTTGGAGATTTCATAAAGTTATGATGATAAATTTGAATTTGCACATATCAACAAATGGAGACCATTTTCAAATTAAAGTAATATATCAGATGTTCTAACTACCTAAAGAAAAATAATGCATAATGTTGAGTCCAATAAACCATCAAAAAATTAAAGTAAAATCTGCAAATTGGATTTCAATGAAAGAATTAGTTTATGACAAGTCAAAACCACAACAAGAATTAAAGTTAATTACAGAAAAAAAGAGAAGTTGGTGATCCCATAGAAAAAGAAAACGTGTGATCTTAGGTAATTAATTCACCTTCATAAATTAATAACTTGATTAACAACTAATAAAATTTAATTCTATGAAGACACTTCTCATTTTAACTTTACTGCTGCATTCAGTCAATATTTTAATTGCATTAGCCTAATTTTATTTATATATAAACATTCTTTTATGTATTATAGAATTTATTCCATATAACTAGGAAATCAATCAAGTCGTTGGGAATTAAAAGAAGTTAAGTAAAATAAAATTAAATCATTATACGATTGATTGATTTTGCCAAGTCACAAGTCATTTATTATTATTATTATTATTTTTATTATTTTTATATATACATACTAGCGAAGGTTAATTTTTTTTAAATATAATAATAATAATAATAATAATAATAATAATAATAATAATAATAATAATAATAATAATAATAATAAAATTAATTGTTACAAATTATTTTTGTTATTATAATAAATTAATTATTTATTAAAGAACCTCTATTCTCATTTCTCATTCATTTCTTAACCATTGGATACGTATTTGATATAGGTTTGGTATTTAGAATGTGTTGTTACATAGCAGTTCTGACAGGGATAACTAATATGTATACCAAGGATTGTGATATGTATGTTTGGGGAAGATGACGATTTACCTTAAGATTTAGACTTAAGTTGGGCTTCAGTCTGACCATCATCACGGGCTATAATCAAATAGTGTTATAAGTATAAAGTTACGGTCATCCCATCTAATACATGTTCATTTGCTGGACAATGAGAGAGTGATTAATCATTCCCTAAGATAATGTAGACATAATATCGTGCTTATTTCTAATAATATATATATATAAATAAAAGTTTTTGAAGTTCATAGAAACTGATACAACAGTAATCTTGAATTCCACAGAAATGTTTATATAATAAATAAAACTTAATGACTTGATGAATTTCACATAACCAAAAATAAACAAAAAATAATTATGTATAACACGACCAAGCTTTTGACTCATTTACATTTTTATGATAAAAGATTGCCTAGTCAGATGAATTTCACATAACCAAAAATAAACAAAAAATAATTATGTATAACACGACCAAGCTTTTGACTCATTTACATTTTTATGATAAAAGATTGCCTAGTCACTCAACCTGCCACTTGGAAAACAACATTATACATGTATCACTGAGCATATAATATATATTTACAAACGTATTCATGCATTTATGTACACACACATAGTTTTTTTCTTCAATAATTAATGCACATATGAAAGTATTCTGTTCTATCTGTAAACATAAAACCAAATAATTTTTAAACACCAAAGGATAACAACAGAATATTTGTTGATATTTTATTTCCAAGAGAAAAAAAAGTAGAAAGGAAAAACTGCAGAATTGAAAAATTATACAAAACATCATCAAAAAATCACGATTATGAAAAACAGTCCTTAAAAAAATATAAATAATTCAAAAGAATATTTTTATAACTAAACAACTGTTCTAAAAATTCAATGAATTCTAAATGTGGCCGGCAGAAGAGTTTATTAAAAATTCAACAAAAGAGAAATAAATGGTTTAAAAGAAGAGTGATCAATATTTTTATGTACATTACAAATATTACATTACTTTTCTTTATACATATATGTGTGCGCGCGTGTGTGTGTTTAATACACAGTATATACACATGTTTATTTCTAAATTGACAAAAAAATTATCGAATTTCTTATTCTTCCAGATCAAAGTGTTTTTATATTTTTCTTTAAAAAAAAAAAAAGACTGCTCGTTTCAATATTATTTTTATGAATATTTTTTATGTTTTGAAGGTTTTCAACTAATTTATCACATAGAATCATCATCATTATTTTCAACAATTATTAATTTATTATACAATAGATTCAATACTTATGATCTAGTCTTTTCATATTCATAACTTTATCTCATACATGATCACTTTAAACCTTCTTGGGATCCAGTTTAGAACTTCAGGTGTCTTTAAATTATCTTTTTCTCCATAACACATCTACCAATTCCAGTTTAGCATCTCAATTCTTTCAATGATACTATTTTGTTCGTTCATCGATATATTCTGCACTTAACATCCTTGTTATTTTTAATAAATATCTCCATTCGTTAAGGTATGATATTTCACATCATTTTTTAATAATTGTTCAAGTAACACATTCATAAGTAAATACTGCTATATAGTCATGACTCCTTAACATAAAAATCCAAATAGGGCTTATCATCATTACATATAAATCCAGAGGTTATTTAGAATTTTTGAGTCTAACCTTGCAAGAAATTATGGTTCATAATCTATTAATATCATGAAAATATATTGTGGTCTCAGATTTTACTGCCATTTGTGAAAAATTTTAACAAAAATTCCCCGAATTATTCTGAATCTGTTTATGGAAATATCAGACCTAAGTTGCCCTATAGCTCATCTTTCAGAGTTATTTTCTTAAAGAGGCCAATGAAAGATTAAATAAATATGAAAACTGAAATTAGCTGTAATTTTTTTTAATATTCTTGTGACAGCTACATTTGTAAAGCTATATGGCAAAAACTGGAAAGACAAAATGACTTAAACTTAAAGATCCTTATATTTAATGCCATAAATATTGATGAAATAGACTGTAGCGGGCATTTTTAAGCCAGGAAAAACATACAGTTCAGAAATAAATGATTAAATAATAACCATTAATATAACTTTAATGGAATAAACCATTTATTTTTTGCAAATATAATGAGCAATAACTCCCTAAATGAGACAATAATCTTAAATTATAGAATTTGCTGCTTGATGTTTATTTAATTTCATGTTTCTATGGCTATTTATATTTTGCTAGTTTTTTTTTTAAAGCAGTAAAACCATGAATTTTTAAAGCAGTAAAATCATCAACTAATGAATATTGATTCATTAATTAAAAAAAGTCTGAAGTATTCAATATGTTCAAATAACGAGGAACTTCAAAGAAATTTAGTCTAGTCTCCAAATGCTTGATGACTAATTTTTTGTTGTTTGGTTTCAAAATCATTTGTGAGATTACTTAGAAAAGATTTTTGGAATACCAAAAAAGTTGATTTATTTTGGTCTAATTTATTTTTATACGTATATGTTTTATTTTTAAAACAAAAATTAATGCATTTTTGTGTAACACGAAAAAGAAAGCTATGAATGATACACCAACTACATCTTGTGAAACTGATTTCTAAAACTTATAAATACAATTTTAAATTTTAAAACAGAATTTTATAATTTATCAGGCTTTACATTGATTCCTATTTCAAAAAATAAATTTCAGTCAACAAAGATTTCATTAATATTACCCACTTGATTGCTTTCCTGAACATTGTCCAATGCAAAAAAATCCATTGTTCTCCTAATTTATTCATTTTATTATTTTTTCAATATTTATAAAGTTCAAATATGAGGTTTTTAGGATGTTTTTCATATATAAACTTATATTCCTAACAAACCAAATCCAATTTATCAAATTCTAATATAGAATAATGATTTAATATTAAAATCAAATGTTGAATGATTACAAAAATGCCACCAAGGAGAGTAATAAAAATGACATTCTCTTGAAGAATTAAAAAAAAAACCCAATCAAAGACGGATGATGTCTACTCAAAATATGTTAAGAATAAAATTGCAAAAATATTAAAACAAGTAATTTCTCTTTCTCTATGCACATAAATATACTGAAGCTATTTTGAATTTTAAAATAATAAAAAATTGTAACAAACAATCATTATCATAATAATAATAACAATAATATCTATTTTAATTTCTATCTTAATCTCTTCTGTATTGTATAGTGATTTAAGAATTTTAAAAAGATGTTATTGTGTTCGAGTATTTATATAAATAATTGATGTTTCAATAAATTTACAAGAGAATTTGCAAATTGCTTTAAAATATTAATAAATTTTGAAAATGGTTGAGATTTGAACAAAATTGCTAGCAAAATAACTAATACATTATTAAGAACTACAACAAAGATAGCAATACAAAGAAACAATGATTTAGTAATAACTTTTCTAAAGCAATGCATGAAAAGGAAAATCAGTAAAAAAATTGAATATCTAGAGTTTTGTAAAATAATATGAATATAAATTGTAAATTACCAAGGAAAGGTGTAGACAAGAATAAATATCTAAAAAGTATAAAACAATATCTTATTATTTGTAGGAAATTTATTTTTGCAATAAAAAGAGAAAAAAAATGATACTGTAACTAAAAAAAGAGATGATGTCATGGAATGTGTAGAAGAGTCCATAAAAAATTACATAACAATAAATAGCAAGAAAACACAATATGACCTACAAATACTAAATCTTCAGAATTGCCCAGCATTCTGAATGAAGTGATCCATGCAATCAAATCTATGAAGAAAGAAAAAGCTCCAGGCAATGATGGAACTATAATCAATATCTTACAAAAAGCAGGTGAAATTAGTATAAAAATTGGTGGAAAAATTATTGTAACCTTTTAAATGATGGAAAAGAAAAGAATTGAGAAGGAAAAGAAATGGGGAAAATGTAATAGAAATGATATATATAATGGAGAGAGAGAAGAAATGAGATGATGGGAAAGATATGAAATAGAGAGATGTAAGAAGAAGATAGAAATAAAGGAGAGAGAAATGAAATGCGATGATAGAAAGAAATGACATGAAAAGAAATGGAATAAAATTGAAATGATATAAAATGAACTATAAATTAGAGACTCTAAATGACTTGGCTCAGTGGAGTTACAATAAATTTAAAGAAAAGAGGTGATGATCCAGAGATGTATAATCAAGTAAAGGTCAAATCCAATACTGATGAACTATAACTACTATAGCATATTGATCTTTTAATAAACCATACAAAAAATTATCTAAATCATTATTCAATGCTTACTATATTAGTCATACCAATAGATTATACACTCTCTGAATAAGACTAATGATACTTTACTTTATAAGATTATCTTACAGAATTATATTTACTAAAACAACAAGAGTAAATAACCTCAGGGATTTTAAATTAAAACTCTTGTGTAAAATTAAAGTTTAAGTTAAGTTGCCTAATAAAGAATTACTGTGATTAATAAATAAATAAGTGACATCTTAGCTGACCATAAAATAATTAGAATATGTTCAATCTTAAAATAATAAACAAAACAAACATTAATTCAAACAATTTAATGAATCAATTTAAATTTAACTAATAATGGCCTACTATCTACGATATTACTTGAGCAAAGAAAAGAGCAAGGGTACTTTTAATGCCTTTCCATACTCACAGACAACCACTAAAGACCTCAAATGCAAATGGATTAGAATTCTTTAAATATATACGATTTAAGATGATGATCGATGATATGCAGTGAATATAAGATAATGTGCAGCTTTTAAAATAATATTAATTAAAATATTCTTCTGAAGTACTAATATTGTTAATCTGATACTGCATAATCTTTAGTCTGAAAGATATACTGATAATTTAAAAAAAAAAACAAAAAAAACTTTTAACTAAGTATTTAAGTATGTATCTGCTATAATGCAATTATCTGTATTTGTGATTCAATATGAGAATCATTTACTTTAACATAGCTTTTTTTTTTTTTTAAATTTTCAAGACAATATCAACTATATTTAATTAACTTAGAATATACTTGTGAATAACCGAATTGAAGATTCATTAAATTTAAAAATTTAAGATTTTGTGAACTTGGAACCCAAGACAATAATATATTTTCATATAAAAGCAAAACAAACAAACAAAACTTTTGAAATAATAATAATTTGATTTATTAATAATAAGAAGAAATGTTTATAAATGTAGTAAAATACAAACAGTGCCAATACCGCACTAAGATTTTATATAATTATTTGGACTAATTAATAATATTATTGTGTCATCTACTAATCAGAATAACACACAGAACTATGTTTAGATTGAAAACCCTAAGCTTAATTTTATACTCCTCAACTTAACAAACGCTAAGTTGGAGTAAGCATATTCAACAATACTTTTAAAAAATATCATCACTAGTTTCACGGATATAACTAATATCACAGCTAGATATATCTTTAAATCAGATTAAGCTAATACTAAAATTAAACTAACTTAAGTGTATGGTACAATCATTCATCAGAGATCAGTTATACTTTTTTTAAAATAACTTTAGTCCACATAAAATTATTCCCTCAATGTTTTAAAGATAATGATGTAACAGACTTACAAATCCAGCGGCGAAATTCTGGATGAAAATATTAAATTATTATGTGTGAATTGCCACTTATACCATATGCATATTTAATATACTTTAAAATAAATATAACTTATTGTTGGTTAGCTTGTGCTTGATAAAACTATCATAGCAACATAATTTAAACATTGATATACCTATGAGCCTTAAATTAGCTACAACTACCTGAACAAGCATATCTTGTCATCACAAATCTAAAACAAATGCAGCATCACCTACTGTGGTGGAATTAGCATTAAGTCATCATGAATGATAGGCAAAAATATAAAGATACTAGGCTCCTCAGAGTTGGAAAAGAATATGGTGGCTTCCAAAAATACCTAACTTCGAGGCAAAATAAAGATGTCTGGTATTCATCTTCAGTACATCTGGGAACAGGAACATCCACCAGAAAAGCACAATCTTCTCATGGGATTTCCAATGCTTATAAATGTGATCATCATCACTGAAAAATACAATACAATACCCTCTTTTTGGGGACAAGCACTATCAAATCATGGAAATACAATACAATAAGGATGGAGAATTTTTCTCCGATGATCATCATCACTGAAAAATACAATACAATACCCTCTTTTTGGGGACAAGCACTATCAAATCATGGAAATACAATACAATAAGGATGGAGAATTTTTCTCGACTCCATAAGGCATATTCAAAAATTATTAACTAGGCCTAACTCTATGAGTCTAACAAATTCTAACAATAGCAAGATATATATTTCACTTAAACTAACTAAGTTATTTCCAAGAAATTTATAAAATACAAAACGTATATCCAATGTTCGAACCAACAAAGCAAACTATGTGTCAACTGACTACTGTAGAAAATACTTTAAACTTAAATGCATATAAAATTCTAGGCAAGGCACAATGCACACATAACAAAATAATAAATGCTAAAAATATCTATTAGTGGACTTTTAAAATTGTAAATTAAATGCAAGAATATTTACTTCTCGATGAATATAAAATATTTGTAATTACTATTAATATAACATTCATAAAACAAATGAATGGATACTCTATGATAAACTATTTTAGTAAATTTAAAATAAAAATTGAGTAAAACATCCCATTTATATGAAAATAAGACTGTGATATTTAAATCTCTATAAATAAAAATTATTAAATAGAAACTAGCTAGTGTAATGCTTGATAAATAAACTAAATCTACTTAAGAATGGCAAGAAGCATTTGCTCATTCAAATAAACCTATTTCGTTTTAAAATTATAACCCTAGTTTACCTGTATATTTATGCAAAAAGTGTTACATAAAAATTTAATAGCATAAATATTTTTATGGTTTCCTTTTTTTTTTTTAAACCAATAAAGCAGACCATAAAAAAAAAAAAACATTAATTCAAGTTCATATTTCGGCTCCGTGATGATTTTTCCATTTCATAATGTGTAGACAATTTATCCAGGTTAAGATATCTATCTGAATTCGAAGCTTCAATTAATACATTTATACACATGGCAATCATTTCCAAACGAAAATGTTCAGTAGTTCTTTATATAAACACTTCCACTTTCTTTTATCTTTAAAGATAATTTTAAATATTAGAATAATAAAACATCGTAAGCATAAACATAAGTTGGCACTGGAAAATAAATTATTCAGCTGAGTAGCATAGGTATAATAAGCCGGCATTGAAAATAATAAATTCTTTAGCTGAGTACATGTTTTTTATATTTATAATCCTAGGTTCAAACGTGGAATAATTATAATAAAATATTTTCAGTTAACTTTCACTATTCTTCTTTAGATAAACTCATTTTTTTAAAATAGAGCTCTTTTTTTTTTAAACGTTTTTTAATATTTAAAATGTATTTCTTTTTTTAAACAAATTTCCTTTTATTTATTAAACATAAGAATAGATTCTTTTTTATAATTAAGACATTCCTCCGTTTATGAGCAAAGATCAATGGTCATAAAGTTACTTATAAGTACTGGCCACTATAACCAAACATTATGCATTTGATAGAGACAAGTTCATTAATAATATCTTTAAATTCTTTTAAAGTTTTGCTTTCAAACAAATTCTTTTCATACTACTAGCATAAACGAGAATTAATATTTTAAAATACATACTGTCCACAGAAACATTATTCTGTTAAGAGCATATTTAAACGTATATATCATCTATTAAGTAATAAAGTATTAAATTTAATGTCACTTCTAATTTATAAAGACGCTAACGCATTTCCATTTTAATATTTTAAAATGTTTGAATGTCTTTTTTTTTTAATTTCTTCTTCACGTGGATTTTTAATTTGATAGGAAATATACTATAGTTTAGTTCCATAAAGTCTTTAGCCATAACAATACTTAATAATTTAAGTTTTACTTCTAAATAAAGAAAAATGAATAGAACAAAAATAAATGAAATATGAGACGCTGTATTTTCTTCAAACATTTTACTGTAAATTTTAATGTTTCAACTGTAATGAAAAACTGTCAGAAAACGGAATTACCTTTCTTTTAGTCCTTCTTCATTGCAAGACGATTTTTAAATAATTATTTTAAATATACTTTTATTTTTTTTTAAAAAAATATATAAAGTTTTAAAAATTTACTTTTTGTTAAAGAACTTTTAAGATTCAGCCACAGGTAGAATTAAAACAAGATCAGCAACTGAATGGTCCTGGATCCCTGTTTTATCTAACAATTTTTCACCCACCTACAGTTTAATTAAAAACCAATAAAAACTATTTTTTATTAAATTTTAATATTCCAACAAACCAGCTGTAAAATCGATCTAATGACGTAATCAATATAATCTTCCCATACCACATGACCTTCAGCTGGAAAATCAAAATTTTATTATTAACAAATATTATGCAATAATTTTTTTTTAAATGATATTTTATCCAACCTATAGTAATAAATATAAAATTTAAAATTATACTCTTTATTAAATCCATAAATATTTCATTGAAATAATTTTATCCACACATTTGTTTTATTTATTTTAAACAATATTGGAATTAAATTATTTTTTTTTTATGTTTCCATGTCAATGCATGCACATTGTCACATACGAATGTAAGTTAATTGTTTAAAAGTTATTTTTAAAACTACAACAATAGAATGTTAATGAATATTTAATCTAAATAGTTTTTTAACTGAATGTTAAACTACAAAACTAATAACAAATATTCTTATTTTTTTAATAAAAACTTATATATCATTTTTTTAAAAATTTATTACTTAATTATTCCAACTTAATAATAATATCTTATTATTATTCTTTAAACATTAGAATAGATTATACGATAGTTATTTTAGAATACTTTTAATATTACTTACAAACTGACAATTATTTCTGATATTTTTTTTTTTTAGAATTCAAATTATTATTTAGCATTCTTTTACCAACCTAACTCATATATCTTTTTTCAAATACTTAGACATAATTCCATAATATACAATAATGATTACAATCAATACAAGATTATCCTATTTTAGTCATTAACTAATTTAATTTTCATTTTTATCATTATTATTTTTTTAAAAATCAGACAATTTCAAACCAAAAGGTTAAGCTAAGATAACCTTTGGCTCTTTTTGGAACTAAGTGAAACTTCAGTTAGGTACAATATATATATATGTAATAATATTATAAATCGATGCTTGTATTTCTTCAAATCAATATATGGAAACTTATAATTAAATATTAGTAAATATAGTAATCAAAAATTTTGGAAAAGTACAAAAAATATAATTGTTACTTAGGAGTGCTTTCGACTATCCTTGTAGTCTTTGTCAACTAATATTTTGAAAGGTTAACCTTCCCCTAATTCCACTATCTTAATGTTTGCTGCCTGCCTATTGATTAAGTCCTGTTTGTATTTATATATTAGCATAGCTTCCTTTATTTTTCTTTTATTGTTATTTCTTTCAATTTGCAATATTTTTACATTATTATAATTGAAATTAAAATCATATATACATGATTTATTATGGTTGTAAAAAATGTAAGCTGATACATTATTATTATCTTTATAATTTTGTTTCACTAACAAGAATAAAACAGTTCTATTACATATTGTTATTTGTTTGAATTGTTTTGACAATGTTTAAATTTTAAAAAAAAACCACTTACGGTTGTTTATTATTGCAAATAATCAATTTAAAACATATCTAAACACATTACATGATTGATTTAATTGTAAAGATAATAATGTATCAGCTTCCACTTTTTATGACCATAATAAATCATTTATATATGGGTTTAATTTCAATTATAATAATGTAAAAATATTGCAAATAGAGAGAAATAATAAAAGGAAAATAAAGGAAGCTATGCTAATATATATAATCAAGCAAGACTTAATCAAGAGGCAGGCAACTAATGTTAAGATCATGGAATTATGGGAAGGTTAACCTTTTAAAGTATTAGTTGAGAAAGACTATGAGGATAGTTGAAAGTGCTCCTAAGTGACAATTATATTTTTTGTACTTTTCAAAATTTTTGATTACTGTATTTACTAATATTTAATTATAAATTTCCATATATATATATATAATAAAATTGTAATAGAAATAATGAATTTATAAAATATACTATCATCATTATAATTCAATATTTTTATTACAATAATTAATATACAAAGGATATTCTATTTTATTTACATAAATAATAAAATTTTAAAGTTAAATTTATTACCATATTTGAGTTTGTTTTGTTATATATGTATATGTGTAATAGAATACCTGCAGTGCTTAATATGCCTATAATATTAGAGATTAAGATTGATAACTGTACAATAAGTATTCTAAAATACTCTCTAACTTACTAACTAACAAGAATAAAGCAGTTCTATTACATATTTTCATTTGTTTGAATTGTTTTGAAAATGTTTAAATTTAAAAAACTCTTAGGGTTGTCCGTTATTGCAAATAATCAATTTAAAACATATCTAAACACATTACATGATTGATTTAAATATTCATTCTTTCAATCCAAAGTGTTTTAATCATGCTTCTATATTAATAAATGAGGCATAAGAAAAGAATATTGCTTTATTCTTGTTAATGATTTGCCTTATGTCAAGTTAGAGAGTATTTTAAAATAATTATTGTACAATGTTATAAGTCTTAATCTCGAAGGTTATATATATATAAAATCATTTCAATGTAAATTAGCTTCAAGTTTATTTTAGAAGTGATGCCATTACTCATGTTGGATAGTTCCAGAGACTAAACTACTTTTTTAATCAATTGTTCACAAGACCAGAAAACTATTTTTACAAGCACGAAAACACAATTCTCTGAAGGAAATAAAATATTATTCCCAAAATGTTTCAAAAAGTTGTGATCTTCTGAATTCTGGTGCTTGTAATAATACTTTCCAAGGTTTAAATCCATATAACAATTTAGATTAGTAAAAAAGATCTGTTACTTCTAATTAAACCTATGATAAAAAAGCTTTTAGTGAACAAGAGAATAAAAAAAGTGATTTAGCCTAGGAAACTATCTGTGAAAAATTCCCCTAGCAAGACCACTGCTAAAACACATTTGATTTGTTTTGATATGTATATATTATGAAGTAATTATTAATATTTAAGAGTCCAATATACTTAATATGTTAAAAAAAAATAGCAAAAAAAAAAAAATTCTTAAAAAACACAGGTGCTTTGAAATTATTATATTTTATTATTAAGATATATTTTGATTATTTTACATAATTTTTTGATTATTTTAAACTTATTGTGTTCCACTATCTTTATTTGGGGGACTGTTCTACTTTTAAAGTATCTATTCATCTGTTTTACATGATTTACAATAAATGTTGGTGATATTAAACTAAATGTTTTATACATTTTTAATAATTTCTTTTATATTATATTGTTCTATTTTATTTATTATATTTAAATTCCCACTCAAGATTTTCTCTATGGAATTTATATGATTGTATATTTACTTGCTATATAAATGAACAAACAAATAAATAAAATATTCATCTTTATAGTTTTTTAAAAGTGTAGTTTAAATATTATTATTAAGCAATGTTTTGATTATAGTCATCTATAATTTTTTCAAATGAGTGACATACATTAAATATATAATTATGGAAGAGAGATGAATTATTTAATCTTACTATTCTAACAAAAACGTTATGAGATAAACTACAACGGTACTTATGAAATTTACATTTTTTTCCCATTTCTCCACTACAACACACTTTTATCCAATGGTACACTAATATGAATCTATATGTCTATGAATAGAATGTAAAATACATTTTTAAAAATTATAGACGACACTAATACTTATTTTCTACGTTTATAAATGTGATTAAAATAATTTTGGAAATAAAAATTGCGAAGTTAGCCTTTATATAAACAATGTTAAAAAGTAGCTGTCATTAAACAAATAATAATAATAATAATAATAATAATAATAATAATAATAATAATAATAATGATGATGATGATGATGATGATGATGATAATAATAATAAAATTTCTCTTTACCAAGCATTATTGAAGAAAGAAAACTTAAACTTGATATATATCTCAATAAAAGATGAAGTTATAAAAATACACTATGACCCATCAGTTTCCCTTATATTCAATTGCTGTGAAACCATTTTGGACAATATATTTGTTAAGATTATTTGATGTATTATATATAGTTATATAAACAAAAATAAAAGTTTTTAAACAGCACACAAAAAGCCAAGGACATCTCCAAATGTCTCATAAAGCAACCATGCTTGCGAACTATTAGATGGTGATGGTTTAAGCAGCATTCTATCGTTGTTTAACAATGAATTAAAATATGTAGCTATTCATTTTTGCCCAGTATTAAATTACTATTTGTGATAGGAAATATTCACAATTCAAATTTGAAGCTTAGTTGTAGGCTGGAGAAAAATAAAGAAAATGTGATTACTCATTTAATATTTTCATATTTACACATTTAAATTCTTTCCTGGTATAGATTTATTTACCAGTGACAATAAATTAGAAAAAATCTCAAATCCGACTTAGATTCTTTTCAGATACTAAAAATCTAAACAAGCTTGAATTACAATTACTATCTTTGTAAATAGTTGTGGTTATGTATATATGGAATTTGCATGTATAAGCAGCACCTACTCATCCTTCAGATTAAACATTAGAAAAAAGTTATTAAACTTTCAGCAGTTAGTTTCTCCTAAACTCCTTGTGATTATGCATAAATATAATTTATAAGATGAGAATGAATCTGCCATAGATTATATGAATGAGCTTGGAGAATTAACTCTCACCTGTGATTTTGAAGCTTAGTTTTAGAGAAAAGCTTCTGTGTGAGATGAAGAACTACAGTTTGTGAATTAAATTATTGATGGACCTGAGGACAAAACTTCTGTCACAAAACTTTCTTAGGCATTTCTAAAAGAAAATATTACTGAGTTAGGCAGGATCTTCATTACATGGTTAATAAAAATGATCAACCAAATGTAGGGATAGCAAAGGGTCAACCCAGACTCTATCCAAATATAGCATAATTGATTAGGATAACAAAATTGTTATGATAAAAACTATGTTATACAGACTATAAGCATATGTTATACAGACAACAAGCACAACTATTTAAAATTTCTGTAGCAAAAAGGAATATATTGAGATTGTGAACTTAAATCTTTATACTTTTGAAAAAAACATGGAAACAAAAAAATCTGTGAACAATAGGTTTTGCTACTTGTGAAATGTGAAGAAAAATATGATTTTCAAAGACTCTTAGATGAAAAGATAGAACCAAGAATTCTTAGAACAACAGGTTTAATTACATAACTCATGGAATGTGAAGGAATAAAATGCTGATTATGAAACTAACTCAATCTTAACAGTTTCCATCATTTCAAGAATTAAAAAAAGATTTCCAAGGGGCAAAACTTTAGAATGCATCACAGTCTAAAAATAATGCAAATGAAAAGCAGAGTTGCCTCAAATCAGAATTGCTTCAAACTTCTAGGTTATTCTATAGGAAGAAAAAAATCAGGCCTCCTATTACCAAATTTCACAAGATTTAAAAAATATAAAATCTAAATACTCACTATGACTTATGGAAAAACTATTTCTCATTTGTGATTCTATTGTGTGATAGGCATTAGGCAACCCCTTTTCACATGAATAGCAATAGATTTGACACATCACAATTTCTGCAGCATGAATGCTAATTAAAAAAAAAAAAACTTGTTTCATATTGATTGAGAGGCTCTAACTTTAGTGAATGGAATAAAAAAAATTCTGAAAACTGATAAAGATATTCCCCAGCACACATTGCTTGTATTTTATATTTGCTTGCATATACTTAGAAAATGCATAACCAACACGGAAAAACATTTCTGATGCAGATCCCTTTAACACATTACCATTAGAGTCCAATTAAGTCAAATAGTACAAAATTTAATAGCAAAATAGTGGCTTGATAATTTTGGAATAATTCTGACAATCAGTAGTTATAAAAGGAATTTATGGAAAAAACAAGCCAAGTAGCTTCACAAATTATTTTGCTTAAGACAATAAAAAATATCAAACAAAATAAATTGCATTGTTTGGTGTTCACAAGTAGTCATATCACCTGATGGACAAAAACAACTTCTAGATTTAATGATGATGACACCAAGGATCATGAATGAAAGATATTGGTTGATTTTATATTTGATAGCTAGATATTGATTCAGATATCAAATCTAGAGTCCATTAATGCTAGAGTCCCAATCTATCCAACACATACCAGTTAAAACTTCAAGTATTCCAAGAGCCAGTTACTACAAGTTCTTGTTTTAAAATGCATTTGACTTTGCTGAACTACAATGAAAAAAATTATTGTAGGTGACTTTTTTAAAAGGTTAGAAGTGTCTGTCATTCTATTATTACATTCTTCAGAATCTATTGATATATTATAAAAGCTATAATCATTTCTAAACTTCCTAAAGTTGTTGCTTCAGATAATGGCATTACATTCACATCCAACCAATTCAAAGATTTTTACACCTAGATTGACATCCAGCACCAGTTATCAACCAGCATTGCAACTTGAAAGCAATGACCAAGCACAATAGATGATCAAGAAAGCCAAGGAGTCTCTTAAGAAAAAAACTGAAAATAACTGTAGTATGCATATAGTTACAATACTATTAGTATAAGACACAATTCCAACAAAATCTGTAATAAATCATTAGAAGAACTTATGAATCAAGATCTAAGATCAAGTTGATGACTCTCAGATGGGAACACATGAAACACTGAACACATAACATTGTTTGTATATTTTCAATATGGTACTAATTCTTCTTCAAATTTATTAGGGAAACAACAAATAGATATCGGCAATAATAGTCAACAAAAAAGAAAAGTCATCTATATGTAATTCAAACACTAGAAAGTTGATAATATTGCAGACACGAAGATCAATTGTGATACAAGATCCACAGTATCAAAAAGCATAAAGTCTTTCCAGACCTAAAAATAACCACACTGATTGAAAATGCAAGATACCTCAAATAGCTGACCAAAAAGATATCTCAATCCATCATTTGTCCAGCTGAAGACAACACTTATTTTTGACCATCAAAAAGACTACAATGTTAGAAGCAGAATTATCTAAAGACTGTTCAAATATCTTCAGGACTATGAAAGTGAATAAATTTCAGGAAGAAAAGAAAGATCAAAAACAGAAGTATCCAGAGACAGTGCAAATACCTTTAAATTGATGAAAGTAAACAAAATTTCAAAAAAGGGGGGTGGGATGTAGTGGAGTGCTCAACTGATATTTTTCATGTATAATCCTTTTCATAGGATTTATCTACCAACATCAACAATTAAAAAAATATCTGATCAATTTACCAAATGGAAATCCAATGCAGTAATCACAACCAATGCAAGCAAATAATGGTAATCCCGTCAAACACAAGCTATTCAACAAAAGACAAGATTGTAAGGCTGACACTCTATGGTTTGAATACTGTTCCTAAAAACCTGAACCCAGATTGGAAATCATCACTTTATCATGTTAGAAATAAGATAACCAGTCCCAGAATATCTCTAAGCTATGAATTTCGAACCCTGCATTCCCATCCAGGAAAAGCAGTTTAATGAAATTCTTTATAAATAAATGTTGTAAACATTAATAAAAGATTAAAAAACAATTTGCAGAGAGTTTAACAAAATAATATGTAATCTGCCTTTTCATTGCGGCTGATGCACAACAAATGTACCACAATTAAGCTATGATGGCCTTCAACAATTAAATAGATACTCAGATATTCAAATCATAGTAATTTGTCAAAAATAATAATCTGTTTTCATATGTATATAATAAAGGTGGCTGATTTTATAAGCTTTTTAAAATTTTGTTTACTAAAATTTAGTTTTTGTTTTAACAGAACTATAAAATTCCTTAATATTTTTATTATTTGTTTTAGAGATAACATTAATAACAATGAGTCACGTTTGTCTGGGTTAAAAATCAAAAAATATATACGAAATCTTATAAGTTTATATATTTTTTATTGTTTAAATTCAAATGTAAACAAATGTAAAACTCTCTCTCTAAAAAAAGCCGAAATTAGATATATGTCTAAAGTTAACTGCGTCGGGACAGAAGGTTAAAAAAAAAAAAAAACTTTTTTCTTTTTTAAATCAACTTTTTATGCTTAGTGGAAATCCATGTTTACCATATTCAGGTTCACAAATTGTTGTTTTAAATGTCATAATTAATTTAAAGAGTTCCGAAAGCTTTTAATAATTTGATCTGTGTCTCAAAAAAAAAATAATCAAAAAACAAAACAACAAGTACTTCATTTATGAATTTTAGAAGAAAGTATAGTTAGTAAAAACCGACTTTGAAAATAAAATAGGGAAAACATCAAGTCATTTTAGAAATCTTGTAGTTATAAACTACTTCCATTATCTAACTGAATTATTAAATGATTTTATAAAAATTCAAACTTTATATATAATTTTCGAAATATGTTCAACTGTTTAATAAATAGGAGATTGCTGGATTAACGAGATACAACTAGAACAGAAAATGAAACAAATAATTCATAAATGCTGAATTTTAAGATGACACTCAATCAAACAGACTATTATTATGTTTATAAAGATCCTCATGGTTTATCCATTTTTGCTAAAGCTAAGGTTAATGAATGTTACCACTCATTATAAATCTTCCCAATAAAGTTGCTTATAAGATTATTTACCATTGTCACATGAGCATTTTTTTTATATTTTCTGTGTTTTAGTTTTTATGTCTAATATCTTTCCATCATTTCAATTGGAAAACAATTTTATACCTATATTTTAAGCAAAAAAGTGTGTTCGCAAAATTCTTTATTGATTTCAAAAATTTGAAATGTGTATTAGTAATTCATAGTAGATTAATAATAGAAGATGGTTAAATGTAATTATAATTCCAGGTTAATCAAATTAGCATTGCTTTGGTATTCTTATATCTAGCAAAGAGGGTTTTTAAATATTTTTACATAAATCAAAAAAAAAAAAAGAAGAAAAAAACCTCAATGAAAACACTTGAAATAAAACAAGGAATTAATTTTTAATCCCCTCTAGTGTCTTTTTAAACTTTCAATACTATCAGTTTTACATAACATAAAATATCAGTAGTATCTTTCATATTACTTATAATTTTAGCTATAATAAAGCATAGTCAGATAAGCTTGATGTTTAAACAATTATCAACAATGTCAATGCTTTAGACAGACTTTCTTATATAAATAGATTCCTATGATAATTTTTTATTTTTAAAGATAAATGCATTACTGCACAATCATCCTTTCTTGTGTCTGAATTTATCATGTACTAATTAAATACCACTATGCATAAATGTAATTATAAAAATGGATGGTTGTCAGATGAATGCTGGATGAGATTAAATTGTGGCTCAATCAGTCACTGTAATAGGAAATCAGTTTATTCTATACATTAATTATTAAAATAGAAAAAACTTTGAAGCAACATATAGTTCTCTATATCTTTTTTTTTTACTGAATAAAGCCTTACCACTATCAAGAATAATGTTTTATCAAAAATAGTTACTAACTCTCATTTTTAAGTTTTGATTTGTATATCAATTTAATCCAATATCCTTGTTTATTATATTTTATTACTATTATTGATTGGTCTTTCATATAGAAAAGTATTTATTTTATTAAATGTACCAGATTAAACCTGGGCTTTGTAATGCCTGATGTTTTTTTAATTGATTGCTTTAATAATTTTTTTTGGAGATTTAATATAAACTAAATAAAAGATTTTAATATTTCATATTAAATGTGGAAAATATAACCAGCCAGAAAGCCATTATTTTGACTTCAATTATATGCTAGCAAAACTTTTTAAGATTTAATGTAAATTAAACAAAATATTTTAATATTACATATTAAACATGAAAAATATATAAAGGTGAGCATTATTTATTAATACTTTGCATAAATGTAATAATGCGGTAACCAAAACTAACATGTAAATATGTTACTATAGCATGTAATTTTTCCCCTCACTAAATATCACATTTCAAACATAAATTTATGTATTTTAATCACATTTTCTTCATAATTTAAATACTATATCTCATTAGTTAAAAGCATGTTTTTTTCCAGCAATTTTTTTAATGGCAGAGATCATCATAGCTGCAGAATTGTTTTTGTAATAATTGATTGCTTTAATACATTTTTAAAAAGATTTAATGTAAATTAAACAAAACATTTAAATATTATATAAATAAATTTCCAAATTTTAATAAGCTAAATTAAAATCTACATTTTAAAATATACCTATTATATTTGATATTTACTGGAGTACCCTCTGAATAAATTTTTTTTTCAATAATCAGTTATGACAGATGTAATTGTAAGTTTTTTTAAGCTTTATTAATAATTACCATTTAATGTATTTTTTATTAAATATAATAATTGAACTATTTTTTATTTAATTGGTTGCTTTAACAACTTTTTTTTTAAAGATTTAATGTAAATATGATATAATGGTCGGGATGATATGACTCTTACTGTATCTGCCATACAGGGTGTCACTAAGCCATTTGAACCTAGAATATTTATAATGTAGCCAGATACACATTGTTAAAGATCCAGCTTTTATTTTACTGCCTGTTAGCCCATGCCACTAGCTCTAGGAGTAGCAAAAATTTATAATAAATTCTTAAACATTTTAATAAAGAAAAAGATTTAAATTTGTAAAATATATTTTTAATATTAAAATAAAACAAGTCACTGCCAGTAATTATCATACAAAAGTATTTATTGTCATTCATATATAAATTTGAGCAATAAATTTAGATTTTATTATTAATTTTAAATTATTATTTCAGTAAGTCCACACAGATGGACATGTATATAAAATTTTTATTTTAGAATGTTGAGTATAGATATCCTTACATAGATTACACAATTAAAACCTTTAAAAAAACAAACATTCAATCTCAGGCTAAAAGTTCATAGCCAAACCAAAGCTCACTTCCTGATATACAGATGCAACCAATGCAATAAGATGCCAGCATAAAACCATGCTGACAGGAATGTGTGTCTGCAGCATGATATTATTTAGAGAAATGTTCCTTACCTAGTACAGGAATGTTCATCTGTCTGGCAAAAAAAAAAAATTGGAAAATTTATATATACTGAAAATTCTCTGTAATGGTGAATTACAGTCTTGGCCTTTTTACTATTAACACCCAGAATGAAAAGGAAAACAATAGTGTGGGAAAATGCATCCACATCCATTGTAACATGACTACATCTTTGGGGTCATGCATTCATTTGGGTACCCTTGCCCTGTAGGCTAAGATGCTTCACATTACATAGATATAAACACCCATATATCTCTCTACTAGCATCAACTCACCTACAAGACAAATAGTCTGAAGTTAAACCCCCTTAAAACTAACATAAACGATTCTAAATGTTACTAATTGAAAATTGCTTAGGAGAAATTTACAATAAAGTAAACCCATTGACACTCATCATAAGGTGCCACATTGACAACAATAACTTATAAACTATATGGGTAAAACATCTAGGCACTTAGCATGAGGTGTCATATTTACCGATATATATCACGTGGCTGTGCATGTATAGGCATATATTTTTACATATATAAAAATCTTAAATAATAACTAAAATAAGCGTTAATGAATCTATGCAGCCATTTATACCCAACTTAAATTTAATACATTTTAAAAAATTTAGTTAATAACTACAAAATAAATAAAAATGAAAAATGGAAATGATTAGCAAACATAATTGATTTAGAAATCTTTTAAGTCAGATAAGAGTTCATACTTATTAATGAGTTTAACTAATTGCAAGTTTGTAAAAGTACCTATTAGATAAAAGAGTTCATACTTTCCATGAGAGGTCTGAAGTCTGTCTTGTCTATGACGCATCTTATTTATTCAACCAAAGTCCATTTAATATTTCTGGGAAGACCAGTTAGTTGTTTACTGCCATTCAGTACTCATTAGTTTGGAGGCTGCCTCAGCTGGTGGACAACAGAAAATTAAATCTATTGCAGACTCCTACATCATGGAGTCTGCAATATAGCTACAGTTTATACATTATATATAGAGTTTGCAAAAACAAACTCTTAACAAGCTTTAAGAATACCCTCAACCCCAGACCACAGTTTCTGCATCGAGCTTTAGGTCATATGACATCTGACTTGATTTTTTTATCAATTTAAAGCTACAGTTCATATGTAGATTAATAATCAGATTTAAGACCACCACTTAATTCTATTATTTTGGCTTTTATACTTTCATAGCCTTTTATCAGAAATCCTACGGATCAATCTAACATGATGTCACTGTCCTAATGTCCAGATATTTTTCCATTTTGGTCAGTATGCTTGCTGCTGCTTCAAAGTGGGAAACAATCTTTAATTTTTATCTATATCCCCTATCTGACCTTTTAATTATTTAAGTGCCCCAAGGGCTAGTTTGCTTTAAAACAATCATTTCCATTTACTAATTTTAAACATGATAGAAATTACGACATTTATTTCTATTTTCAAAAATATTAATCTTTATCTTTAGATCTTTACTTTTTTTTTTTTTTTTTTTTTACAAAAAAGTATTTTTAAATACTTTTTTTTTCTTAAAAAAGTTTTAAAGTTTTCCATCTGTGCCATCTATATATGTTAAATACAATTATTTTAATTTTCTTTTAGTTTTTAATAAAACAATTTTTATTTGTGATCTTTTTTCCCTTTAACTATTAATTTTAAAACAATGATTTTTTTACTAACATTGCTAATTAAAAAAAAAACCTTGTTAACATTGTTAAGTATATCATTCATCTGAACTATTATTAGGGGATGGACAGACTGTGAAAGCACAGAGTACCTTAATGTCAAATTACAAATCAGTGTTTGTGGCCGTTTCTGCAGCTGGCTGGGACAGAATACAAAAACAACCAGCTTCTGGTAATGTTTTTTTTATTAAATATGTTTTTTTAATTGGTTGCTTTAATAATTTTTTTTTTTTAAGATTTAATATGTATATGTTTTTAATTAGATATTAAACATTGCTAATTTATAATAGTTGTTAATATTGTTAAGTATATCATTCATCTGAACTATAAAGGATTGATAGACAGTGAAAACACAGGGTGTCTTAATGTCAAATTACAAATCAGGGTTTATGGCTGTTCCTGCAGCCGGAAGGGAACTTTTACTGTAAAATATATACTATGTCCCTGTAGTTAAGAGCGTTGCACTGATTTTTCCCCAGCATTTTTTACTTAATGGGGAATTACTTCCTTCACATAAATGTAGTGGTTGTGACATCATCAGACAAACATTCATTCACCATTCAAACAACAGAAACATTACAAATTTTATATATAAGATATATAAATAAACAAAATTAAAAGTGTGTGGAGCATTTGAAAGAGAAGCTATAAAGAGTGCAAACATTAAATACTCAGCACTTTTGAGGCAGGTTGCCTCATATTCATAGCAATACTGAGCAGTGCAGAACAAGGATATAATGGTGATATGCAAAATATATGCAAATATTTAGATGATACAGCATTTGGAGATGCCAAAACAAGTGTCACATCTATTGATTAGAGTTATTGTTGCCAGCAATGAAGTACGCCTCTCTAATTTTTTGTTTGATGTCGTTTTTCTCAATGCAAACTATCTTGGAGTTAGAAGGTTCAAATATATGGCCGTTTTTTTTTAGAGTGTTCCAAAAATGTTGATGAATTGTCACTATTTTTCTTTGCTTTATTGTAAGTGTATCTATGTTGAGCAGTCTTGTTGGTTATGCTGGCTTTTGTCTCACCAGAATAAATGGCACGACATCTGGGTTGAGGGCATGAGATGCTATAAACGACATGGTGGGTCTGAGAGAAATCGATTTTGTCTTTGGAATTATTGATAAGCCGATTGGTGCAGGAAGGTGTATAAAATGGTAAACTTGATGTTATGCTAACTTTTTCAAAATTCATAAAGCAGTGACTAAAATAAAAACATTCAAAAAGAATTTCAAAATTCATAAAGCAGTGACTAAAATAAAAACATTCAAAAAGAATATGTAACATTTTGTGTTTTATGCATCCACAATGATAATAGAAATTGTGGAAATGTTTAAGATCCTAAGAAAAATGCACAAAACCAATGTAAATCTTTTTTTTTTTTTTTCAGTAAGTAATATTTTAAAATTTTCTTAAAATATATAAAATTTTGAATCATGATTTTAAAGATTTTTTTCCATTTATGTTTTATTATTTGCAAAATTAAAACAAGATTGATATGAATGAAATATATCTAATTATTATACTTTATATTAATATCATTTTTTTAATACTATATAAAATTATTGTAATATTATATATACACACATTCATATTTTGCAAATAATAGATGTGGAATGTCTAAACTTGTAAGATCCAAGTCCTGCTTTACATGCATTTCATTAAATAATAATCATTAAATTGTTCTTATTTATAATTTTTAATGGCTCCCTAATATTATTTTCCTGCACATATTGTTTTATTCTTTATTTACATTGTCATTTGGTGTATTCACTATAAACATTTGGTTGCTAGCACTTTAGTTTAATGTTAAATTTTTATGTGTAAATATATTTGCCATATTTTTCTATTCTAAATACTTGTAGTTTAGTGCTACTATTGGTTTTAGAAGTCACTATTCATTGCCAGTCAATTAATTTAAACAATGATGCAATCTTGTAAATAGCAATGTTTCCTAAAACAAAACCTAATCTAGCCAAGAATCATTTAATAATAAAGCTAATATAAAACTTACTCTATATGAAGAAGATTCTCTATCCGTCTAAAATATGTGATTTCTTTTTTGGATGTAATTATTGTTCCTAATAAATTAAATAAAACTAGTGCAGCATGTTTCCTAATCTTTTACTAAAGTAATCAAATGTTGGCCCATAGCAGATTTGTTACATTAATAATCATCCTTAAACTATAAATATTTTCTGTTGATTAATAATATTTTATTGCTTACATGACTAATGTTAATTAATTGCACAACATGGGAGAAGTCTGATTATTACTGAAAAAGTTCTTAAAACTTTTTTTTAAAAAAAGACTTGTTTATTTTTCTAAAGCATAACTTCATGTTCAGATTTTTAGGCATAATTTATACTATATTTGACAAATTTAAATTTGCTTTTGCATCAAAAATTTGTTAATTTTGAAATTAATTACAATTACTCATTCTTTTTAAATTAACAAAGAGGATTAAAGTATATTTAATTTAATAATAACAGCGAATTACCAAATTTCTTAGCTTACATAATATATGATAAAAATAAAAGTTTGCCATTCTAGAGCTCGAATAGTCAGTGATTACTAGATGAAGGTGCATTTAAATCTTCAACCTCAAGCCAGTTTATGAATTGTTCTTTTATTGACGAGGGTTGTTGTTCAAAATGTGTGTGTAGGAATGGAGTAGAGAACAACTTCTGTTTTATTACACATTGTGTAAGTAGAAATTAAGTAATTTGTTACTATTAATATTCCTAGCCAGAAAAAAAGGTGCCTATAAATAACTATAGGCACTCAAATATAGTTACTGACCTGAAATCAAATATATATAATTACTGAGATTTTTTCACAGAGGCAAAACAGCTTGTGTAAGCATACAGAATGGTGATCATGTGATACTGAAATTTTTCTTTTTGGGTTCAAATACAAGATGAATTGAAATTCAAGGTTTATGTTTGAATAAAATAAAACTGGAAGTGGTTGTTACATGTATAGAAGCCTCATTGATAAAATAAAAATCAGAAAGTAGTCTGGGAATAAAAATTTAAATTCATTATCATTTGGTTATAACCCTTTCACTGATTTTTTTGGGGGTTGGCCCCCTCTTTGTGGTTTTTTTTTTTTTTGTGGCCCCTCTCTTTTATTTTGAGAACATTGTGGTTGGGGTTTGTTTTTTTTTATTTTTTTTTTTTTTAAAATATTTATATAAAAAAAACATTTTTTTTATTTATTTTTTAAAAATTAAATTTTTTATTATTAAATTTGAATTAAATTAAAAAAAAAAATTAATAAAATTAAATTTATTAAAAAAAAAAAAAAAAAATAAAAAAAAATGGGAAAAAAAAAAAAAAAAAAATAAAAACAAATTAATGATTTTGCCTTTTTATTACATTTGTTAATAATTTTCTTTTTTTTTCCCTTTTTTTTTTTTTTTTTTTAAATTTTTAAAATTTTTTAAAAAAACTATAAATTTTAATAAAATAACAAAAAATTTTATTAATAAATTTATTTTTTTATAAAAATATAATTTTTTAATTTTTTTTTTTTTTTTTTTTTTTATAATTTTTTTTTTTTTTATTTTTTAAAATTTTTTAAAAAATAATTTAAAAATAAAATTTTAAAAAAAAAAAAATAAAAATAAAAAAAAAAATTAATTATTCAAGTTTACTACAAATAGCACAGGTATGTAGAAATGCTCTTGTAATTAATTTCAAAACTAATAAAATATTTTAAAAAACAAAAAAATATTAAAAAAATAATCTAAATATAAAATTTTTGCAATATTATGTACTTTTTCCACAATGATAATTTATCCTCCCTAACAAATAAAGGTGTATTCTTACTTAACAAGCAAGAGTAAATGTATAATGTGAACAATCATACATATAAGAGTATATATATTTAATTTTGTAAAATCATCCATAGTTTATAGAAAGTATTAAAAATAATATATTATCTTTTAAATCAGTTTTAAAGTTTTTTTTATCTCAAAGAATTCAGGATTTCTTCATTTGATTAATTTATTTAAATTAATTATAAGTCAAGACAAAATACTGTCTTGAGATATGTTTTTTCTTAAAAGCTTTTTCTTGTATTTCTTGGAAAAATGTGGGTTGGGGAAAAATTAGAGATTAGCAATTACCTCTATTGTTGAAACTCAAGATACAAAATTTATTTGTAATTAAAATATTGCTAGAGTTTATCTATTGCACTAATTGATCAAAAACATTTTTTTAAATTAAAAATACCACAGGAATAAAAGGATGGAAATTGTAAGTGAAAAATGTAGCTAAAATAAACCACAAAGTATGAATCCTGTTTGTGGAAAAACATATAAATTGTGGAGTTTTCTTTTGTTCATAAATTCAGCACTTTTTCTTTAAAAGTGTTATTATCCATCACCATGAAATGTTTTCCATCTAGAAATCATCAAGGACTTCTCTCCTGGGGAAAAACATCTCCCAGCCATATCTGTAGCCACCCAAATGATTTCCAACTATACAAAGAATGAAGCCAACTAGCTAGATGATGATATGTTTAGGAACAAGTGAACTAAAAAGAATTCACACCAGCAGTTATGGATAAAGATCACATATGGACTGTACCCTTTTAGTGAAAGCTTAAACAGCTGATCAACCAGGGTAAATATAAACTATTGTTTAAGTGAACTTTTATTCTCATTAGACTCCAATAACTGAGTCTGTTATGCATTAAGTTTCAATAATAGAGGGTGGGATTTTTAAAGTTATTTAGATTGAATTAAAAAGAGGCGGGAATGGTGTTATATTACTTATTTTGATTCATTTGAGTATGTTTACGTTTCATTCATTCTTATTACATTCAAACGTTTGTATAGATTAGATTCCCAGATTCCCAAAATATTAACTGCTCAATCTTAAAAGATAAACAGAGATTGGAGGTAAAGATCAGCTAAGAATTCTGTTCATAAGCAAAAACTTATGGTGGAATCAGGAGTATATAAAGGTAAAAACTGACAGTTGTAAGCAAACAATTGGAAACTTATATCATCCATTAAGGATAAGAAAAAAATTATTTAACATGTAAGGTAGAGGTTTTGAATGGTGTACAATACTCCCCACTCTTATAGTAAGTTGCCTTAAAGTTCACACCTATTAGGACACAGTTTCCATAAAAAACTTGGGCCTTTGTCAGTCATAGAATTTGTGTGGTGCACGTTCCCTAAAAAAAATATAAAATGTTACATAAATGAATCATATTAAAATGATAATGATTGAGTTAAAAACATATACTGGTATTTTGCTTTAAAATTAGATTGAGTTAGTTTGGAGAGTGCTATGAAGGGAGAATTAGGAAAGCAGTTAGTAATGAAAATGAGTATAATAAATATTTTTAAAGCATACTTAAGTGCTTTCCTGAAGGTTTATGATGATGGTGTTCTAGTTGTATTTTTATATTGGACTATTTCCATCATCTAGTATGTATAGGGAATGTCTTTAGAAAAATTTAACTTTATTTAAATATTCCAAATACATTCAACTGTTAGTAATAGCACATCAAACAGGTTAGTATATGCACAATGTTTTGAGAGGTATTATTCTCCCCTCTTCTCCAGGCATTTCTGGCCTGACCAGTGGCAGTACTAGCATGGGATTCGAACCTGGATCCTTATATTCTTGAGTATTGAATTTTAAGGTGATTCTCTAACTGAGCCATCTTGTCAAAGGCAACAGGCTGTAGAAATGTCATATACTTATACATTAACAGCTACTGCGTCCTCAGGTAAGAACATAAATTATAATTAGTAGAATTCATGTAAGATTATGCCTTGAAATTATTATGTGACTGTAATATGTAAATAAATTAACACTATGATCATTGAAGAATCTTCTCGATCTAATACTAGGCTATATGCCTAGTGACACCCTCATACTAATTACCATAATATCGGTAATCTTCAGAATTTTGCAGACAGTCATGTTTTGTAATGTCACAATATATAATTCTTAAACTTAAGAGTAATCTCACATTTTCTAAAGTATTATTTTATAATTTTCTGAATTTCTAAATAAAACATGAGGCTCAGATTTTTTTTAAAGTTTTGCATTTAGATTAAGATAGAAAGAAAAAATTAGCTAATGAGATAAGATAAATGAAAGTAAATGAGACTCCTATGAGTGGATAAAATTAAAATATTAAAAAAAAACATATAAAAAAGAAATTACTGAAAAAATTCAAATGTTTTAGCCACAATGAGATAATGATACGACTCTATAAAGAAAGAATTTGTGGCTATCAAATTATGTAGTGCTAAATAATACATTATAAATAGAAGTAAAAGACTTCCTCTTAAAACAACATCTACATATTAATGCAACACCCTCTAATATCAAAATATTTTATCTAGTGAATGAAAAATAAATCTCTTACCACTTCTGATTCAATATCTGGAAAAATAGTTAATTAAATAATGATATTTATTACAATAAATGACAAATTAATGGTGATATTTGCAGAACCTCATTCATATTGACTTGTAATTTAAATTCAAAAGGCAGAATTAAATTCTATTCATTTTAATAACATTGTAAACAAATAATCAAATATCAAAAATGTATCAAATTATATAATGTTAAATAAAGTAAATAAAGTGATAAACTTCTTTTAAAGTATTAGCTTCATATTAAATAAATGCCCTCTAATACTTAATATCAAACTGAATCTACTTTCACCTTTCCAAGATCTTATCAGATTAGACAACAATACTTATTAGAAGGAATGCTGAATCAGTGGAGAAGTTCACACAAGCCTTTTTGGATTAGTATGTAATTTAAATTCACATTGTAGAGTTAATCACTTTAATAATCTAGTAAATAAACATCCAAATATTGAATATATAAATATCAAATTATACACTAGCAAATAACAAATGTAACAGACTCTAGTATGAAAATAATCCATCTGGCAGATGAAACATGAATTCATTACTGACTATTGTCCAAGATTATTATTAAAATGAATATCAATTATTAAAATGAATATCAATTAGCAAAGATGCCAATGCACCTCCATTTAAAATGGCTTATAATTTGAAGTACTATTTAATACAACTGCTTATTATGGACACAATCTGAATCTAAATGGATTTTGAAGTTTATTTTACACAGCCCCAAAGCCAATGCAAGTAGTCATATATTAAATAGGTATTTACATTATTAGCTAGAGTTAATAAATTTAAAGAAAAATCATAATCAATAATTAACTAAACAGAGCAAAACTCTCCATACAGTATTGCCACCTGTGCTAAACAGAGTAATCAATGGATGCCAGAAGGCTTGTGCATAAAATCCCTATCTAATGCCTACTCATCCAATATCCCCAGACTAGTTTCTGGCTTGTGGCCTTTGTCAGTGAGGAGCTTTGAATATGAAAGCACTGCATCTAGATCTTAGGATCTAATGCAACCCTCTAGCAACCACCTTTTATCTCTACTTAACTACAAAACTATGAGAATGAAATTGAAAACACAAAAAATATTTTCAATCTAAGCTCAATAGCTTATATAGTCATATGGGTCTGAACTCAGTTCAGCACCCATACATTTTGGTGTCTTTGGCTCTTTTACAACCATAGCCACCACTATCCTATTAGGCAGGATTGGTGTTAAACCATTAAGCATCACATGATCACATTTCCTATGCTAGCACATTAATTGTTGATAAACAGAGCAACCTATCTAATGCATACTCATCCAATATCCCCAGACTAGTTTCTCGCTTGTGGCCTTCGTCAGTGAGGAGCTTTGGATCTGAGAGCACTGCATCTAGATCTTAGGATCTAATGCAACCCTCTAGCAACCACCTTTTATCTCTACTTAACTACAAAACTATGAGAATAAAATTGAAAACACAAAAAATATTTTCAATCTAAGTTCAATAGCTTATATAGTCATATGGGTCTGAACTCAGTTCAGCACCCATACATTTTGGTGTCTTTGGCTCTTTTACAACCATAGCCACTATCCTATTAGGCAGGATTGGTGTTAAACCATTAAGCATCACATGATCACATTTCCTATACTAGCACATTAATTGTTGATAAACAGAGTAATCAATGGATGCCAGAAGGCTTGTGCATAAAATCCCTATCTAATGCCTACTCACCCAATATCCCCAGACTAGTTTCTGGCTTGTGGCCTTCGTCAGTGAGGAGCTTTGAATCTGAGAGCACTGCATCTAGATCTTAGGATCTAATGCAACCCTCTAGCAACCACCTTTTATCTCTACTTAACTACAAAACTATGAGAATGAAATTGAAAACACAAAAAATATTTTCAATCTAAGCTCAATAGCTTATATAGTCATATGGGTCTGAACTCAGTTCCGCACCCATACATTTTTTCAGACCCATATGACTATATAAGCTATTGAGCTTAGATTAAAAATATTTTTTGTGTTTTCAATTTCATTCTCATAGTTTTGTAGTTAAGTAGAGATAAAAGGTGGTTGCTAGAGGGTTGCATTAGATCCTAAGATCTAGATGCAGTGCTCTCAGATCCAAAGCTCCTCACTGACAAAGGCCACAAACCAGAAACTAGTCTAGGGATATTGGATGAGTAGGCATTAGATAGGGATTTTATGCACAGGCCTTCTGGCATCCATTGATTACTCTGTTTAGCACAGGTGGCAATACTGTATGGAGAGTTTTGCTCTGTTTATCAACAATTAATGTGCTAGCATAGGAAATGTGATCATGTGATGCTTAATGGTTTAACACCAATCCTGCCTAATAAGATAGTGGTGGCTATGGTTGTAAAAGAGCCAAAGACACCAAAATGTATGGGTGCTGAACTGAGTTCAGACCCATATGACTATATAAGCTATTGAGCTTAGATTGAAAATATTTTTTGTGTTTTCAAATTTCATTCTCATAGTTTTGTAGTTAAGTAGAGATAAAAGGTGGTTGCTAGAGGGTTGCATTAGATCCTAAGATCTAGATGCAGTGCTCTCAGATCCAAAGCTCCTCACTGACGAAGGCCACAAGCCAGAAACTAGTCTGGGGATATTGGATGAGTAGGCATTAGATAGGGATTTTATGCACAAGCCTTCTGGCATCCATTGATTACTCTGTTTAGTACAGGTGGCAATACTGTATGGAGAGTTTTGCTCTGTTTATCAACAATTAATGTGCTAGTATAGGAAATGTGACCATGTGATGCTTAATAATTAACTACTTTGCAAATCTATATATCCTGCACTACTTCTTTATTAAAGAAATAAAGATGAGCTTCCTTTGACTTGAGATGAATTAAATTTTAAAAGGTGTTTAATCTTTTACAAAATATAAAATTATATAAAAAATAAAAGTTTACAGATTATTTTGCATATGTAAATATAATAGTAATAAAGATAGTCTGAAATTTGTGTTGAATCTGAATGATAGAATAAGAGTGTTTTGACATGATTTTTTGGCGAGCATTATATATATATTAATACATCGAAACTGGCATGCCACTTGCTTCTATTATTATTAAATATATTTCAAATTTTCAGTTTTCTTAACAGCAGAGAATATTGATACATGTTAAATTCCATGGAAATAGATTTAGTCATATGACTAATCAATTGATTCTTCGTCTAAACTTCAAATTACTTTTTTCTGCTGATTCATGTACCAAATTTGATCAAAATCAGATCAATATTTCAAGAGATATTCTGTTTAAATGGACATGCAGACTTGCTGCCAATAGTTTTCAAAATTCCAACTCAATGCTTGAAAAGTTTCTTTAAAAAAAAAATTAAATGTTTGTCACTTAAAAATTTCTTTTTGCTTTTTAAAACAGTTTTTAAAAAAGAAAAATGGTGAGAGTTTAAAGCTGCGATTTACATCCTGTACGATTAATTAAATTGACTTTTGTAGATAATCAGTCAATGAATGTTATGCATATATATATATAAAATTATGATTTTACAAAGACATCACGACAGAATACTATCATGCTCAAATATTATGGCATATAATTCGAATTCAGATGAAAAATGTAAAACTATTTCAGTAGATAATCGTACAATTATTAGTTTGTAAATAAGCACATATATATTATAATATTTAATAAGTCTGCAAATAAATTACAGCTATAAAATATGTAATGCTGAGAATATAATCTTATTCACAGAACAACTAAATCCCAATACTTTACTACAATAAGCCACAAGTCAGATTCCCAAAAAATTACTTTCCAACAAACTTGCAAATAACTCACATTCTTAAATCAATGCCAATCTATTGATCAGATAAAAGGTGACACTTTAATTTAATTTCCATGTTGTTATAGAATAATGCAATGAAAATGCTATATTTTATCTGACCGATAAATTGGTATTGATATAAAAAATAGATGTGGTTGCTACAGTTTGTTAAAGAATGATTATTAGAAATTGTCAAGCGTTGGTGGTCGAGAGGTCAGCACAGCTGCCTTACAAGCAGTTGTCCCGGGTTAGCGGGTTCGCTTCCCGGCCGATGCTATGACACATGGAAAAAAATGATTATTAGAAATTTAATTTATGAATTATTGTAGTAACATAGATTTAATTTTTGCCACAAATATAAATTTATAACTTCTTAATTAATTAAGTTCTCAGGTTAATTGATTAATGCATTGATCAAAACAAAAATATGACAATAAGTATCGCCATTGATGAGATATGCTTATGAGAAATTGAGTTCATGGTTTATTTTAAATCATTTAAATATGACATACTTCTGTTTTCCTTTAACCTATATGAGATAGTGATAAAACCACAAACTCCTACAAATTAAATAAATCAATGGACATTCAAATAATTCTATATCTGATTTTTAGGTAATGAACTTTCTTTTGATAAAGGAGAGAACTCATTTGTATTATAGCTATCTAGTGAAAAATTAAATGAATAGTTTACTGCTTAATAATTCATAAAAAGCTTGAGTATTAAAAGTGATAATGTTAGAGCCATGATCCAAAAACATTGAAACCATACAGACAATTATCCAATATTTATATTTTATTCTTAAGTGCAGTGCAAGAAAAGAATCTGATAAATTTTTATCCAGTGCTTATGCAGTTTGATTTTAGAAAGGAGAGACACACGTCACCACTGTCTGGTAATGATTATAAAATTAGGATAAAAATTAACAATGGTCAGTTTTCAGTTTTGATTCTACTACTACACTGCTCTCAAACAACCTCATCTGATTAAATTAAGTTTTGGTGAAAATGAATCAACAGTAGCAAAAATAGCACGCTCTTTTAAGCTTTATTTATTGCTGAGGATAAAATTCTCTACAAGATTTATTTATAAAATTACAAATATATTTATAAAATTCTAAGATTATTTTAAAAGATATACAATAAAAAATACATGACAGGCATAAAACTATAGAGTAATAGTCATTAATGATCTCTTCCTTCAACTTAAGATATGACAGCAAATCTTAAATGCTATTGTTTTTTTTAAAAAAAACAGATTACTGATGAGAAGTTAGGATAAAATTAGAAATTGGGTTAAGTGCAATAAAAATCAATGTCTTTTATCATAAGATAAGTAAAGATCTAGTTTTTCAATATCATTCACATTGATTTTACTTTTACAACATTCTTAGATGTGTAAAAAAGATATAACTATTATATAATAGATAAAACTAAAAATATGAGATTCGAAATTTATAATTGGCATCTATTTGTCAAATGATTAATGATTATTTACAATAAATAAGAAGCTAGAACTATTAAAGTATATAACCGGTGAACTGATACCCATTTATAAACATATATATATACAAATTGTCTTGAATTCAAATCTTTAGGGTGTATAAAATTTCCAAGATATTTGTTTAAACAATAGAAACAAGCAAAATGTCCATTAATTTTAAGGAAATGGTTCCTAGAATTGAAAAAAGAAGTCACTACTGAATGATGGATATAAATTGGAAGAGCAGAGATGTTTCCTAATGAGTTTAAATCAGGAGAATAATAGATTAAGAAAAATCTTCATTGCAAGAAATTAATATTAATAATAATAAATCATGAACAAACTTAATTGGGAATAAAAAAAAATTAAAATATATAAAAAAAAAGATTTAGAAAAAAAAATTAACTTTATGGAAAATATAATATCTAAGCAAGAAAAAAAAAGCCATTTGCTTTGATATTTCAAAAATTAAAAATATATGGCTTATCTAAAGTTTTTATATCGTCATAACAATCCTACAGCAAGATAAAAGGTATTCAATATATCAATATACTCGAAATTAACCTTTTTTTTTAATAAAAAAAAAATCAGTCAGTATTCGTTTTTTCCTTAGTTCATAAAATGAACTTTTTAAATTTTCAACACACTGTTTTCATTTTAATAACAGCTTGATTATAACATGATGACAAAGAATACATATAACTTCTGACTTACAGAAACATTTCATCTACTGATTAATGATCATATTTTATGGTGAAATAAAGCATGATAGATTATAAGAATCGAGGTCCAGCAATAAAAAAAAAAAAGGAAAAAATAAATAAATTTAAGAATGCAACAGATAATTAGTGAAGTTAGTATAATAGATTAAAAAAGTTAAAACTTGTAACAACTTTAAATACTTTAAAGCTGTACAATCTTTCCAAGATATTCCATACTTTTTTTTCTTGTATTATTAATGGCTTTGAAAAAGACTGCTAGAAAATCAAAACTGCAAGATAAAGAAATTTATAAAGTATTGAGAAAAATCACAGAAGGAATATAATTTTTTTAGATATATAAAACATCACAGGATCTCTGCCTAGATATTATTTTTAAGTAGAAAATATGTTTCTCTGCTCCAGTTTTGCAGGTGTGTAAACATAAGATGGCAGAGCTGGAGTAGGACAAATAGATTTTCTATTTAAAAGTAATGTGTCAGCAGACATCATATGACAATTTGTTGGTGTTATAACAATCCTGATCAAAGAAATATGATGTTTATAGTCATTAAAAATTAAGGAGGTCAAAATATATGAATACTGATATGATGTCAGATTTATATAATTACATGAGCAAATTGGCTTAGATTCAATACATTTAGGTATTTTTGAATAACAGGCTGGATAACTTGATAGTAAAAATAAATAAAATGATAGAAGCTTGGAAAAAAATGCATCAAATCTAAAAAATTGAGATGCAGGCAATTTGTATTTAGAATTTTTCATTGATGAAAACCATATAGTAAATACTAGTCTGAGGTCATGAATAAGACAGTACTGGATAGAAATTTTTAAATCACTATTGGCTGTTACCTATTGAGTACTATCTTACACAATAAAAGAAATAGACATATAGCTATAATAATTAATTAAAAAGAGATTGACAATTAAAAGATAGATTTTGTCATGAAATATTTATTTCAATAATAAGAATGATGTACCCAAGAGCTAAAGTTATGTCCCTAAAATAAAGAATTTGAAAATGTCTCAAGTTTCAAAGTGATTCAAAGGGAGATGGCTAGAAAATATTTCTGTGTAAATTCTCAAGAAAGAAAACTAGAAAACAGAAAGAAAAAAGAAAAAAATTTATTCTGGTTTCAAGTGAGTTTGAAAGATTATGTTATAATGATTACAAGAATTAGGCAACAATAGTTTGGCAATTGTTAGATTTTTCAAGCTTCATTTTTATTAGTACCAAAATTTGTCAATCAAAAAAAAAAATCATAAAACAAAACAGTAGATAGTAGAAATATAACTGACAGTAAGAAGGTATTGACGATAATGGCAATCCACTGGTATAATATAAAATGGCTGTAGAAAAAAAGTTTGCTATTAACATAAAAGAGATCTTTTGATTCATCTTTGAGGTTTTAAAGGAACTGAGAATGGCAAATTCCCAATGTCTAGTTTTTATCGTAGAATCTGTTATTAATATAAGATTATTTTTATAGTAGATTAATATGAATGGACTGCTTACCAACACACATCACCAGATAAAGAAATTTATTAGCTTTTGATCTGAATTTAAAGTTAAGAAACACCATGGACTTGCTTTTTAGTTGTATGATAGTTCTTGAAATGAAATATCAGTTGAGTTTTCCAGTGTGTGAGAGAATACTTTTGTTTAATAGATATTCACAATTATGATAGACAAAACTAAATTATGGTCCTTATTACCAGAAAATGCAAAGTCGCTAGCCAGGGAAACAAAAGCAGAGGGTGGTAAGAATATCCTGATCATGAAACCAGGCTGCCAATTGATTATGATCTTTTATTTAGCTACTTTCAACCACAGATTACTCTCAGGCCAAAAAAGATTGCATAAACTGGAAGAAATGTCTACTAATTATTGGGACATTGTTGAACTTTGTGAAGTTAGAAGAAAGGTGAAGGGACAATTGATTTAAGAAGTGACTTATACTTTTCTACAACAGCATAAATATAGAAGACACAAGTAAGATTCATTATAAATAAAAGATGAAAGAACAACATTGTGGAGATTGATGGTGTATCAGACAAAGTAGCAAAATTAGTTATTTAATTTAAATGATGATACTTGAATGCAGATAATTCAGGTTTATATAGCAACAAGTTCTAATTGTGACGAATAAGTAGAGGATTTTTATATGGACATACAAATTATTTTTAATTAGATCAAGCATTTTGAAAAATTCATTGGAAATAATAATGCAAAAAAAGGTAAATGATTGAAAGATGAAAGTGTTATGGGTAAATTTGATTATAGTAATAGAAATTATGTGCAAACTTGTGGAGTTTTCAGAAAAATAAATCTATATATTGAGTTCTTTCTCTGAAAAAAATGTGAAACAGAAATGAATATGAAAGCATGCAAATTTTGACTAACAGAAAATATGAATTTGAAGACTGTTTTGTTCTTAATAAATTTGACACAAAAAGTGATCATATTAATTTTTGTCTTTCCAGATTTACGTGTTTTACATCTTACTAATCAGTGATTTCATATTAATTTTTGTCTTCCCAGTTTTACATCTTATTAATCAATGAAATCAATATTCATAGTTTACTTTCATAATTCTCAAAAAAGAACAGCAAATCGTTTTCAAATATCAGATTTTGAAGAGGATTCAGATATAAATGAAAATGCAACAAAGATAGATAGGACAAAATAACAATTTACAAATAACTTTTCTATTGAAACAAGACAATATATATAAAACAATACAATTATGAATTAGAAAGAAAAGCTACTAAAGAAAAGAAAATGCTCAGAAGAGTAGAACAACATCTTGATATTGGTTAGAAAACTTATTTCTGCAATATGAAAAAAAAAAAAATGGAACTATTACCAAGAAAAAAAAAAGAGCTCATAAAATTTATGTGAGAATTCTATAATTATATAGCAATAAAGCTTACAATTATTACATCTAAACAGATCAGTATTTTAATCAAATATATAAGACATGCAGTAATATCTACAAAAAAGAGATAAAAGCTATAGGAAGTGATGAAATTGTAATCAATACCTCAAAAAAAGGAAGTAAAGAAATATCAGATGATTGGAAGAATGCAGTAGTAGTATTGATATTTAAGAAAAAAAAAGAAAAACGATATTAGAAATTATAGATTTATTAGTCTTCTATTAATTTTATACAAAATTTTTACCAAGATAATGTGATGGTATGGTATGGTGATGAAGTGTTCATTAAAAGGGTGGTTGATCATAGTCATACCTGGGGTGATGGCAAAATCATCATCATACCCCAGTAAACAAAATATTTCAAATAAAATTAATTTAAATAAAATATAAAATTAATTATTAAAGTAATGTTTAATCATTACAAAAAATACAAGCAATTAGACATATTAAAGAAAGCATGAGATCAATGGATCTCTGAGAGACAGCCAGTTAGATATATCAACCAGCATTATCAAAAAGTAAAAATCAGTCTAAGTAATTATGAGTAATAGTCAAAATAAACCCTTCCTCATCATGAATGATCCACAATAAAATATAATAAAATCAATACAATAAATCAACAGTCAATCTTGTGACTGGATTGGAAATGGGTCTTCTGTAGGCCAGGCTAACTACTGAACCTTTGCCAGTTTGGGGCAATTATTTAACCATTAATTTGGAGATACAAACTAGGTGCAAATCCACCAGAATACATAACCAGAAAAATCTAAACAATAATGCTGGGATATTAAAACATGCTGATCAGCATCAATGCTCTGGCCAACTATAAACTTAAATTTTTAATAAGACTAAACTAAAATTAAACATAGTGCATGGGGTTTTAAAGAGTATTCCCTTTTGCACCAACCAGGATGATGATTGCTCATCTTTGGATGATCAAAAGCACTAAATACACATCCCTATTCATATATTCATCCTGTACACAAATCTAGCTCACAGAACATAAGCTCTATTACTATTTGTGACCAAGAGATAATGGAAACAATTTTTAACAATTGAATAAGTTTATTAATAACAATAAAAATCAAATTTAAGGTCTTATAAGATAAGGCTTTTGATTTGGAATAATATACAATAAAAAAAAACATCACATTTGTGACTTACAAAATTACTATACAAAATTCAAATTATTACATTGACTTATGTAATTAATACATTAGGTTTACTTAAAACCCATTCATGAACATGTTTGAATTGACATTTAATAAAAAAAAAATGATTAAAATTTTACATATAAGTTGTACTTGACAAGCATTGATCTATATACACACAAATACATGTGTGTGCATATGATTTCTGAACACATTCAACTTATTAAAAAATAATTGTCAAAATCTTAAGTTATATAAAAATTCAATAAATGATTAAAATTTCAGTTAAATGATATACATTGAAATGCATATATATATATATATTGCACAGACATGTGATATACTATTTTATCTACATAACATATGTATTTATCACAATAAAATTATTAACAATTGTTTTCACAATTTAATTCTGTTTGCTGAATATAGTCTTTTCCCCTTAAAATAAGTATTACCAAATTTTTGATAGATGATTGTTGATTGATTTAAAATGTCTTTTTTTTCCTAATCTAAAAGACTTTGTGAAATCTTTTTCTTGACTGTTAATTATAAGGTTGTTTGTATTTTTTTTTAAAATTATAAATTTAAATATTTTCTTCTTCTTTAATAAACGATTTTAAACTAATATATATATATATATATCAGTTATAAAAATATCATTTTACTAAGGAAATTATCCAAAACTTTATCACATATAATGCTATTCACCACCAACTGTATATACATTATCTGTCCTTCTCTGCATATAGATACAGCACATACACATAACAACTCTTTATGCAGCTGGTGTTTCTCTTGGGAAAGCTGGTTTTTTGGTCAATCCAGGCAATCATCATCATCAGGTAAAAGTATATAATTCAAGTATGGTTGGCTTTCTCCCTTCTGCAGTTGGTTCCACTTAGATTTGGATTTGATCAGCTTCAGGTCAGCAAGCTGTTTTCCAAAATACTTTTAAGGCTATGAATTTCAACATAAAGAAGTGGATCATTTCCTCCATGTGAATGCAAACTCCACTATTGAACTGAAGAACAACTACTTCCTTACATTCTTATATTCTCATGGCAGATCTCTATATAATTCTACTAGCCATCTCTGCAGGTAACTTTACTGTTGCCATTCTCTGCTACAGTTACCAACTCTTCACAAAATACTTTAGCCAACTTTGCAGTTAGCTCTTCTGCTAACCACTTCACAGAAAATTAAAGCCAAACTTTGTGGTTGGCCTAGTTGGCCACTGCTTAAAATATTAAAACCAGACATTTCTGGCCAACTCTTACAAAAGTGATATTTTTTTATCAGTCTTTTTATAAACTTGGTTGGGTCAAGTGATAAAAACATAGTGACTGTTTTCAATTAACTTTAATCCTTTGAAATTTGACCAAAGGTATGATCTATATACATGTTTTTACTTTGATACCAATTAATTAAAAGAGTTTAAAAATAGACATTTTTATAATTATCAGAAAACATGTTTATTTTTAAATTTTCAAAATCAGAATAAAAATCTTAATTTTTATTTATCAGACCTTTTTTTTAAATATTTAATTTTATAATAAAATATTATTTTAAATCCAGAGTTATTTAACCCTTTATTTATTATTTTATTTCAATGAATGTAAAAAATATCTACTACAATTTTTGTCTGTGTTTATTTCTACTTTTCCTTTACTTTATATATATGCATTATTATGTGCTATGTAACCCAAGTGGTTACAATAATTACAACTCATCTACAGCAAACTTTGGAATTAACTAAGAAAAAGAACAAGCTGTATTTAAAAGTGATTTTAGCACAGTGGATGGCAACCAACTATTAAACAAAAATATAGAAAATCATAAAGAATATGATACTTAAGCATTTCTATTATGATTAAAGCATTGGATCATCAAGATACAGACCTGTGATACTGTCGTACTTTGAAAAATATTTATCAAAATGTAATAGTAGTGATTGGATTTATAGTGATACTAAGAGGATGAACACTGAGGAATGTATATGACAGAATAATTCCATATCTTCAAAACCTTTTTACTATAGTTTTGAAAGAAATATTTTGTGGATTCAAATGGAAAGCTAAGGGAATAAAAGTAAATGAATATTATTTAAGTAATACATTTTGCAAAAGATGAAGTAGTTTTTGTAAATAATATTTAGAGCTTCAGAAAAAGTTACAAGAGTTATAAGATCAAAGTAAAAAAAATATAATTAAAAGTAAATGTTTAATGGATTTTCTTAAATGAAAATAAAAATTGATAATGGAGAAGTAAAAGAAGTTAACAACCACAGATATCTTGTCAGCATATTAATAGAGATGAAAACATAGTGAATTAAATTAATCATTAAATTGGGATGGAGTATTTTTGGTAGAAATTAAAATGGAACATGGCTATGAATTTAAAATAAAATATTTTTATTAAATATGTTTTAGTAGTTAGTTCTTATTTATAGATTTGAGACTTCAAACCACTCAACAAAATATGAAGAGATGTATATTAGAAATAACAAGAAAATATCAAAAACAAAATACATGGTTGAGAAAAGAAACATGTATTACTGATGTCATTGAAAGAATTAAGAGATTGAAATGAAGCTGTACTGGATATATTGCTAGAAGAGATTATAATAGATGGATAGTTGAAGTCTTAAACTGGAATCAAAGAAACAGTAAAAATATGGAAAGAAACCTTATGTGAGATCAATGCTTGAAATAAGAAAGTTTTCTGGTGTGAAATGAAGAAGAGAGACTATAAAGCAGTAAAACCAGATTTTACTTGGAGAAAGTATTCTGCAAGAGATTGATAATGACTAAAAGTGACAATGAAATAATAATACAAAATGTAAAACAGCTGAAGAGATCACAAGGTCAAGTTTCACCACCTATTCTTATAAATAATTTTACATGCCAGATTTAAATGAAATATTTAATAGATAGGAAGCTACTTTGATCATTCAATTATTCTAAGCAAAAATTCCTGAATTTGCCTATAAAAAAACTCTATCTGGGTAATTAAAGATTTTGCAGTGAAGATATTACAATTTTTTTGACTAAGATCATAAAGCTATATGAAGCTTGAAAAATGTTTCAAGAATCTGAAGTATTCTACTGCAAGATCAAGATTTTTGAGGAAATTGGCCTAGAGCCAATCTGATCATGTATTCTTCTATCTACTCTCAATTAGGATTATTCAATTAAATGTTGATGTATTAATGCTAAAACAGAAATGTAAGAAGTGACACTAAGCTCAAGAATCACTATTATTTTATCAATTAATTGTATGATAGTGCTGTGCTATGACTAAACAAGCGCTGCCTAATTAGTGCAGAGATAGCATAGTGGATTCTGGATTTCAAGGCCCATGACTTAAGGTCCAATCTGTCATTTTCCAATACTTAAAATTTTTATAAACTTTTGAGCACGAATTATTATATTATGTTCTACCAATGTGTGATCTTTTAGGAAATTAATCATATAAATAATGTTGATGATCTTTAGGAATTAAAAAAACAAACATATGTCTAGTATTATTTTAAAGCAATGCAAAGTAGTAATAAACTGTGCTACATATTCTTAACAAAAATATCTGTCATCAGAGATGATCAAAAAATACTACAGAACTAGAATATAAAATAATTTTATATATGTAACAAAAGGATATAAAAAAAAAAAGACAAAGAGAGTTTGAATAGCCAATATATATTAGATAATAACCCAACATAAAAATGTTATTTTTATTTTATTTTATTATACCAAATGCTTCCTAAAATTTATCAAAATGAAACAGTGTAATAATTTATTAGCTGTCAAATTTTGAAACAATAACAATAATAAAATTCAATTTAATTGAAACATGTCCTAGAAAAAGATAATAAAAGAATGAGACAGAAAGAGCGAGAGAAGAAAAAAAAGCTGACAAAAATTAATTACTAGTCATTTACTAATAACTCTAATTAGCAATATTTTAAGAATAAAATACAATTGAAATAAAAAAAAATTTTTTATATGTACAAGTATATATAATTATATTTAACAGACAAAAAAATATGTGATATAATCACAAAATGAATAAGTAAAATAAAATAGAGAAAAAACAAAAATAACTCTCAATGAAACTCTGTATACAATTCAATAAAATACATATATGTCAATGTATTAAGCAAAGTAATTATACTATAAAATATTAATAACCAAATAAGTTTTGGTGCAGTATATCAGATCAATGACATTCAATTATTAAAATGTAAAAAAAAAATATTTGATAGACAAAATTCACAACATGATCAGTTGCATACTATTAAATCTCTAAGAGCATGATGTTACTAATTTTTTAAAAAAGAGAAGGAGCCTATGATCTAAACAACCTAAGCCCATTTTGATATCTCCCTATTAATAAAAATAATTGAAAAGCTAATCAAAGATCAAATACAAAACAAAATCCTCAACTTTATTTCTAATGATCAATATGCTAAGGGAAAGTCATCGATGAATGCCATCAGCTAAATGAAGCTCCTTCTAGATTATATTAGGGCCAAAAGAATGTCCAAGGTGATTGCCATCCAACTGGATATTGAGGTGTCATTCGACTGTCAGACCAAACATCCTGATAGACATCCTCCAAGAATATGAGGTGCTGAGGGTCTACCTTAAAATAATTGCCAACCTACTAATAAATAGATCTATATTTATCACGATGAATGACAAAATCCCTCCTGGGTTTGATCCTTTCATCTGGATCCCTCAGAGATCTCTGCTCAGCATGCTATTATTTATAGCATATATCAATCCGCTGCAGAGAGAGGTTGAAAGGTCACTTCCAGGAGTATATGTGCCTGCCATCAGATGGAAGATAAAGCATATCAATTATATGGATGATGTAACTTGTCTGTCCCCCTTCCAGCAAGTATATATCCAAATTAGAAATTTTTTTATCCGATTATACCAACAATTTCAAATTAAAATTTAACATGATCAAATCAGCCATATGGAAATTGCTGAATGAAAAGAGAATGAAATCAAATTTCATGGCAAACCAGCAAAAATTTCTAGGTTTTGACTTTTACAAATAAAATGGATTGATGACGCACCAAATTGAAGAATCACTATTAAGTTCAATACAACAAACCATCACTTCACTTACCAGGCTTTATTTCATTACAAGGTAAGGTCACCCTATTCAACTCACTAGTGTTTCCCGAAAATTACCTATTTTCTGGCTGGGATATGCTCATCCAGAAAATTCACTCAAAACGTAAATGCCTTTTGTACTAAACTTTTCTGGGGAAGAAAGGTCACCGTTATCAATATCCAAACATTACAAACACCAAGAAGACTTAGTGGCCATTTGCTCTATTCTATTAAAACACTAATTATACAAAATAATTATAACTCACTATTTAATATAATAAACAAATACCCAACCATATCACCCAAAAAAGACATCATTCCTACCGATCAGCCCCCACCAGCTAATAACAGGTGGATTAGTTCTTTATATACAAATATTCAAAAGGTAATTGACATAACAGAAAATCCAATCACAAATAAAATAAAATACTGGACAGCACATAAATTACTAAATGGATAAAAACGCATAATCGACAGAAAATTAGATATCACCAATCAGCAACTGATATACAAATCTCATTATTGGTTCATCGAACCAAATGACCAAGAATTTATAATCAAATATAACCTGGACTCCCTACCCACAAATGCCTACCTGGCACACCAAAGAAATATAAAGAAGATAGACCCTATGTGCCAGATGTGAGCAGGGAAGAGGAGTCCATCAATCACATATTTATAAGACATAATAAATTAAATTACCATAGAACACTCCTCACAAGATGGATAAACAACCCATTTGGGCAATTCATACCCATTAAATGATGCATCAAACAAAATGTTTATGCAGAAATAAGGCTTACAATCTTTATGTACTTTGCATTACGGTGCAAACGATGTGAAATCACTATTGGAAAATTGGGAGATCCACAGGGAATGGAATTAAAGAAAATCATAGAAAAATTCAAACAAAGAGACAATTTAATAGCTCCAGATTATTTGGTAAATGCCTCTTGGAGAAACTTCAAATAAAAAAGACAATCACTAAATCTACAGAATTGAACTGCTGGAGAAGCAAATACATACATAGAAGTAAATATGTTAAAGCTGAATGATTTACATATGAACCATAGTGTAACAAAATAAACAATTTATATTATACTGTAATAGCATGTAATAGCAAAATGTAGATTTGTACAGCATAATAAATTTCTCTTAATAAAAAAAAAACAGAAAAAAAGAAAGAAAATAAAGACAGTACTAATGAAGTAATAAAAAATAGTAATATGTCCTTATTAAATAAATAAAACAATTGTAGTGAAAAGACATACTTAAAAATGATAAAAGATCTTTATGTAAAATATTCTATTCTTAATAAAATATATAAAACTTTTTCTTGATTGTAGAAACTGCTTTAAACTGTAATTTCTTTCGATTATAAAATATTCTTTTTTTTTAAAAAAAAAAAACACTTTTTCATAAATAAAATAATATAGGAATCAATTAGGGTGCAAAAAATGTAAGCAATCCATCTCAGAGCAGAATGAGAAGCCATTACTCGTGAGTCTAGTCAACTGCCAGTTTGGGAAAAGTTTTGCAATTTTCGTTCTTATCTTCTAGTTAAAAAAAATGATAAAAACAATGGTTGAAGCCTAGAAATTATAAGTTTAAACTTCTTGATTATTAAGAAAATTTGATCATTTTTATACTAATTTATTGAAAAGATTAAGTTTATATGTTAACTATAAAGCCATTTAAATGCCTTGTTTTGAGACCAATATACAAAATAAAAATAAGTAACAACTCTAATGGCTTTCTTTTTGTTGGCAGCTTAAAAAATGGAAATATTTTTTTTAAATATAAATACACTTGCTAAAAGGATATTGACTGAGTTTTATTGAGTAATCGATAAATCTGAAATTACACTGTAAAAATATTGCATTTAATTATATAAAAATGAACTCTCCCATATTGTTTGGAACTAAGCAATAATTAACCTTGATATTACATCTGAAATGAATTAATTTCATTCTCATTTAGAAATTTGTTAGATATGTTACCCCTATATATATATTTGCTCTGGTATTAAAAGTATTTTAATGACAATTGATAGTCAATAAACCAGAAACGACTTATATGTTTATATTATTACAACTTTATTTATAAATCCTACATTTCTTACATACATTCACATGATAATATGACAATATCATTCTTAGATAAAATATGTTAATGATTATTATAAATTGTTTATTGAATTAAATATTATTATATCTATATTAAAAAATACAGAATGAAAGATTAATTAATTTATTTATAATTAGAAACTTCTAAAAATATATATCAAAAGTTTACTAAAAGTTTCTCTTTAAATTTTAATTGGTAATAATAGTCTGTTTTAAGTTTTTTTAAAAATATATATATGTTTGATTAATTATGGGGTAAATGTTCTTAAATGATATTTTTATTTAAGTTTGTATGTGTTTTAGCTAGGATTTATTATATTTAATTATTACTGGAAGTGATGCTTGTTTTATATATAAAGGGAAAAGATTACACATGCACACACATATATAAAATTATTTTGTTAGTGTGAATTCAATCTGTACTTTTATTATTTTGGTATTATTTTATTAAGGACCTGTAGAGTTTAGTATTTTTTTTCTTTAATTGATATTAGAAAAATTAAAATGTTAATTAAATTAAGTAATATGATATAATCAGTGAGATGGCAAATTTATTTCTTTAAAAAAATGTAGAGAATTATCCTAGTAATTGTATGGTTAATCATAAAAAAATAGTTAAGACGAATAATTGTTTTAATTTGTGAAAAGAGTTTGCTATTAATTGAAAGGAAACCCTTTGAATTCCTCTTGGAGGCCATAAAGAAACAGAGCAGGGCAAATTCCCAAGGTCCACACTATATATTCTTGCTGTTGCAACTGTTATTACTATGTGAGTTATTCACATAATGTATGAACATAAATAAGCTGCTCATCAACATACATTATTGACTTTTTACCTCCACATTTAAGATAAAAAAAACCATCATGGTCTCAGTTGCCAGATAAGGCAGAATGAATATGTGTGTATAAATAAAAAAAAGTTTCTAATAGTTGTTTACAAACATGATAGACAAAAATAAATCATGACCTTTATTCCCAGGAGGCTATAAAGTCAACAGCCAAGGCAGGGGCTGCCAAACACCCCCTGATTGTGGACCCAGACTGCCATTAGATGATGACTTTTTATTTAGGTACTTACACCTACAGATCACTTTCAAATCAAGGAAGATTGCAAGGATTGAAAGAACTGTCTCATATTAAATGGGACATTATTGGACTTAGTGAAGTTATAAGAAAAAGTAAAAAGATGATTTAAAATGTGGACATATTCTACTATAAAGGCAGAAATATTAGAAGTAGAAGTGGAGTAGGATTCATTATAAATAAAAAGTAGAACAGTGTAAAAATTGATGGCTTATCAGATAGAATGGCAAAATTAATTATTCAATTTAATAGCAGATACCAAATGCAGATAATTCAGGTTTATGCCCCACAAATTTTCATAGTAATGAAGTAGTAGAAATTTCTTATATGGATGTACAAATGGTTTTTGATAAGAGTAAACATTTTGGAATTGTTATGGGTGACTTTAATGCTAGCATTGGTAAACAAATAAAAGTATTGTAGGTAAATTTGGTTATAGTAATAGAAACGAGAGAGGACATAGACTTGGGGAGTTTACAGAAAAAAAGTTATATGAATTCCTTTTTTGAGAAACATATTAAAAGGAAATGGACATAGAAGTATCCAAATGAAGTACAGCAGAATTGGATTATATTTTGACTAACAGAAAACACATATTTCAAGATTGTAATGTCCTTAATAAATTCAACACAGGAAGTAACCATTGATTAGTAAGATGTAAAATGCAAAACTAGAGAGAAAAAATATTAAGAAAAACAATATTTATAGATGATATTCATAATCTTCAAAACATACTAATGAATTTAAATTAGAAATTGCAAATCATTTTCAAGTATTTGTAGATTTTGAACATGATTCAGATTTGAATGAAATTAATAGGAAAATAACTGAGACACTTTTAAAAACTGCAACAAATATAGTCAGTAGAAAAAAACATCAATTACCAATAAAATTTCTACTGAGATTAGAGAATTTATGAAGAAATATGAATATATATATATAAATGATGTACTAAGAAAGATTGAATATCTCAAATTTTGTAAAATAGTGCAAAAAGGATGATAATGATATAAGAAAGTATAACTGTGAATTAGCAAGAAAAGCAATACAAGAAAATAAAAGTCTCAAGAGTGTAAAACATTTTGAAGTTGGTAGGAAACTTATATCTGAAATAAGAAAAAAAGATGGAATAATTATCAAAATGAGAGATATCATGAAATAAGTAGAAGAGTTCTATCAAGAATTACATACTAATAAAGAACAAGTACTTCCTACATCTAATATATCTTCTGAATTGCCCAGGATTTTAAATGAAAAAATAAGATATGCCATTAAATTTATGAAGAAAGTAATTATAATCAAAATAAAAAACTAATAGGTGAGGAAATATAATTTTTTTTGGCAAAATTATATACCAAACATCTAAATGATAAAGATGTACCAGATGATTGGAAGAATGCAGTATTAATATTTTAAAAAGGTGATAAAGAAGATATGAGACATTACAGACCTAACAGTCTTGTATCATTTTATAAAAAAATTTTACCAAGAAAATTACAACTCATCTACAGAGAACATTGGACTTCAATGAACCACAAAAACAAGTTGGATTTAAAAGTGATTTTAGTAAAGTAGATCATATCCAAGTATTGAGGAAAAAATATAGAAAGGTCAAATGAATAAGAATTGCCATTATCATTTGGATTTGTAGATTACGAAAAGGTATTTGATTCTATAAGCATTTCTTCAATGATTAAAGCATTGAATCATCAAGGTATAGATCCTGGATATTGTCATATTCTGAAGAATATGTATAAAAATACAACAACAATAATTAGATTACATAATGATGATAGGAAGATTAACATTGAGAAGAATATAAGACAGAGTGACTCCATATCCCCAAAACTTTTTACAGCAGTACTGCAAAAAAGTATTTTGTGGATTAAAATAGAAAGCTAAAGGAGTAAAAGTTAATGGAGATTATTTAAATCATTTAGATTTTGCAATGATGTAGTTATTTTTGCAAATAATGCTTTAGAGCTTCAGTAAATGTTGCAAAAGTTATCAGATGAATGGAAGAAAATAGGACTAAAGGTAAATACTAAAAAAATTAAAGTAATATTCAGTGATTTGAGAAGATGGAAATAAAAATTGGTAATGATGAGTTAAAAGAAGTTAACTACAAATCCCTTGGTCAGATTACTACTACAGATAAAAACTTAATGGATGAAATTAATCATTCCAAGTGCTTCTGGTAGTAATAACTTTATATTAAAAGGAAATATGCCTATGTGTTTGAAAAGGAAGGTTTTTAATAAATGTGTTTTACCAGTTATTACTTATGGATCTGAGACTTGGACACTTAAAAGGAGCACAATACAGTGACTTCAGACCATTCAAAGAAGTATAGAGAGGTGCATATTAGAAGATAACAAGAGATTAAAAACACAACATATGGGTAAGAAAACAAACAGATGTTACTGCTATCAATGAAAGAATTAAAAACTGAAATGGAATTGGGCTACTCATATTTCTAGAAGAAATGGGAATAAATAGAAAATTGAAATCTTAAATTGGATTCCAAGAGATTGTAAAACATCCAGAAAAAGACTCCAAGTAAGATGGATGGACGAAATAAAAAAGTGCACAGGGATGAAGTGAAGAAGAGAAGTAGAGATCAAAGAAGATGAATTGATCTTATAGAAACCTTCATCCTGCAAAGGATTGATATTAGTTGATGATAATAGTTTTAGTTTTTTTGTAAAAATATTTATTATGTTATGTATATTTATTTCTGAGTATAAAAGTGACTATTGACATCTCATGTATACAGACTCCTAAAATCCAGGTAATTTGGCTAAATAAAAGTTGATCATAGAATTAAAAAAATCAACTGAAAATCTTACATGTAACAAATCTGTTGTGTCAATAATTTGAAAATAACATTCTGACACTAAATAGAGAAAAAAATACACACCATTGAATTCTATCCTTGCAAAATATTGTTAGCTATACCCATTCCCTCATTAGTATTCTCTTCCACTCTCAAAAACACTATAACATATATTAAAACTGCTCTGCATGGTTGAGCACAGTGGCAGACTTTGAAGCTCAAAATCATAAGGATTGCAGTCTAACCCTGTCATCTATCACAATCAAAATTCTTAAGAATTCCCAAGCTATAAAGTCACTGTTATTTATTTAGTGTTAAAACAAAATTGTTTTACCATCAAAATAGGGAGATAAAATGTCCTAAATCCAAAAGTTTTGATTTCTGCCTAAATTTAACATCAGCTAAAGTCATTGGTAATATACTAAATACACTTCAATTTGACCAATTTTTATGTATATTATATTTTAAAAAAATAGCCTGGTTGTTCCATATGCTATAGATCAAGTCAAATGGTTGCATGATGCTCTATGACAAATATTGAACAAATGTGATTCAATAAGTTAAAGGTTCTAAAATAATGGGTAAAAACAGAAATTTTAAAGATAAAAAAAATTCAAACCCAAATCCCATTTTTAGAAAAAAAAGACAAACTTTGTAATTCTATTCATAAAAGTCAACAAAAATGAATGACAGAATATTATATATTAAAAAAAATCAAAATAAACAGTTATCTATCAATTGGTAATATTGATTGGTCAATCATTCTTCATTCAAAACAATAATTCTTAATAAACAGCTTCCTCTGATGATAATCATCCATTTTATTCTTCAAAGATCAAATCTGTAAATGCAGTTAAATCAAAATTTCATCATAGTGCTATAAAAACAAATTCACATACTCATAAAATAAACATGAAAATAACAAAAAAAAAAAACCCAATAACTCAAAAATGAACGACATTTACATATATTTCATTTTTCTGTTTTCAATATAAGAGAATTAAATTCCTTCCTCAAAGTTCATAATTTTGTAATATATATATATCTGTTAACAATAATTGTTAATGAACTGTAAAACTTCTGTTTTGATTTGAAAAATTGTTACAAAAACAAATTCTTGGAATTATATATATTTTGTAATTATATTCAATTCTTTCCTAATCACTACATACAAATTACTTTGATAAAATAAATAAATAAAAAGCTAACTGAAAAACAATTATAAAAATCAAAATTTACTGGGTAATAAAATTTAAAAGTAAGAGCATGATGTTCTTTAATAAGTAAAGTATTCATGTTTTAAACAAACTGCAATCACATTTACACAATTATAGACTGCTCACTTTGATAAGTTCATAAGTATCTGATACTAGAATATCATCATTAATGAATATTTTACCATTGTTAGCTATTTTTTTGCCATAATTTATTTTAAAATATTTAATAAAATAGTAATAAATTCAAGGCAATACTAATACTATATACATTTGGAAAAATCAGTGAAAGTACTAAACAAATATAATAGATTATTTTGTTTTAATGCATTTTTGTTGAGTACCAAAAATGCTTTGGAGTTTTATTTAATCCTATGAAAGTTTTCTCTATTAGTATTGTCTTTAGTATATTTCTGTGACAGAATTATCAGAGCTATTTAAAACAGACTTAAATAACTGATTGTGGAGTGAAAGCTTTTTATTTTACAAAGGAATAGTAGAAAGGAAAAAAAAAATCCATTTAAATGGTAGTTGGTTAGTTCTTATAGTTTTTTTTTTTTGAAATTTTCTATCTAGGAATAGGGAAAACATATGCATCAATTAATAATTAGCTTGTTAAATGAATTGATTATGGAAAAAAACTACCAACTTCCATTTAAATTTAAATCCAAAATCACTGGCAGGGCAGACACAATATTCTGCTATGAAACCCTATGAAAAAGTTAATATAGCTGAAAATATGAGAATAAATTATACTAAAAGTATGAATAATCAATAGTAAACCAATAGTGATGATTGAATGATCATTAGGTCATCATACCCTATTTATTGGATAAATAATTTTTAATTAAAAATACCAGCCAAAATTTGATATAAGCGAACATGTAATAATAATAATAATAATAATAATAATAATAATAATAATAATAATAATAATAATAATAATAATTAATTATTATTATTATTATTATTATTATGATGATGATGATGTTTCAAAAAAGGAAGTTTATTAATCAAAGAAATACATAGTTTTTTACATTGATTTTTAACAGTGGTTTTACCATTGGTTTTGTATACAAGCATTTTTATAGTCTTCAGTTCATGTTTTCAATAAAAAGTAATCTAATTCTTACATAAAAAATTATTAATTGTAGAGAGAGGAAAAAATTGTCTTTTTTATTTCGGTGTTTTAATGTTATTACATTTTCAGTGTTCTTGAATTTTTTGGTGCTTATAGCATTGATTGTTGTTTGATAAGAGACCATGTAGCTGCGTAAAAATGGGGATTTGCTATTATTTTGTCTCTATTACGTATCTGGTTTAATTTGTTGTAGAAGATGGATGGATGCCTTCTGGGGTTGTTGCCCATTACCAAAAAGCATATAATACAAAGGTTGCTGCTCTAATGTTGGGTGTTGATCTGCCTTTAAAACCCTTAATTATTTGATCAATGGTCATGTTTTGCTGATGGTATATTGCACTCATCATTGTTATTACATTGTGTAATGCAGTACATTGATACAATAGGTGTTGTAGAGTCTCTTCAGCCTTGTGGCATAGTTCACAAAAAGGGTCTATTGAAATATACATCCTTTTATGGTGCAAGAAATATGATGTTGGCATTGCAATAAGATTTATTTTTAGAATGAAATCAAAAAATTTGGGTTCTAGTGACCACTTTTTGTATTCATGTAGTAGTTTTCTGTTGTTTATTCCGAGTATTGTGTTATTGTTATTTAGGTCTCTTTCCTGTTGAATTTGTTCGTGAATGTTCCAATATGAATATTTGTGTGTATATTGCTCTGTTCTGTTAAAAGTTGTTTTATATTGATGGATGATTGATGATATATATAGACCTGTTGGGGGTGGTTTGTCCATTGGAGTAATTTGAATTAAGCATTTAAGTTTTGGAAATTGGTTTGTAATGGAAATTACTAGATTACTTAATTTTTGTGCATAAAAAATGTCAATGTTGTGCAAACCCAAACCATTTTTAATAAGGGGTTGATTTATATTGATGGATGATTGATGATATATATAGACCTGTTGGGGGTGGTTTGTCCATTGGAGTAATTTGAATTAAGCATTTAAGTTTTGGAAATTGGTTTGTAATGGAAATTACTAGATTACTTAATTTTTGTGCATAAAAAATGTCAATGTTGTGCAAACCCAAACCATTTTTAATAAGGGGTTGATTTAGTCTTTTTGTTGATATTGGAACCACTTTTCTTGACCATAGAAGTTGGTTGCAGATGGTTTTAATCCTTGCTTTGAAACCTTTTGAGAATTTTATTATTGGTAAATAATATGTTATTTTTGTCATTATAAGTTGGTTTATTAGCTGACTTTAGAATATATGGAGAGATATGTTTTTGATAGGAAGGTGACAATGCATTGTGCTTCTTCTTTTAATCTATTTTGTATTGAACACCTCATTCTGGTTATTCCCAGATGAAACGGGAATCCTAAAAAACGGGTTGGTTTTGCTTTGTAAATGGACGTGCATGGTTTTCCAGTAAACATGGACCAAGCAGTAGACTTTTCTGGATTAACCTTCAATTTGTATTGTTGCATATATTCTTTAAGAATTTTTTGTAATTGCAGTAATTGTTTTTTTGAATTGAGAAAGACTGTGATGTCGTCCATATAAGCCAAGCAAGCTATATATTGTGTAGTGCCAGGTACTTGAATGCCAGTAAATGTTTTTTGGATTTTTTCTATTAAAGGGTTAATATATAGAATAAATAATAGTGAACTGAGAGGAGAGCCTTGGGATATGGATTGGGTAGGAACAAATGATGGAGAATTTCTTACTTTTAACGTTATGTGTATTTCTCTGTTGAGAAGTAGGTTTGCAATGATGTACAGATGTGTCTTGGGAATAGATGTGTTTCCAAGCATTTCTAGCAATATGGAAATGTCTACTCCATCAAAAGCTCCCTTGATATCTAGTTGAATTGCTATTGGACGGTATTTTTTTTCTGTCTTGTTGAATCCAGGATTGCTTTAAATAATGATGCCGCTTGAATTGTGGAGGAGTTTCTTTTGGCAAATTGAACTTCTGATATCAGTGGCATTATATGTGGTTCTATTGTTTCTTTTATTATTTTTCCAAGAATTTTTATTGGCAAAGATTCCATGGAAATTGGTCTGAGCTCTGTGAGGGATGGGGTAGTTTTTGCTTTTTTGTTGAATGGTACTATTGCAATGGGATGAACTCCCTCCACATCCTGAATTTCTTGAGATACGTGGTTTGCTAGGTTGCATAGATATTGTGCTGTGTATTTACTTAGGTGTTTTAGTATAAATAATGGTATTCCAGGACTTCCTGGATGGCATGCATTTGGTATTGTATTTAGTTGTGTCAGGAAGTCCTTTGTTGTGAAAGGTTTTTGTGTTTCTGCTGATCCAAATAGCTTGGAGTGTAATTTAAGTGGTGTTTTAGACTGCAGTTTGGTTTTAAAATGCTCAAAGATAGGAAAGATCATATTGTGTCCTGTATATGTGCCATCCTTTGTTTTTATTGCCATTGGAACTTTGATGATTGGTGGGTTTCCCAGTGCCCATTTAATGTATGCTCTGGTCCATGTATGTGGTTGGGTTATGCATATTTTGCTTTTTTTGATTCTTAAATATTCTTTTAGTGTTTCACATGTTTTGTTGTATGTACTTGTTAGACCATGAATATACCGCTGCGTTTGGTGTGATGGCACAATCATGGTTATTCGTTTATGAATTTCATTTGCGAGTGTCAACAATTTGGATGGTGGTGGTTGATTTTTTGTCACATGTGAGATATTGAATGATAGAATGTTTATGTATGCCAGATATTGTTGTATGGGGTTGAGATTCATATCTTTTATTTTGTTTAGCATTATGTATGTTTCTGAGAAAACAAATTCTGGTGTGGTTGTTGGAAGTAGTACTCTGATTGTTTTTGTTAGTGGGAGAAGTGATGTCTGCATTTGCGTAAGGTTTAATGATACTATTTGTGCTGAATGGTCCGAGAATGCTGAGGGGGTTAATTTTATTGATATTTGGTGGTGCAGCATTGGGGAGTAGAAGCATAGATCGATGAGTGATGTGTGACGACCATTGTGGAAAGATATTGTATTCATCGGTAGGAAGCCTTCACCACTCATCAGTGGTATAGATATTCGGTGAAGCCATTTTTCTATGAATTTCTGATATGACATGTTGCAATCACCAATCAATATTGTTGGGTTTGCTGTACTTGCAAGTATGGAGTTGATGTTCATTATTATAGTGTTAATTTGGTTATCTTGAATAGGCAGGTAGACCAAAATTATATTGAGGTTTATAGTTTTATGTTGAAAAGTTGTAATTAGTAAATTAGCATCTATGAATATAATTTTGAAAGCTGTGAAAGAGCAGTTTGTTGAAATAAGAATGCTTGTGCCTGCAGAAGGTGATGAAGAGTCTCTGGAACAGGCACAAAAACCTTCTTTGGTTAAATATTTTGCTGGGTCAATTTGTGATCCGGCATAGATTTTTGTCTCCATTAATCCGAGTATATGCAGTTGTGTAAGTGAAACCCATTGTTAAGCTTTGTAATTTTTTGGGTTGAGTTTAAACCCCTAACATTCAATGCGCCAATTTTTAACTTCATTGAATTGGTGTTTGGTGGTTATATTTATGTTCAGGTTTTGAATTGAGAAAAAGTTGTTTTATAGTGTCTTCATAATTTTGTTCTGTTTCCTCATCCATTGAGTTATCTGAATGGTTATCTTGTATTGTTGTGTCACTATTTTTTTCTTCAATTTTAGCTTTCTTGGCTGTCCTATTCTTTTTTGGTGGCCGGCCTGGTTTTCTATTTGGAGGTGTGGTATTTTTTTGTATTTGGGGAAGGCATGGTGTAGTTAAATCCATAATAGCTTCAGAAGTTTTATTTATAATTCTTGTTCTTTGTATGTTCTGTGTTTGTGCTGTTTCCTCGTTGCTATTGCTATCTATTTTATTGGTGTTTTCCATCGATTCCATTGTATAATTTTGTTGTCTTTCTTGATTTAGTGTTTTATCATTTATTTTTGTTTTAACAGTTAAATCCAAAATGTGATCATCTCCAGTTATGTTTTTGTTGTTTAGTTCCTCTAATTGTTGTTTTTTAATGCTCTCTTGTGTTTCCATTTTCTCTTGAATAGATGTTTGGATTTGGTTGTTTGTAGTTAATTGGGGTTTGCTTTTGTCTGTGATATTTTTTTCTTTTTTATTTTTGCTACAGTTTGCTGCAAGGTGACCATGCTCACCACAGATGAAGCATTGTGGTCCTAAGCCCCTTATATATATATATATATATATATATATATATATATATATATATATATATATATATATATATATATAAAATTGCTTCCTGATCTATGACTTGTGTGGGGATATTCTCTGGAGCTATTGATTCATTAAGCTTGATTTTAAAAGTAAAACTGTTACTGCACACTGGAATCGGTGTATCAGTACGTAAAATAGGTTTTAAATATAATACTTTGCCAAACGCTTTCATCATACTTTGAAAGTCATTTATATTATAGCCAAAATAAGTATTTTTTATCGTGCCTGTAATAAAGTTTTTAAGGTTTGGATCTACTACTATTAAAGCATAATTTCCTATTGTTTTGATTTGAGTTAAAAATTTATTTTTTTGATAGTCTTCAAAGAATTCTAATGCTAGGTATCTTGAATTGTGGTGTTCCCCTATGCTTGAGATTGTTTCCCAACTCCCATTTTCTGTTATGGCTTGATATAACTTTTCTCTTGGGAATTTGTAAAGCGTTAGGTTTTTATCAGTTGCAGCTAGGACAATCGATCTGTTTGAAAAAAAATTTTTAAACGTGTTGAAAAGCTTGTTCGGTATTGTGTTATTAAATTCAGTGCTAATTGTTCTTAATTCTTCCTGAGACCAAATAGTCGATGGGGGCTCAGAGTTGTTTTCATAAACTAGATTTAGTTCGTTCATATCATCATTGGTTACTCTTCGAAATCTACTAGCTGCAATCGAGTTTGAGTGAGTTGTTATAACTTTATTTTGCAAAGTAGCTTTTGTTACATTAGCATAAGTCTTTAAACTATTATTGATGTTTCCATCGTTGGCGTTTATATTGGCACCATTTACGTTTGAATTTTTTAGCTGTGCTGCCGCCATGTTTGATATATACTTGACGATTTTCAGTCTGTGTATTTACGTTTTTTTTTTTTTTCTATTGTTAATATTTTTTTTTTAATTGCAATTTTTTTAAAACTTATGTTTGAAATACTTTTTGTTAAAGTTAAAAAAAAAGAATTACCTTTGAGTTTTCTGAGTTTTTAAAAAGTTTTTTATTTAGAGGTTCGTTGGCATGTTATACTCACGCACAACAGGACCGCAGAATTATTATTATTATTATTATTATCTTTTTTCCAAACTTAATTATTAAGTTCATATATATATAAATAACATATATTATTTTTGTTAAAAAAATCTCTATTAGATTTCCAAGATTTACACACATTTATTTCAGCAAAATAGAAATTCAATAAAACAATATCTTACAGAAATAATTCCTTTTAAAAATTCTAAAGCGGTTCACAATTATGTTTTTTTTTTTAATATATTTACATTAGAACAAGTCTTTATTTTCTACAATATTTTTTTAATTATAATTTCTTTATTTTAAACTTGTCAATTTTTTAAACAAATATTTTCATATATATATATATTGGACAATATGATTGCTAGTATGATGCATATGAATAAAGATTAGTAACATCATTTATTAATAATAATCAGTTCAGATGAATATTGAACACAGTATCAAAATCAATTTTGTATACTGATAATAATGTAAATATGTAAAAGATCAGCCAATCAATTCACAAGTAATGTACTCTTATCAATTGCGACATCATGTTAAAACAACTAGAAGATGGATTCTTTTAGTCAATTGTTTTGTGGTTTACAACACCATTCTTCATCAGGCAGTTTACCCATTGGTAGTATACAATGTGATGCACAAAAACTTTTTTATATAAATAACAAATTCATGACTAATTAGATTGAAGATATGAAATAATTCTAATGAAGTCTTTTTAAATATTAAGCATTTAAAACTTTATGCTAGAAAATATAATCAATCTTGATCTTGATATTTATATGGAAAGATTTTTCTATATTATAATGGGATACTACTAGTGGGCTTGATTTCATCAGAAGAGCAATGTTGAAAGCTGCAAAACAATTACTGTAGAAAAACTCGTTGAGTGATTACTTTAATGTGATGTTAAAATTAAGAGTATATTATTATTGAAATTTTGTTAAAAAATAATTAATTATATGCAATGTTTAAATCAAAATACACAATTTGATACATTTTCAAAATATCATATGAAATGGCTTGAAAACCACACTCATTTCTTATAAATACCTTTAAAACTCATACTACAGTTTAGAAGCCAAAAGTGATTGCAAAATTGACAAATTAGCAAATGCACAGCAGTTGATGGATAATTAACATTGCATCAATAATCAGTACATCATTCAATAATTCAATACAAGGTAATGGTAGAGTAAAAAGTGAATTTAATGTCTAAACAATGGTAGATGTAAAACAATGTAAATTTCTATGATTGAATACAAGCTGAAATAAATAAGCCAAAACTATAGTAAGTGCACTAAAAAGAAATTAAAATTTTGGCCTACTGAAAAATTATGAGCCAGCTATGAAGCAGAAAGCTAGTGATGATAACACTAATGAATAATCATCATAACAATATGAAATCTGCAATTCAAGAATAACAAATAGTAAAATACTAATAAGATATTGATTTAAATCATATAAAATCTTCAGTAATTATAATTAACTAAAATATTTTCAATTCACTAGCATTCATTTGGTCAAAAAAGAAGTAATTTATAAACACTTCATCAGTAATTTCTCCCCTCTCTTTTCAAGATTGTATATTTACTTTATTATATATATTTAAATAAGAAATATTACACAAAGCAAAGTTTTAAAGTAAGAATATATTTCGGTAATTTATTATATATAATTAGCAAATGATTTTTGTAACATGTGTGTGCATATTGTTGAAACGGTTAAGAGAGATTAAATAAGGTATTAAAACTAGCCCGAGATAAGTACACAAATATGCATGATATATACGGGTAATTTCCATATTTGTAAATTAATTCAGTATGATTTTTGTAATTTTCTGATTTGTTATTTTATTAACATGCTCTAATACTGTTGCTAATTTTGAGGCGTTTTGGGGGAAGTACAATGATGATGTTATATTTTGTAGTTATCTATTAAGTTAGTAATAACAAGTCAGATGTCACATGACTTATATATAGCTTGCACTTACAAATATGTAAAATTAAGAGCATGCTAATAGCTCTAAACAAGCTTTTTTTTTTATTTATGATAAATGCTACTACAAGAGAAGACATTCAAATCATTTTTATCTTGGATTGTCCCCATCCCCAGACCGGTTTAGTCGAAACCGTCTGGGGACAATCCAAGATAAAAATGATTTGAATGTCTTCTCTTGTAGTAGCATTTATCATAAATAAAAAAAAAAAGCTTGTTTAGAGCTATTAGCATGCTCTTAATTTTACATATTTGTAAGTGCAAGCTATATATAAGTCATGTGACATCTGACTTGTTATTATTACTATTATTATTTTGCTGTTGTGGCTTTGGCTAAATTAAATGGCTAAGCCTACTAATATATGGAGTATCTGAATTAAGTTCAGGCCCATATGATTTTTTCAGTTGGAGAGCTGACTTTAAAGACATGTAGATGTCTAAAAGTTTCAGATCTTCTTCTAACAATTAACTTTTAGATAAATGCTTTGCTTGAGTTGGTTTTTTAAATCTAATGTCCCAACTCCTCACTGAAGAGACCCATAGGTCGAAACCGGTCTGGGGATGGGGACAATCCAAGATAAAAATGATTTGAATGTCTTCTCTTGTAGTAGCATTTATCATAAATAAAAAAAAAAAAAAGCTTGTTTAGAGCTATTAGCATGCTCTTAATTTTACATATTTGTAAGTGCAAGCTATATATAAGTCATGTGACATCTGACTTGTTATTATTACTATTATTATTTTGCTGTTGTGGCTTTGGCTAAATTAAATGGCTAAGCCTACTAATATATGGAGTATCTGAATTAAGTTCAGGCCCATATGATTTTTTCAGTTGGAGAGCTGACTTTAAAGACATGTAGATGTCTAAAAGTTTCAGATCTTCTTCTAACAATTAACTTTTAGATAAATGCTTTGCTTGAGTTGGTTTTTTAAATCTAATGTCCCAACTCCTCACTGAAGAGACCCATAGGTCGAAACCGGTCTGGGGATGGGGACAATCCAAGATAAAAATGATTTGAATGTCTTCTCTTGTAGTAGCATTTATCATAAATAAAAAAAAAAAAGCTTGTTTAGAGCTATTAGCATGCTCTTAATTTTACCTATTAAGTTAGTGAAAAAAATTCAAAGAAGTCTGCTTTATTACTCGAAATTATGAGTCAGCAAAAAACATTCGAATTAATAAAAACGGCGTCTTATATAATTTTATAATAATGATAGTAACTATGAGTATGACGCTAATATAATGAAAGTATACTAAGTTACTAAAATAAATAATAACATATATACATTCTCTCTATGTGAGTGTGTATTCAGCAGATTCATGAGGCAATTTAAATTACCCAAGTAAATATTTATTAAATCATTTAAGGTTTTGGTAAAAAATGAATTTATATAATATACCTTTGACTAATATTATTTGTCGCTTTTAAATAGACTTGAAAATAAAAAACTACTACGTTGGCATATTCACATTTCAAAAATAAGTCAATATAATAATAAAATAAATATATTGATGTAAGAAAATGTCTTAAAAGCAAACATGACACCTAACTACTTGATTTTTTACATTATAGCAGAAATCAATCTAAATAATTTAACTAGCAGCTTTAATTAACGTTTACATTTATTCAATTGATTACATTATTTAATATTATCACACACATATAGAAATATATACCATTAAGAATGTTGAATTCACCTGTCAAATGCTGAAAAATTACGACATATGAACAAAAAAAAAAAGATGCACTAGTGCAGTGGTGGAGAATCTTTTTATGTGTGCGTGTCAAAACTTTCCAAAAAATATTTATTGAATGATTGGCATGCCATACAGTTATTAAATCAAAATATAAACAACTTAATTATTGCAGTTTTTAAAAAAGTTTATAAAACAAAATAATAACAATAACAATAATAATTTTTAAATAAGGCAAATATAAGTGAATATTTATTTAGAACACAAGTGGAATAAAATGTAATAATAAAAAATTAATAGTAATTAAAACTAAATTTTAGAAATAAACATATAAAATCAACATAAATAGATATTATTTAATGAGATTTTTGCTGTTGTACATTGGATGTCAAATAATTTATATCTGGTTCATATTTTGTCATTTTTAATAATATACATGCTGAACTAGATTCATCTGTCTAATTCAATTTCTCAAACTGTCTTTAATTAAATTCGTTTCTGAAAACAAATGATTCACATGCATAGGTAGAGGAAAAGAAATTGATAATATAGCGGTCGCTAATTTTTTAAACAATGAAATGTTTCAGGAATAGCATTCCAGACAGTCAATAGTTCCTCTTCAGAATTCTTTTTACATATATTTAATCATTCATCATTTGCCATTGTTTGTAATTCATTCCTCAAGTCAACAAATTTCTGTTTCCAAATATATACAACTGGATTGAAAATCGATCGATTGCATTACCATATCTTTCAAGTTAACCATTCAAAAATTTCTAACTTGAGACTATCCATTGATGTTATGATTGGGTATAAAATAAATTTTTGATATTTTTGAAAATTTTCAGAACATAGATCTTAAAGAAAATTAATCAATTATCGATTGAATAACAGTACAAAAGTCTTGTGTCAATTTTACTTGATCTGGTTTCTCATACGATTCTAAATCAGTCAAGAACATTTTTAGATTTGGAAAATATATGAAGGTGTAAGAAATAATATCATGGTTAAAAATTTGTAATTTAACTTCAAATGCTTTGATCAAATCAAACATGATAACAATTGTCATTATAATCTTGCAGTTTGACATTTAATTCATTTAAATGTTAATACATATCAATAAAAACATTAATTTTGAAAGCCATTCAACATCCATTAATTCATTATATTTTTTAAAAATTTTCTCATTATGTAAAATCAGTCTAACTTCTTTTAAACACTCAATGAATCTATGAAGAACTTTTTCTCAACTCAAACATTGGACATTGTTGTACATAAGTAAATCATAGTATACTGAGTTCATCTCACTCAATGTGTAGATATAAAATTGATTAACTTAGTCACAATGTTCATAACATCATCCAGTGGCTTAAAGCTGACCTTCATGCATAAAACCTGCTGATGTATAATGCAATGAAACACAAAATTGAATGTCCAATACAGTTGGTGAATACACTAAGAAAACTATTTTTTTGCCAGTCATAAGCACCATTTGTAGTTACTGATACTATTTGGGCAATATCTATGTTGCAAATATCTACTCCTTTTGTTCTTGTTACTAATGAGGTTAAACTGAGCAATTCTTCTTTGATATTAGTCCCAACACAATAAAGAATAAAAATAACCAAATGAGCTGATTCATTTATGTCTGCATTTTCATCAAGACAGAAAGAAATTAAACTAGAAGATTTTAAATCTCTTTTTTGTTGGTAAGTTATGTTGTTAGCCAATTGCAGGATTCTTTCTTTAACTGTATTTCTAGTCAATGATAAATTTTTTATGCTGTGAATAATTTTTGCTTTGTTTTCAAAATCTTCAACAAGAATTAGTGCACATTTTATCTAAGCTTCTTTCATATATTCTCCATCATTAAAAGATTTCCCATGTTGGTGATAATAGTTTGTAAACCAGAACAGCACTTCCTATTGATAGTATAATGGAACTATTAACATTCTGTATAAAAACAACATATTTTCAATATAACACAGAATTCTTCCAACAAAATCAAGGAATGGCTATAGCAGGGGTCGGCAACCTATGGCACCTGTGCCATGCTTGGCATGTCAACGATTATCAATGGCACTCGGAATAAATTGAAATAGTAAAAAGAAAAAATTTTAATTTCAGCATCTTTTCCTTTGTTTTTACATTCAACATTGAATTACAATTAAATCATTATTTAGCAAAAAATAATACACTTGACATCATTTAAAAGATATTTTTGTTTGCAAGCAGAAAAAATTCTACATATTCACATTTTATTTCTGATAAAATTAAAAAATGAGATCGTAATCCAAATAAAAAGCTTATTATGTTATCAATTCTAGAAAGCTATTTTCGGTAATTGAATGGTAAATAATCGACACTCATTGGTGGCGCTTCTTTCAAAAAAGAGATTCTCATGGCATAGTGACTGAGAGATTCCCAAAATGTCATACAAAAGACAAAAACATGATATTCGTTCTTTTCAAGACTCTTGGACAAATGAATATGAATTTGTACAGCAAGAAGATTATGCTGTGAAAGTATTGTATGTCATACCTCAAATTTACAAAGACATGATCAAAGTAAACATGTGTTCATGTTTAAAAACTCAAATAAAAAAAGTGAAGCCATAAAAAGAGTTGTTTCTGCCTTTAAGAAACAAACTAATTATTTTAGTCAAATAATTGGAACCCAAAATAAAGCCACCGCTTTGAAAGACAAACCATTCACAGATATACAGTTCATCAAAGAAACATTTTTGACAAATGCTGAAATCTTATTCAGTGATCTACCAAATAAACGATACTGTCTCAAATTCAAGAAATACCAGTGTCTGCAAGTTCAATTCAAAGAAGAATAACTGAAATGGCCAAAGATGTAGCAAGAAAAGAAAAAAACAGTTTATAACAAGCTGTTGTATTCAGTGTTGCTGTTGATGAAAGCACTGATATAAATGGTGTGGCACGCCTAGCAATAGTTATATGATATTGGACAACAATCATATTTATGAAGGATTGTATTGCTTGATTCCTCTTACTGGTACAACAAAGGGACATGATATTTTCACTGCATTTTTAAATTTTTTGAAAATCAGAAAACATAAATAAAATATTTAGTGTAACTACTGATGCCAGCCGTGCAATGGTCAGAAAGGAAAGGGATTTGTTAAACTTCTTGAAAATCATATTAAACATCGAATATTGAGTTTCCACTGCATTATACACCAGGAAAATTTAGTCACAAAAATCTCATCACAATGCTTGAATTCTGTAATGGACAGTCATTAAAATAATTAATTTCATAGTTTCTCATTCTTCAATAACACATAGATAATTTAAATCCCTTTTGCAAAAAATGAATAGTACATATATAGACCTCCCTCTATACAACAATGTTCATTGGATTAGTCAAGGTAATATCTTGAACAGGTTTGTATCATGTCTGAAAAAAATCAAGATGTTTCTTAATGAAAAAGAATATTATCCAGAAATAAATGATGGAGACTGGATATGCAAATTGATGTTTCTGATGGATATAACTCAACACCTGAATGAGTTAAACTTGCATTTGCAAGGGAAGGGTCAAACAGTACTAGACCGTTTTGAATATTGGAAAGGATTTGCTCAAAATTAGATATATTTTGGTGTGATATTACCACTAACACCTACAAGTACTTTCCAAATGTAAAGACCCATGCAAATCAATTTAACATTAACAAAGATGAACTTCAAAAATACATTGAAGCTCTAAGAGAAGAATTTTTCTATCAATGTGAAGACTTTCAAATACACACATCCATGTTTTCTTTCCTCATCAAACCTGACTATAATTGATTTAAAGATGACTCCGTTTGATTTATCTCTTTTTGAGTCAATGGATATTGATAGGTTTGAAATGGAATTAATCAAATCAATGTCATCAGAATTGTTGAAAATTAAATTTGTAGAATTGCAGAAAACTCTTGAAGGGAACTGTCTAGAAAAGTCGGCTGTCATTCTCAATTGTTGGATATCATTACCTGAAAGATTTAATTTTTTGAAAAAAACTGCTTGTGCTCTGCTTTTGGCATTAGGTTCAACTTACTTATGTGAACAAATTTTCTCACATATGAAAAATATTTTTGAGTTCATAAAGAAGTTACCTAACACCTGAACATTCAGCAGCATGTATGAAGCTAAAAGTGAACAATTATATACCTGACATTGAGCAAAGAGGTACAAGGGCAATGTTTACATTAATTTATTTTTAATAATAAAAAATGGCTAATCATGTTAGAATTTATGATATTTTTTTTTAATTTAAATTATATATTTTGTATAGGTAAAAAGTTGTAATTTATAATTTGTAATATAATTTTTAATAAACAGGTTAAAAATTACAAATTTAAAAAAAGGTACTTTTCACATGATTCTAAGTATTTTAAAATATTGAATGACCAATAATATAAGATCCAGTTATAATGGACTTCAAAAGTACATATTATATAGTAGTGAATATTATATATAACTTTGAAGCCCATTATGCTGAATCAATTTTTATAATATAATAAAATAAGGTTGGTAAAATCATGTCGGCATGCAGAATAACATTGAAACATAGGTTCGGCACCACACTACTAAAAGGTTGCTGACTCCTGGGCTATAGGCTCATCATTGTCTCTCCTGATTAGCAATATTTACATGGAAGAACTTGAAACCTTAGCCATAAAAACTACTCCATATCCACCTAAAGTTTGACTTTGCTATGTAGATAAACTTTCTAGAAACACATCAACAACATATCCCCTTCAATTAAATTTATAACAGAATCAGAACAAGAACAAAAATTGGCATTCTTAGATGTGCTAGTGACAAGATTTCCTTATGGCAAAATGGAAACTAGTTTATCGAAAACCAATATACAGAAAAATACCTACTCTATACATCCAATCACACCAGAAACATAAAACATAGAGTTATACTATCACTATGAAACAGAGCAAAAGAAGTTTGTTCAGAAACCAGCGATTTGGAAAAAGAAAAGATTTATATAGAACAAACTCTTATAAAAAGGGTTACCATCAGCTGTTGTTAAGAAAACACTAAACAGACAACAAAAAGAATCCATCAAGAGACAAAACAATTAATGGTACTGCAGTATACCCATATACTCCAAAAAAAAGAAAATAACTTAAGGAAAATATGCAATCAGTATAACATCAGAACAGCTTTCCAGAGTCATATCACACTATGAGAAATTCTAAATCTACAAAGCCTAAACTTGAAAAGCTGAAAAAAAAAAAAACTGCATCTACGAAATACCATGTGAATGTAAAAAAAATGTATATTGATGAGATCAGTCATCTCATTAAAAAGTGCTTGCAAGAACACATACTAATGATTAGAAGAGAGAAAACAGCTATGTCTAAGGTAATATACCATATATGTGCCAATGAACATATGTTCAACTGGGAAAATACAAAAATATTGGATAGAGAAAAAAAGGTATAAAAAAGAAAATTTAAAGCTGCTCACATGACAATGGCAAAAAATCACATAAGCCAACCTAGTGTGACTATACATAATGTATGGAAACCACTAATCAAATTTGCTCTTAGGAAAGTGGGGAAATCAGGAGAAACCTCATAAATAAGTATATGAAATTTCTACTAACTGCTGCCTTTGGCAGGATGGCTCATTTGGTTAGAGCATTACCTTAAATTCAATCCTCAAGAATCTAAGAGTACAGGTTCGAATCCCATCTTGGTACTGTCATTCAGGCCAGCACCACCTGAAGAAGAGGGGAGAATAATACCTCTTGAAATGTTGTACATATACTAACCTGTTTGATGTGCTATTGCTAACAGTTAAATGTATTTGGAATATTTAAATACAAATTAAACTTTTCTAAAGACATTCAATACTCATATTAGATTGTGGAAATAGTCCAATATAAAAATACAACTAGCAGCGATTATATCTGAATGACTTTTTGATAAATTCATTACAGATGTTGAGTGAATATTTATATTTTTAAATGCTTGGACAATATATTCTTTTTGTTCATCTATACTTTTTTCATAGAGCAATTTACGATTGGTCTCATAATGCCATGTTACCGATGATGTTCTCAATACAACTGTTCCAAAATATAAAACACACACTATACTGGTGCCTTTATTAATCATTCCATAGTCATCAGTCTACCAATTTTGAAATTCTCTACTGCTTGATAATTTTTGTTTTTTATATTCACTAGTCATATTAATATAATGGTAACAAATTTATTTAAAACTAAATTTAAATGAGCTTTAATAATTTTATAAATCAAAGATTTATCATTTTATTTTTGCAGCAAAACTTCAAGGAAAAAAAAACAAACCTCATTTGATAGTATTGATTATGCATTTCTGTTCCTTTGTTCGCAATTTTGATTATATTAAAAAAATGAATGGTGTCAACACATTTAGGTGAAAAAAGATTAGGACAGAAAACGATTTGATTACTTTTACTTTAGATTTGGAAAAATTTACTTCAAAGAGTTAAAAGCATTTTACTGAAATTACTTTCTACTTTTATTAGAATCATTTGGCTGATTTATAGAGTATGATACCACAGTATACTGGTACAACTTTATTTGACTTAAAATATAATTTATTGCTTCTAATCAGAGTTCAATTATAAATTGGATTCTAATATAATATTATATTTATTTATTTTACCTTTAATCTACAGTAAATTTTTATTAGTACAGATTTTAGCAACAAAAAAACATTGATGAAAATTATGATCTATAAATAGTTCATGTACCAGTAAAATATTCAAACATACTATAAGTTCGCCATCACTGTGCTAGTGTATTGTTTTATAAATCACAGATAAAAATGTAATTTTTCAGCATCTTTTTATAGAACAACAGTAAAAAAAAAAATACTCATCAGGATAGAGCGATTTTTGTGGTTTTCTCTTCTTATTCATTTTCTAACTAAGAAGAATTAGATACCCATTAGGAAGCAATGGTTGAAGTTTTTACAGGATTGGGCATTGATTGTTTACCTATTCTAATCAAGATTTAAACTCCAGATATAAACATATGTAGCAGATCAGGTAAGAGTACATTATAAAATCCTTCCTATCATCTATAAGTTTAAATTTCTACATTTAATTAACTTACTTCTGAATATGAAAATTAACTAATGAATTAAGAGTAAAAACAAAACAAAATAAACCATGGATATTAAAATCTCTGGACAAAATTATATTGAAATATTTGGACAATAGTGTCTATAACCAAAGAATATTTGATCATCAATAGTAATTTCTATTTCTTGGTATTGGCCAACTTATGAAAATGCATATCTAAAAAAAATCACTGTTTTTTGTCAATAGATATTTATTGATTTTTTTGTTGTATTGTAATATTATCAATAAAATATTTATATTATATAATATGACACTGAAGTATCAAGATGATAGAAACTACACTTTCATTTCGATTAGAATATTTTTTTCTGTTCTATTAGTGCGTTTTTACTTTATCAAAAATATAACTTTTTTTGACTAGCAAGCTCAGGGCTGATTTCAGTGGAAACTTTTCATCAGTTCTGCCAAGCTCCAATATCATAATCACAAATCAGAATCAATTTGAATCTTATTTATGTTAAGCAGATTTTATTTGCATTATTTCAAAATAAGAATGAGACAATACATTTTTTTTGTGCTATTGGCTATTTCTCTGTATTTTTTGTCTAAACAATAAAATATTTGTATGATCAGTTGATCATGATGTAACATAATACTGAAATATTTGTTAAAGGAAAAAAAAAAGATTTTTCTTGTTATAAAAACATAACTTTATTATATTTCAAACTTAAACAGAAAGTATATTTACAAAAAAAAAAACATTTTTTAAATTTTTTTAAAAAAATTATTAAATATCTTTTGACAAAAGTTCTTTTGGTTTATATTAAAAAAATTTAATAGACATAAAAGAAGTTCAAAGGTCTATATTTCTATATTCACATCTTCTGAAAACTGATCTTCAGTGCAACAAGAAAGCATGCAATCTCAGAGCTTGGGATTAACTTAATCCTCTTCCCCCCAAAAAAAAAACTATAGAAAAGTAAGCATTTTGAGATAAAGTTTTATGAAAGATGAACTAAGAACTCTAAAAAATTAAAAAAGAATGGATACATATATATAGAAAGCATTTATTAAACAAAAAATTAAAAATAGAATTGGATTGAAAAATAATAATAATAAAAAAGATGTTTAAAAAAACTATAATAAATAAAAAACATAAAAACTGATTGATTTCTTAAGGAGGAAAATAGTTTTAAGTGTACAAAATGATAAAATTAAGTATCCCATGAAAAGCTCAAAATGCAGTTTTCGTAGGAAAATACATGTTTCAGTTTATCATCAGTTTAATTTCCCAAGTTTCAAAATCAATTATTTTTAGGTACTTAATCATACACTATTAAAACAAATCTCTAAATTAATTTAGAAAAACTTCAGTTAAATATTAACCACATTACTCCACAATCTATTCTAATGAAAATTAAATTCTATCTTCTTACTTTTAATATCCAAACTAATGAATGTTAAAAAATATTTTAAAATATATTATAATTTATTAGTAATCTTCATGGGAACAATGACTATATTTAAAAATATATATTGCATCCATCCAAATAAAATGATTTAAAGACTAAATATTTATAGAATAAGTTATTTAATTGTGAAGTTGTTTAAATATGAGATATTTAGTCTCAAGCTTAGTATTTGATTATTACCTGTATAATTTGTAATCAATATTATTAAATATAAAATTTGAATAGTATAATTGATCATAATGTTTTAATTTAGATTACGCTGATGTTGTTACTTTATGAAGAGAGATTCTAAACTAGATATAAGTAACGTTTTTACTACTCATTATACATTGTCCCATAAAACTTTAAATAATATAAAATATTATCCTTACCTTTTTTTAAATTAACTTCCCTTTTAAGATACTACAATATATGTAATTTTATTTTAGATTTAATTTTAAGAAACCATATTCTCAATATATACATGATCACCTAATTCAAGCTTTTAATATACATAATATTTATCCATATACATGCACATAAATATACAAATATTAATACAAGCAGAGCTTTATTTAGAGAAAATTATTGTCTTAACATTATGAATGCCATAAAAAGAATTTTTAAAAAATTACATTAAGCCTATCACTTGCATGTTGCCCACATCTAGTCTAAATAATTCACTAATGTATGTTTGACCAACAAACTTTTTATTGATAAATTTTTTTTTTAGTAATTTTGAAAGTTATCAAAGAAAATTGTGCTAAGATTAGATAGTTCAAATGAAACTTTTCTTTATATGTATGTATTGATATTTACTTCAGCCTTACTTTTCTTTGAATTCTATAAGACATGATAATTCATTATTTAATTATATGATTGCTTTTTAATATAAACATAAAATGTGAGATTTGTTTAAGCAAATAATATAAATTTGGTTAAAAAAAAATGTAATAAAAGCAATACTAATACTGTATATTCAGAGATAACATTAAAAATATTAAATGCAACCACAATGCATTTTTAGTGCAAAGTACCTATTCAAAGCGAAACATTATATTCAAAACGATGACTAACAAACAAAAATATAAAATTGTGCACTTAAATATTCATATTAGTGAAAAAGTCTGTTAAATTTTTATTCACAAGCTACATTAAACAAATTAATCAATATGAGTTAAAAAAAAATTGATACCAAAGAACATTCCCACATTATCAATGTCATTAAATGTCAAGAATTCAATTGTTACTATGACTACTATGGTAAACTGAGAGCAAACATTAATGTAAATTAAAATAACACACATATATATTTATAATAAAACTATATTAGATTTTGATAATATCAATATTTTTAGAAAATAAAATATTTGTTCATATTTTTAATCCTAAAAAAATACAAATGGGTTGCACTGACATAATAGAAAATATAAAGAGGACTGAATAATAATAATATAGATGTAGGTAGTGAAGAACAGAAAATCTAACAGTGTTCGGTTGAGAGTATTTTGGAAACTGCACATTTCAAAATACACTTTGGATTGTCCTTTCATTGATTGTCATTTTGAATATAGCAGTTGACAAGATTGCTCAGCAATAAAAATTCATTAAGATTGTATTTAATATTTTCAATGTTTTCTCCAAATATAAAGCAATAGTATTACCTGTAATTTATTACATTCCAGAGGCCAAGTTATCAATTATTAATCAAAAATAATAGAATACCTTACCTAGATAATTAAAAAATATAACATAAATGTAGGTAAAAAGATAAAACAGTATTTAAGCATCCCAATGAAGAGCAAATAAATTTTAAATAGAATATAAAAAAAAAATTGAAAAAAAAAAAGGAATTACTCTCCAGCCTCATCAAATGTTTGCTGAGAGTTTAAGTATTTTTATATCGTTTTATCCCCTAAAATAAATAATTAGATCATTTATTGACCAATAATTGAATAAATAGATGCATTAGCTATAGACTAACTACCTGAAAATAAAATTTCTAATCTTGTTAAAAATCTTCAGAAATTTGCAGAACAAATTCTTAGATTATAGAAAAAAAGTTGGATGTGCTAATCATTATACTATAAATCCCATATGAATGTATATGTGTGTGATCACTAATCATTTGCTTACAAGTATTGAAAGTTACAACAAGAAATTATAGAACAGTTTTAGAGCTCATCTCTTATCATCTTCCCATTATTGCTCTCATACTTCACAATTTATTTATAATTACATTTCTCAATAGACCATAACATTTTATCATTATTTATTTTAAGGTGTAAAAAATATGTTAAGCACATACTTATTTTAATACACTGATTGCAGAAACCATATATGTCCAAATATATTACCACACATATATTACCTAAATTTATTTTATAAATGTCATATTATTAGCAACCATTTATTCATATCAATCATTTTTCATTAAATATATTAATAATTTATTAGACTAGTAATTAAATATTTTTGAACTTTGGTCATAGATTTGAAGTTTATTTAAATTCAAATATATTTATATAATAATCTTTATCCAAATGCATAACAATCTCCATCTTTTAACTATTTTTTAAGATATGCATCATAATCCTATATTTCTAAAAAAACACCACTTATGATCACTCCTACATTCCAATCATATAATAGAAGACATTAGCATAATTATATTAATGGCTCCTAATATATCACTAATATATATTTTTCCAATGACTGCAGCTATATTATAAATCAAAGAGAATATATAGATTATGGTTTCTTTCTCTCCCAAGCAAAACTTTCCAAATGCTATTGATGTCAATGTTTCACCCACTTTTGACAAATTTATATTGCAACTTATAAAGAAACCATTTGCATTTGTTTTCCCAGTTTTCACTAGAATGACAGATCTGACAAGTAATATTAATAAAATTGAATTTTAATTTTACTCAGTTGTACATACAACCTCATTGAATATGGCTATTCAGTACATTTTACAGAGTAGAGTTAATTTCTGTTGTTTATAACACTTGTCAGATCTGTTATTCTTATAAAAACTAAGAGAGCAAATGAATAGGTTCATTTTATATTTGCAAATTAAATTTAATAAAATAAAAAGATGCATTGTTATAAAATGCTTGGAAAGTTAATCATTTTAGTGTTTATATATAATAGAAGTGCTATATAAATTAGTATTGAGGAAATTTGCCATGGTAGGGAAACCATTGGCAGTAAATTGCAATTTAATTTTGGATAGTATTTTATAATGAATGGGTATACTTATTTGTGTGTGTGTGTATATATATATATATATATATATATATATATATATATAATCCACTAGAATAAAACTACAAAATTTTAAAAAATGCCTATATAAAATTAAGATGGTGGAATACGCTGAAGCTGGCTATAGCAAAGGATATTAGTCTTCAATTTTATATAGACATTTTTTAAAATTTTGTAGTTTTATTCTAGTGGATTATTTTATTATACTTATAATATTTGATATTAGATATATGTTAACAAAAAAAATTCAATGTCTTAATTAAATATTTATAAAAAATATCAACCAAATGTAGTATGAACACTATTCCAAACCTTCATTTATATTCATAAAAAGTTTGAATCAGTATTTTAACACAAAAATGGTTGCTTTGTAATTTCCAATAAAATATAAAATTTGCACACTGATTTGATAAATAGAAGCAAAATAGAAATGATTTATGTAATTTTACAAGAATTATATATTATGGTTCTTACCTTAAATGAAACACACTTTGTTAACAAGTTAGTAGCAAAGTTATTGCTCTGCTAAGATAATTAATGATTTGGCATATAAAAATAACCAAAGATAATTTTAAAAATGTTTGGATCTTTTCATTGTAAGATGCTATGAAACTTTGGTAATAATAATGATGTCTTATCAAAATAGATCATTTTTCACATAACATTGTTGATTCAGTAAAAATAAGAAAACTGAATCAGTCATGCATTTTCTACAATATGATTCTGTAATACAGCATGTTAGACAAATTAAGGCAATCAAAAAAATGTTAAGCTGTCAAAAACAATATATAACAAATATATTTGAAATAGGTATTATAATCCAGCTCAGCTAAAAATGTTAATTAATCAGAAATGCATCTTGGGGAATCATTTACCCCCCCCCCCCAAAGATCTTCATACATTTGTATGAATTGTAATTTCCAAATATATATTTAAATATGATTTCATATGTTAAATTAATAATACAATGGATGTATATATTTTGTAAAAAGAAATATATTGTCTTTAAGTTAAAAGTCATATTTGAAAAATAATAAAAATATGACAATCTCTATGATGATAAAAAACTATTGATAACATCGACATATTTACATAAAAGATGATAATTATTATTGTCTTTTCATCATCTAAATATGAGGACTTTTCATTCAATAGATATTCAATTGTCATTCCACTTCTGAAATTTTATAATTTTTCCTTCCAAATGTTGAAACTGAGATAATTGAATCATTATAGCACATGTAAATACAATCATGGATAAATTTTCTTTAACACTTGCATCACATTGTGATTATGCCTTGGAAGACTGCATTATAAAAATGACTTCTAAGTGATGTCATTATTTCAAATTTGTGCTGGCTAATAATAGAAAAAAACTTACTTTACACATTATTCATTGATGCCAAGCATATTAAAATTTAAAGACATCAAAATTTTGGGTCTTTACAATACCATTATTCTTTAAGAGTAAAGCCATACTGATTGCTATAATGATTTTTAAAAATTCTGTGCTTCAAAGTAATAAACTCATGATATGTCCACATTGAATCTGGTATAATCAGAAACATTAGAAAGTTGCATATACGGGATATAATCAAAGAGAAATAAATTACAGAATCATCCTATCTGGTTAGCAAAGGCTTTAAAATATGCCAATCATGTGACCACATATTTATAGTTTTCATGGATATATGCTGTGAATAGTTTCAGATAAGAAAACAATGAACAGTTATCAGTTGTCCAAAAGAGTAATGACACATTAACTAACATCTCTTTGGTATGTTTACTATAGGTATAAATTTTAAAAAATATAGAATTTTTCCTAATATTCTTTGCTTTACAATAATATAAAAAAAAACTGGTTTTATATTCGACTATATATTTCTTATGTTATTTTTTTATAGATGATGTATTTGAAATAATCTTTTATAAAAACTGCATGAAAGAGAAGAGGCAGGTTATTTTATAAAATATACTGCAATTTAACAATGTTTGAAGTGTTATTGGGACTTTCTCTTTTCCTATCTGTCTGATTAGAATATATCCATCTAAAATAGTAAATCAGTGAATATGTGCAATGAGAGCTGCATTTTTATTGTGCCATTCTAAAGATAATTTTTTTTCCCATAAGATTTTTTAAAAAATATTACGTTCATCTGGACAACTACAGAAACTTAATTCATGATTGCCTGGATGTAATGATTTATATATACTTTATTAAAAATTTTGTGGAATTTATTCTAAACTTAAGAATGATTGTGCCTTTTGCTTTTCTGATATGACTAGTGAATTAAAATTAAAATGAATTCACTAGCTGATCATGCCAAAACCTTCAATTCAAATTTGGGTAAAATAGATTTGCTTTAGATTCCAAGAAAAGCTAAGATTTATCTTTCAGGAAGTAAGTATAATCATTTTAGTCATCTAATAATTGGTTTATAAATAGATAGATAGTCATTGTTAAACTAATCTGGGTTAATCAGAGTGGATCAGCATTCATATTTGTAAATCAAAACAATGACAATAATATAATGCAGAGAGAGAGAAAAAAAAATAGATGTTTTAATGCTAACAATATCACATGACTCACCAGTAGATGGATCTAAAGTAGAGTAAAGAGAATTAGATCTAAGAGTACTGAGCCTATTATCTTAATATTGAAACAGACAGATCGGAGAACCGATCTTCGTTTCAGGTGTTTTATGTACGGTAATTCAAACCACTGTTCGCCCGCAGTGAGATTTTGTCTATTTTAATTTATAATAAAAATTAGTTATATATTCTATAGTTTATAAATAAATATGTAAAGTTTCCGTATATAAATGTCGCAAACCATGAAATAATATTTGTGTGTGCGTGGTTTGCGAATTTATATCATTTAATTTAAAGTTTCAGTGCGGGCGTATTTGTTTTAAATTTTAGTTTTAAAATTGTATAAAGTCGTTTAAAAATACTGATCAAAAATCACATTCCTTTGATCAGTGTTTTTAATTAAAATCTAATTGCACAAATGTTCAGAGCAATTAAGTTGTATTCAAAATTAGTAAGGAATTTTGATATGTAATTACTGTATCGATTTAAAAATAGGATATTAAATTAAAAGATTGCTAAAAACAGATAATTGATTGTTGGTCAAGCTGCATCGCTAGAGGCTAGAGAAAGTAGGCGGAGCCTAAAACAAAAACAAGTCGGAAAGGTCAGCAGTGGCAAATTTTAGAAAAAAACTTACATTCTAACTTTGGTCGTGTTTGAGAGAGGTAGTCTCGAGACAACACAGCAGTTAATAATAATTCAAATATCTTATTAAGAAGTTTACCAGTGAATCGCAATGTTGATGGGCTAATTGCCAGGAGCTGGTCTCTGCCCGCCAATATGGATCCTCGTGCCGCTGTTTGATCATGTTTCATATACTTCAGAATTTCCAACTTCCAATCTCAAAATTTACTATGCCTTACAAATAACTTTCAAAAATGCGCGCCTACGTTCGTCACAAGCCAAGCTGGATGAAGAAAGAAGAGAACTTTGTTACACGAACTTTAATTTTCTTCCGTGCTTAATGTTATCAATCAAGTGAATCATATGTAAGTTTTTATATCATTTATAATGCTATTATTTAACCTGTCAGTAAATTTTCTTTTCTTTTTTTTTAATCCTCTGCTCTAGTCTTTAGAAATCATTTATAAAATTGTAATTAATAGTAATAATATTTCAACTGAATGCATTTATATTTTCTTATGTTGCTTATTTCATAAACAAACATTGCCAATAGTAATATTTCCAACTCTGTGTAAACTAGTGTGTAATAATGATCAATTTAATTTAAAAGTAATTTCATGTTCTGAATTAAATATTCTTTCACATTCCGAGTTAGTAAATGTTAAATCACTTTATTATTCTATGTTAAGTTGTTATAAAATTACAATCTAAGTTTCAATATTAAATATATATATAATAGTTTCAAAGTGTTCATTAATGTTATGTATAATATGAGAAATAATTCACTGAATAATTTGATACTGTCGCTACCGCCTGTCAACCTGAAGGGTTAAGAGTCCCAGAGTAAGATTAACTAATTATTGTTTTTCACCGTCAGTTTAATTTCGCTATGTTTTTATTGGGATAAGGATCTCAGCCTGTGGCGTAGAAACAGACAAATAGTTTCCAGGTTTTATATAATTTCTCTTAAAAAATCCGCTTCAAGTATTCGTCCTTCACGTCTGTGGCAATGCCTTCCCTTCGCTGAAGTTAGCGTCTCGCCATTCTACCATTGGGGAATGAAAGCAGTTTTTCTTTCCCGGTAATCTCTTGGATCACCGGGGTTCGAAATGATCCCGGCTGGTTGTCGTGTCCCGGAGCTACTTGGGGGCATTAAGCCTTGTCAAAGTACAAGCCGCCCGGTATTCCGTTAATGCACCGCAATTGATTACTGTAGGGCTTTTGAATATAGGCAACCACCAGTTCATCTATTTTCCACGTCGTATTTATATAAAACCACCAGTTCATCTATCTTCCACGTCGTATTTATATAAAACCACCAGTTCATCTATCTTCCATGTCGTATTTATATAAAACCACCAGTTCATCTATCTTCCACGTCGTATTTATATAAAACCACCAGTTCATCTATCTTCCACGTCGTATTTATATAAAACCACCAGTTCATCTATCTTCCACGTCGTATTTATATAAAACCACCAGTTCATCTATCTTCCACGTCGTATTTATATAAAACCACCAGTACATCTATCTCTTATGTCGTATTTATATAAAACCATCTCCACTGTTCGTCTACGTTCCGGCTCGAGCCTATTCTAATAAAATAAGTAAACAAAAATCTTTAGATAAATATTTTTTCCAATGCTCTAATACTCTGATTCTCTTAACCACCCGTCAATCATTTAACTACCCAGCTATTGGCATGAGTTTGTTCATTAAATAAAACGTTCACTAAAGACTAGTAGCCAAATACAAGAGGATTTATGAAGTCTTACCGTACTGTATAACACTATATTTATATGCTGTATATTTCTATTATATAACACTATATTCATGTGCTTTCTATTTGTCTTATTTAACACTATATTTATATGCTTTATATTTTGCTTATTAAACACTTTATTTAATCTAAATTTTTGTGTCCTCCACCTTATTACTCTCTAAGTCTATTTAGCCACTTACTGTCTGTATTGGCAACTTAAATATATACGTTACATGAATGACCGTCCCAGTATCTATAGTCTAATAAACCTATATATCATTAACTGTAAGAATTTAGTCCATGTTCTAAGCTGAGCTAGAAAAGGGATAACCCCGTGCTGTTATAAAGTCATCATCGGTTAGTCATACCGGGGTTTGGGTTTGAATTCAGTTGGCGTTTTGGAATTTATTCTTAAACGTGGACTGGGTTTGAACTCGGGTACTGTGTATGAGTAAGCGTGGTGGATTTATACCGGTACAGTTATTATATTTTTGGACGCCCTCCGTGGTGCTCGATGAAGAAATCTCCCACACCCTGCAGAGTGAACGGAAGGAAACAGTTAAATGATAAAAATATTCAATTTTTTTTGTGTCGTTTGTCATAATATTGATACGTATTTGGCGTATTAAAATGCGCAAGTGAAAACTATAGTAATAAAACAAATGTATAAAATTTTTTTTTCCCTTACACAAAGGTTCAGTATATAATCCTCCCAAATATTGTTAAGTCAGAGTGAAGATTTTTTTTTTTTGAAAAGAGAGCAGAAGCAATTCGTGAGTGTAATTAATTAAAATAAATGAGTTATTCCATAATGTTTTTGTGAGTTCATTCTTGTCGTTTAAATCATATGAAAAAATAAAGAAGTAGAATTAAGTCCAGTTCTAAAAAAATAAAAACGTGTACGCGTATATATATTTGTGTACGTATATATATATATTTTCGTTTGTTGTGAAAAATATTTTTTTTGAAAAAAGAAGAAAGAAGTAGGATTATTCTTGTGTTTTAAAAATAAACACGTGTGTGCATATATATGTATGTTGTAATATAAAAAAAAAACCTTACCGGAGTCAGTATTAAATTTTTTTTTGCATATATAAATCTTAAATCAAAAATTATTAGGTCATATAAAAGTATATATTTGGGGATCAGTAGATTAAATTATCTATTGGTCACATGTTGCTGGCTGGCGCCTATCAAATAAATTTGTCAGCAAACATGTTTGTCCATACAGCAGTGGCGAGTGTTGTTTTAAAAGAGAGTAGGGTGGCATATATAAAAAGAGAGAATTACTGACAGAAATACAAAAAAAAAAATACTATGTTATGTACCCATTATGAAAATGTATGTATTATAGGACTGAGGAGAACAGTGCGAACTGGGTGAAAGAAAGTTTTTTTTTCCCTGTATATTTTTAGTAATGATTTTAGACATGTCATATGATATTCCTAAATAAAGAAAAAAAACGTAGATAACAAAAACCAGACTGAACGTAGGCGAAGGAAGAAAAGAGAGAAAGGAAGTAAGCCACACAAACAGTATCAGCAGCGGAGGAGGATTTGGCACAAGGAGCAGGGATCAGTAACCTTTTATGATATATACAAATCAAAGCGTTGTACGAATCAAAGTCTTATGCTAAAAACAGTTCTAAGTAAAAACGAAGAAGAAATGACAGAAATAGAAGGAAGCGAGCATGTGTCCGCGACTGGAGCAGAGACGTCGGACACATCCAGCGACCACGAAGTTGTATTCAAGGAATTTCAGGATAAAAGAAAAAGTTTTAGACGACCGGAGAGGAACGTCAAACAGAGGGAGCGCGATCGCGATGCGAAATTTGACGCGATGCTCGAGGAGATGAGGGAGGACAGAAAGATCATGATGGCCATGATGGCGCGTATATTAAAGATTGAAGAATGGCATATGGGGTTGGACGTTCAAAAAGCTAGAGAAAGTAAAGCAAGTATTAGTGCGAGGAAGGGAGAAGAAGACCAAACCATTCCGATGGAAGTAGAAACTGTGAGCGGAATAGCCAATGAAGAGAAGACAGGCCAGGACCCAGACGCAAATGTTGAATTAGAAAGGCGAACTGAGGCGCAGGGCCAGCGCGAAAACCAAATAGAGCAAAGTGGAACTAGCTACAAAGAAAATGAAATAAAAAGAGAACAGGCCGTAGACACGCCAATCAGGATGATTAACATCCCTCACGTAGGATCATCTATCCACATTCAAACGTTCAGAGGCGACCCCGGGGAAAATCCGGCCGTACATCTGGACAGCATTAGAGAATTCATGTGTTTTCACCCGATGAGTGAAAAGGAGAGGATAACAGTTGCCAGCCATTATCTGAGGGAATCCGCGAAGGCATGGTGGAAATTATTGAAACAACCACCGAGTACGATGCGAGGCTATGAGGAAGCTATTTTAAAAAGATACTGGAGTGTGGAGAAGCAGGAGGGTCTGCTACACCAGTTTTCAAATATGAAATACGACGAAAGTAGCAGACAGAGTTTCGCAGCCTTCTTCACGCACCAAGCAATGATATTTAAATCCCTCACCGCTTTCAACTACACGGAGCAACACATTACTCGCATCGTCATACATAACCTTCCACCGTGGGTGCAAAGGATAATGCTGGGGAGTTGCCCCATGTCGTTCGAGAGCACGGTAGAACTGCTCAACCAGATCGACTATGGGGACTTGTATCCAACGAAAGGGGAATGGGAGCACTATAGTTTTAAGACCAGGCCTTTAAAACCTTATATACCTCCCGACCCAGGGAGAAGGTAGAGATATACAAAATGATAACCCGGAAAATGACCCCTGTGACATGCACATGATGATGAGAAAAGAAATTACGGTAATATACCCACCTTTGTAAATATTAAGTTCAAACCCTCACCCAGACTGTTCTCCAAGGTCAAATCAATAAAAAAAAAAAATCAATTATGTGAAAAAAATGGATGAAAAAAATGTTAATCAGAAATTATGTACAATCATTTTTTTTTGTTGTTTTTTTTTATAAAGTGACAAGAAATGAAACAGACAGATCGGAGAACCGATCTTCGTTTCAGGTGTTTTTATGTACGGTAATTCAAACCACTGTTCGCCCGCAGTGAGATTTTGTCTATTTTAATTTATAATAAAAATTAGTTATATATTCTATAGTTTATAAATAAATATGTAAAGTTTCCGTATATAAATGTCGCAAACCATGAAATAATATTTGTGTGTGCGTGGTTTGCGAATTTATATCATTTAATTTAAAGTTTCAGTGCGGGCGTATTTGTTTTAAATTTTAGTTTTAAAATTGTATAAAGTCGTTTAAAAATACTGATCAAAAATCACATTCCGTTGATCAGTGTTTTTAATTAAAATCTAATTGCACAAATGTTCAGAGCAATTAAGTTGTATTCAAAATTAGTAAGGAATTTTGATATGTAATTACTGTATCGATTTAAAAATAGGATATTAAATTAAAAGATTGCTAAAAACAGATAATTGATTGTTGGTCAAGCTGCATCGCTAGAGGCTAGAGAAAGTAGGCGGAGCCTAAAACAAAAACAAGTCGGAAAGGTCAGCAGTGGCTATTTTAGAAAAAAACTTACATTCTAACTTTGGTCGTGTTTGAGAGAGGTAGTCTCGAGACAACACAGCAGTTAATAATAATTCAAATATCTTATTAAGAAGTTTACCAGTGAATCGCCATGTTCATGGGCTAATTGCCAGGAGCTGGTCTCTGCCCGCCAATATGGATCCTCGTGCCGCTGTTTGATCATGTTTCATATACTTCAGAATTTCCAACTTCCAATCTCAAAATTTACTATGCCTTACAAATAACTTTCAAAAATGCGCGCCTACGTTCGTCACAAGCCAAGCTGGATGAAGAAAGAAGAGAACTTTGTTACACGAACTTTAATTTTCTTCCGTGCTTAATGTTATCAATCAAGTGAATCATATGTAAGTTTTTATATCATTTATAATGCTATTATTTAACCTGTCAGTAAATTTTCTTTTCTTTTTTTTAATCCTCTGCTCTAGTCTTTAGAAATCATTTATAAAATTGTAATTAATAGTAATAATATTTCAACTGAATGCATTTATATTTTCTTATGTTGCTTATTTCATGAACAAACATTGCCAATAGTAATATTTCCAACTCTGTGTAAACTAGTGTGTAATAATGATCAATTTAATTTAAAAGTAATTTCATGTTCTGAATTAAATATTCTTTCACATTCCGAGTTAGTAAATGTTAAATCACTTTATTATTCTATGTTAAGTTGTTATAAAATTACAATCTAAGTTTCAATCTTAAATATATATATAATAGTTTCAAAGTGTTCATTAATGTTATGTATAATATGAGAAATAATTCACTAAATAATTTGATACTATCGCTACCGCCTGTCGACCCGAAGGGTTAGAGTTTCAGAGAAAATTTAACTAATTATTGTTCTCACCGTCAGTTTAATTTCGCTATGTTTTTATTGGGATAAGGATCTCAGCCTGTGGCGTAGAAACAGACAAATAGTTTCCAGGTTTTATATAATTTCTCTTAAAAAAATCCGCTTCAAGTATTCGTCCTTCACGTCTGTGGCAATGCCTTCCCTTCGCTGAAGTTAGCGTCTCGCCATTCTACCATTGGGGAATGAAAGCAGTTTTTCTTTCCCGGTAATCTCTTGGATCACCGGGGTTCGAAATGATCCCGGCTGGTTGTCGTGTCCCGGAGCTACTTGGGGGCATTAAGCCTTGTCAAAGTACAAGCCGCCCGGTATTCCGTTAATGCACCGCAATTGATTACTGTAGGGCTTTTGAATATAGGCAACCACCAGTTCATATATTTTCCACGTCGTATTTATATAAAACCACCAGTTCATCTATCTTCCATGTCGTATTTATATAAAACCACCAGTTCATCTATCTTCCATGTCGTATTTATATAAAACCACCAGTTCATCTATCTTCCATGTCGTATTTATATAAAACCACCAGTTCATCTATCTTCCATGTCGTATTTATATAAAACCACCAGTTCATCTATCTTCCATGTCGTATTTATATAAAACCACCAGTTCATCTATCTTCCATGTCGTATTTATATAAAACCACCAGTACATCTATCTCTTATGTCGTATTTATATAAAACCATCTCCACTGTTCGTCTACGTTCCGGCTCGAGCCTATTCTAATAAAATAAGTTAATAAAAATCTTTAGATAAATATTTTTCCAGTGCTCAAATACTCTGATTCTCTTAACCACCCGTCAATCATTTAACTACCCAGCTATTGGCATGAGTTTGTTCATTAAATAAAACGTTCACTAAAGACTAGTAGCCAAATACAAGAGGATTTATGAAGTCTTACCGTACTGTATAACACTATATTTATATGCTGTATATTTCTATTATATAACACTATATTCATGTGCTTTCTATTTGTCTTATTTAACACTATATTTATATGCTTTATATTTTGCTTATTAAACACTTTATTTAATCTTAATTTTTGTGTCCTCCACCTTATTACTCTCTAAGTCTATTTAGCCACTTACTGTCTGTATTGGCAACTTAAATATATACGTTACATGAATGACCGTCCCAGTATCTAGAGTCTAATAAACCTATATATCATTAACTGTAAGAATTTAGTCCATGTTCTAAGCTGAGCTAGAAAAGGGATAACCCCGTGCTGTTATAAAGTCATCATCGGTTAGTCATACCGGGGTTTGGGTTTGAATTCAGTTGGCGTTTTGGAAATTATTCTTAAACGTAGACTGGGTTTGAACTCGGGTACTGTGTATGAGTAAGCGTGGTGGATTTATACCGGTACAATATAACCGACGCTCTTAATTGCAGTTATTTATTTTTAAAATGATGTAATATCATCACAAAATTTAGTTCTGTAAAATACATGTAGTCGTTTATTAGGAAATTGTCACATTTTATAGCACTATTCAAAGCAATCTTTAAAATTATAATCGGGAGTTCATAATAGCACTATTCAAAGCAATCTTTAAAATTATAATCGGGAGTTCATAAGAAGTTTGAACACAATAAATGCAGAGCTGAAATCACAATCCATAGACTTTGAATCATCTATCACTGCACAAAACTATACAAGGGGGAAAAACTCTTTAAAAGTCTAAAGATTGATGAATATGACTTTATTTTTAATAAATGTATGAAAATGAGAATTGCGTGAATATTCTATGTGTCTATATATATGTATGCAATAAAATTATCCAGTTTTTATAGCTTTAAAAAACTAGAATTACTAATATATCATATATTTCACATTTTCTGAATAAAATATTAACAAATTATAGAACTTGAAGCTCCAAGAGTCATTATAGAAAACTAGAGCAAACACAATTAATAAGCCATGTAATCACCATAGTTTCAAAAACAAATAAAAAAAAAGGAAGGTAACTTAAACATTTTCCATAAAGATAATTAATTTATAAAAGCTATACTTTTGTTTAAAAATGTAAACGAATATCTGATTGCGCTTTCTATTTAAATCATTATAAATCATATATTAAAAGAGATAGAGCAATAAAAAGAGAATTTTAGATGAATTATATAAAAATTTCCTCTAATTAATAAAAAATGTAATAAAGAATCGACTTGGAAATAAAACATTTGTATATAGAATCACACAAATGAATCACAAATAAAAAACTTATTTGAAAATTGTAACAAGAATTTAGATTTGAGACATTAATCATATATATACAAGACACTCAAATCATATTGTAACTTTTACTATGTACAATATAGCATGACCATTCATTTTCCTTAAATGCAGAAAATGTTATATAACTCAAAACATATTACTGATTATTGGAATGTAGTATATTGTACTCTCACCAACCGATTATGTAATATTTATAAATAAGCTCTGATCTTAATATATCAAGAAATAAGTTCTAATAATATCTTAAGATAATTTCTATCATTAGACTAGCTCAAAATTTAATGATTAATAATATACGATTGATTAAATAAATAAATAAATAAATATAATAATAATCATGAGACATTGAGAACATCTATCTCCCTAAGGACATAATCTCAATGGCATAAGAACACTATCCCCCCTCCCTAAATTCAAATAATAATATAAATCTATATTACTCTTACGACTTTGAAATACATTAAATAATTAAAATATAATATTAATAAATTATAATTTGTATTATGGAAACACATAATCTCAGGTTTTATACAATAAACTTAGCAAATTAATTGAAAAATCCTATAGCTAAACATGATGGGGGATTTTGCATCATACCTAACTACACCTCAATAATAACAATAATAATAATAATAATAATAATAATAATAATAATAATAATAATAATAATAATAATAATAATAATAATAATAATAATAATAATAATAATAATAATAATAATATTCCTACACTTAATCTAATTAATAATTTGTACTATATTTACTATTTAATAAGCAGGTCAAATATAATAATAATAATAATAATAATAATAATAATAATAATAATAATAATAATAATAATAATCATCATCATCATCATCATCCAATTCTTTTATTTCTCATGTGGCATGTTAAAAGTATGGTATAATCTGAATAGTGTGGCAATAAGAAATATACTCAATTATATGGCAATAATTTGAGTAATTGATTATGACTAAGAAATGACATTATAATAATGAGATATTCCAGTATCAAATTCTGAATAACAATTATCATTTAAATCAATTATTTTCATTTATTATGTGCAAAATATGTTATATGTTCAATTTTAAATTCTGTGGATCAGATCTTGTGGAAGTAAATAGATCAATAAATAACACTAAGAGATTTTATATAAAAAAAATATTAACAAATTTATTCTAGTTAACAAACAAAATTTATACAATAAATCTACAGTTTATTATGAAAGCTAACAAATATAATACTAACGTCTAAAAAAAAAACTTAAATTACATATTACATAATAAAAAAAATCATATAAATGTAAGCCTTCATTCTGGCTTATAAACTTTTATTGAAGCATATTTATCATAAATAAATATCCAAATTCTATTATTTACCTTTCAAATTTACATCAGATGTTATTATCAGTTAAATGAATAAGAAAGTATTATTTTTTTATTTTCAGTAAATATAAAATAAGATATTTTATATAATATTTTCAGCAATCAAAATATATTCTGGGTTCATTCTATGTTAATAAAATATAAGATAATAAAAACAATGTTTATTCATGTACTAAAATAATTTGCTTGGTACCACTCTAAAATCTTATGTTTGCATGTTTAATAAAAAAAATATAGAATAAAATAAAATGAATAAGCATTCATTATTATACTGCATACTCCTTATTCTGTTGTTTCTTGTAAAATATGTATTTTTTTCTCAAAAATATGAGTGACTAAGAATATCAAAAATATATAAAAAAAATTAAATATCATAAATAGTAATTAATTCTTTATCATTTTTATAATCAGCATTAAATATTCAAGATCATTTGTATTTCAACTTAATTTAAAACCTATCTTGCCATCTAATTTAAAACAATTCATCATTCTACATTTATTTATTATTCTACTGTCAGAATACTAAACTCTACGATGCATAATCAATGGAATTAAGTTAGCGATACAATGTATAGGATATGAAGGAATAACTAGAGTAATGACTCAATAGTATAAAAAATAATTTTACTCATTCACATGGAAAGCTGTGTAAAATATTAGGTATGACTTAGTCAAATACCTATAAAAATATGCCCTGGCTCATTTAGCATTTACAGACTATAAAAATAGAAATAACGAAGACTGCCCATGGAAATAAAATACAATAATACAGGATGTTGTTAACTGTATCTGTACAATATTTACTTCGATAAAATATAGGCTGGTTTTCCTATCTTCTTGACATACCCTAAAATATACACATCCAGGGTTTCATTTCATACTCCCCTGTCCACTATCATATAAAATTCCATATAGATTTAAAACAATTCCCACTGTAAAATAAACTGAATGATTATTTCCAATAATAAACAAAACTAGCATATTGGTTCATCAAACTATGAATATTTTAAGAAATGGTTTCAAACACTTATACTTTGCCACAAATACAAATGACTTTGATTTAAAAAAATATATCATGAATATTCATGTCTTAAAATAAATGTAATACCATTTTACTTTGAAAAATTTAATAAAAATTATAACAATTAATAAAGTCGTAACCAACTTTATCATAAAATATCTGCATATTTATGTTTTATAACTTGCATTATTTAATAAAATTTGTATGTGTTATTAATTCACAATCCGTCATCCATTCATTCCTTAAGCATAAAATAAATATTTAGATTCCAAGCAATTTGAAAAATTATATCATATAATATCAATACTAATTAAAATTACTTAAGTGATTAAAATAATATTGGATTTACATGAGATGTCTTCCAGTTCAGGTACATAACAATAATAAATCATAAAATTTCATCCATACAACATCCATCATAAAATATCATATTTTAAAAATATTTTAAAAGATTTAAAATTGTTAATCTATTATAACAATTAGAATTATTATAAACAAAATGTTTATTAGTTGAATTATATCTAAGATAAAATATAAAATAAGTCTTAATTCTAATGTTAATCTTTTTTAAAATTAATAATAAAAAATTAAAGTTACAAATTTTCTTCTTAAAAGCCCTTCATAAAAATCCTGCTGACAAGTTGGGGGTATGATGATTTCCATGGTTGTTATAACAACAGTCTTTTGTTCATAGTTTTTCTTTCTCCCAACTCTCTCCTCCTCAGCACATACATTAACAATGAAGAAAAAAATCCCAATCGACTTTTAGATCTGGAAAAATCATAAAAAATTATTCTTTATCCTGTCATGAAAAAGTATTTACAGTCTCTATATGAAACTTTTTCTCAGGATAAATACAATTTGTTTAATATTAAATAAAATATCTAGTTAAGGTTGATAATCCATTCCCTCCATGCACATATGTATACAATTTCTTCGGCATAGATGCATCATCCTTGGCATTATCCATTGAGCTCATAATTCCAAATAAAAAACATATGTATTATTATTTCTCCATTATAATCCAATAAGGCACAAAAAACAGTAAATAGATGAGTGTAAGTTTTAATATTATAGGTTATTTATTCTTGATAATATATTTTCTTCCATTAATCGTTTTTCTTTTTTTAAAATGTAACAAATAAACAGCAGTTATTATATTAAAATATTCACATCTTTTATATATTGTTTTTCAGCAATTATATTTTCCTATAGTTCATCTTTAAAATTTCTTATTACACAAGACCAAATAAAAATTTGTTTTAAAGATAAACATTATTGAATTGTAAATATTAGACAACAATAATAAATATTCTAGAAACAATATGCTATATTTCATCTCCAATGACTTTGATTGTATCATATTAATATGTCTTTTTAAAATTTTGATTGTATCATATTAATATGTCTTTTTAAAATTATTACTTTTATCAATACAGATGTAGTTATTGTATATACTATGTTCCTAGAGAATAATTGTCTATAATTTCAAAGTATTCTATAAAAAAACATATTTAAATTCTTATACCACCTTGGTATAGACATGCTTCCACATATCTTTTGGCTTTTGGTCACTAATCCATCGATACACCTGACTATAAATTCCGGCTCCAAAAGTTAATAATGAATTTTAATTAAGCTTCTGAACAGTTTACCTATAGGAAATTTAAATTGATTTATCCACACATACTGTAATACTAAATATTAATTTTTCTTTATTATTTAAACTTTATAAAATATTTTAAAATTTTAAAACAATTTACTATTAGGTTTTACTATATTACAAGTCAATAGTAATATAATTTTATACTGTTTAATAATAAGTAATGATTTACACAACAATAATTATTATAATTAATAATACAATACAATGCCTATTTATACCCCTTTTATCATGAGATTTGATTGGATAAATAGTCAGACAAATAAACTAATTTACATATTACCTAAATTTTGTAGTTTTAAAATTAAAAATAAAACAATGAGTCATCTTTTAAATAAAAAATACAATAAAATATTTAGTACTTAATTTATTTATAACTCTATTCAATCAAACAAAAATATTTTTTAAATAATACAATTTATTAATTCTTTACCAATTTATTAAATTATAAGAAGATATTTAATTTAATGTAGCAATTTTAGTCTATATTTTATTAGTTTAAAATATCTTTAAAAACTAACTTAAATATTGTCCTAGACTTATTTTATAATGTTCAAATGTCCCCATTTTATTAATAATTTTAAAAAGTAATTAAAATATTCTAAATTCATGCAAGCATTATACGCATATTGCCAGTCATGTGATAAGCTTTTCTAGACAAATGTTGCAATTTTGAAAGTTACTGTCGAAATAAATTTAAATGAATATTTAATTAAAAAAATATATAAATATAATAATGAAATTTAAAATAGTAAATTTGATAATTTTGGATGACAATAAATAAAACTGAGACATTTGTCACACCATAAAATATTAAGAATTTTAATAAATGATTATTAAATAATTTTACTTATTTTAAGAACAGATTTAGTAATTTATTCAATTATATTTATAACTATATAATAAAATCATTGATTTTAAAATATTTATTTAATAGAATATTAAACACATTTTCAAGTAGGGCTAATATCATTTTATTTTAATTATAAAATATTAAATTATTCTGTTCTCATTTTATAATTTTAATAGTTAAAATGGTTTCAAAATATTCTATGACTACTTATGGATTCGTTTAACCAAGTTCAAGTCTCTTTAAATCAATATAATTATAACTCTTACAACTATCTTTAATTTAATTTTTTTTTTTTAAATTGACTTTCTTCAGCATACCTAGCCTTAACAAAAGGATATATATATATATAATTTTTGATGAATCTTCAAAGAAAAAATCACAAGGGTTAAACCCACTGATTGAAGTAGTGAGAAATTGTCTTACTATGGTTAATTAATCTTCAATTAAGACATTTTCCACTTATGAATTATGTACAAACTATGGACACACATATTTGGAATTCTCATAAAGTACAAATATTGTTCATCTTGAATGAAGCATTCTCTTAAAATATGCTTTATTTTTTAGTTCTGTCTATACATTTTTACATTCTCTCTTGGAGAATGAAACCTGCCCAATACTTCTCACAGTTTGTAATTTAATTTTAACCAAAGATAGTACAAATAAATTACAATTGTAGAGTAGTCCTTTAACATATGTGGGAATATATGCATAATGAAGCAGTTTTTATCATCTTTATATCATAAAACTGAGTAGAAAACTCTGGAGTTGAAGGTCCAAGAATTGTGACTCAGCTCTATCACTTCTGATCCTTGAATTTCTTGTGAACTCTCAAACATTTGATTATTTAATGGTATAAAAAGATAAAAGTAATATTTTAATTGTTTATTACTGAAATTTATAAGTGATTTAGATTTTTTTTTTTAAATTTTTCATAACTTCAGTGGTGTTATGATATAATTTTAAAGAAAGTTTTTGAATTCAGAAAACAACTCCACTTTTATCTTACTCAAAGAATGAAATATGGTTAAAAAAAACCAAAAATATCCTATGGCATTCAATTAATAAAAAAGTAGTTCAATCTATTGAATTGGCTAATTAATAAAAACAATATTAAAATTTAACAAATATGAGATAAAAATAGATGTAAAATAAAATTGGTATCTAGTAAAAATAAAATAAATTTAAAAAAAAGAAGAGTAGACTATATTAATGTTTTAAAATAGACAGCAGAAACTTCTTTTACTCAGCAATCACTTCTGTATAAACAAATAAACTAATCAATAGGCATTAGATAGCAGCTTGAATCAGATTTCCTTGCTGATTTCTGTCTAACTGTTCTTCTATTAGAAAGTATTGTACTTAATTTATGTCAATATTTTGTCATTTTATATCAATCAATGTAATGGCTTCCAAATTTTAACTAAGCTAGTATTTTAAAATTATATTTAGCTGCACATTCATTTACTTACTGGTTTGCCACTAATTCAGTAACTTTATATGTCAGTTATATCAGCTATAGGTTAATTGGAAAAATCTTTGTCAACAAAATAGTGAAAGATACTAAAACAGAGCACCATATAACTTCTCTAGTTTAGATTTAATTTGCATTATATAGCAAATTATTGTAACATATAATCCATGATAGTATTGAAAATATATATTTACAAGCAAGATGACATTGATTCACTGACAAATCCTTTGAGCTGATCAATTATTCAAAATTACTGGCAGAATCTGTTTCCACTGTGAGATTTATTTATCCTTACCATACAAATTAAAGTGAGTAGTAAAATGTATTTTTGGTCATTAATGCAAAATACTTTCTGAGCCTATTTTGGTGGGTTTTCTCAATTATAAATTATATAAAAAGAATTTACTATCACTTTCTTTTTCACAATATTATGATCATTTTGCATTGTGTAAGACCTTATATCCACATCATTAATTAACTGTAACTGCTACTTTCACTCATTTTAAACTAGGACTGTAATAATAGTTCTGTGCCACAAAACTATCAACAATAGTCTCTTTTTTATTTCAAAAATCAAGTTGTGTATTCAGGTTTTATTTGTTTTCCAATTAATTTCTTTCAGACACACATCTATATATTTAAAAGGACTATGAAAAGACTCGTAGATTTTTAAAAATTTGAAAAAAAAAGATCAGTCAGCCATGTTCAAAGATCAAGGCTTCCCAAGCAAACAATTAGCCATAATATAGTTCTTGAAATTGTTATTGTACACAGGAAAAAGTATTGAGAAAGTAACTATTATCTAAAACAGATTAAAAATAAACCAATAATTTTTTGAAATGTCTAGATTGTATTTAGAATAATAAGTTTAGAGATTGCAAAAATAAACTAGTAACAAACAAAGATGTTACTTTGAGGAGTTAACAAACTTATTAGATGTTTAGTCTGGAATGTAATTTTATACGAAAAAGAAATTTATAACATTAATAAAATTATTAATACCAATATAATAATAAAAACACTCCTTTTATGTATTTTATACAACATTTTATCACAATTATAAAATAGCGGACAGCTTTGATTGTCTAACCCAGAGCTGTAATATCACAATATATTTGTAAATATAAATAATTTGTTATAATAAATTACACATACAAAGCAAATTTTCTTATATATATATTAAAACCACACATTGTTTATAACTTTTATTCAATCTAATTTAAATTAAAAATTATTGAATGTGGGTTTTATGTTAAAAAAAAAATTAGAAAAGCAAACAGAAAACAAATAAAATGCAAAAAAAATATTAATTAAAACTTAAAAAGAAAGTAAACTGTTTAATTAAGTATATTCTTAGAAGAAACAAAGGGAAAAGAAAAAAAAAACTAAAATAATAGATAAAAAAGAATACCAGTATGAATCAACAGTAAACATCATTTTTCAAAGTTTGCACACATTATGAATTGATAGACTTCACTCTATTCCACAGACAACTATGTAAGAATGACTAATCCAATAGATATCATGCAACAGTACCAGACAGAAATCATGTATTACTTTCGATATATACAATTATTTTTCCTAAAAAAATTAAGATATCTATTGCATCTTACGAGATTACTATATATCAAATGAAATGTGCTTGAATTCAAAACTTTTTAGTATGTTAGCATTGTAGGAATAACATTTATATAAAACATAGCAGTCTTTATATATAAGGATCAATAAGCAAAATCAATCTTTGAATCTTTGGCACTATAGTAAATGTCCAGGGATTACTAATGCTTATTTAAATGCTTCTGATGCAGAGTTATGTTAATTGATTTGTTATCATCAAAAATAAAATAAAATAAGATTTTGATAAAAATTGCAAGGTCTACATGGCAAAAGATTATTATAGTTGCTAATAAGGTTGATAGATGTTCAGGATCTGAACTGATAAATTTTTAGAATGCAGATAAGTGATTTCAATCTACTTTATACCAGAAAGTAATAAAAATCGCAGCTGTGCATAGTTTAGTGCAATGGTAGAGTGGCAGAACCTAAAGCTTAAGATCTTTAGATTGTGCTCAGCCCTGTCACTTCTAGCACTCAAACTTCTTATAAAGTCCTTGGCAATAAGACCATTTGATAATTTTTATTTTATAAAATCATACATTGATTTTAAGTTAAAATAATTGTTTGTATTTTAAATTAATCTTATTGTGAAAAAAAAAAAAAAACTTTGAAAAACTATTTGTAAGTCTACAGCAGAAAGTAATTTTTCATATTGATAAAAAAACTAAGTAAAATAGGAAAAAATTATCAGAGAATTAAATAATTGCCTTTAAATTATTAAAGACAAAAAAGAAATTATTTCACACTCAGCTGCCTACTATATATATATAATTTTAATGCACAAATCAGCGCATAACAGCAGAGCTTCTTCAAATTAAATCACAATTTATTATAAACTTAATATAAATTATAATACATAATAATTAGTGCCAGAGTGCTTTCAAGAGAACTTAGCACCCCTCCCCCTAATACCAATAGAATTATCAACAATACAAAAGATATAGTAACACCCAACAACATTTCTCAAGCTGTCTATAATATTTCATGCCCAGAAAATAATTGCATGGCATCATACTATGGAGAAACGAAAGCAACTCTCTCAACAAGATTGTCCCAGCACAGATATTCTTACAACAAGGCCCAAGCAGACCCGACTTGCAACTCAATATTCGCAATGCATCAGAAATCAGCTGGTCATGCATGTGAACCTGACAATCCAAGAAGTTTTTGGAAAAGAAATGATGTTAAGAGAAAAGTTAAGGACGCATGTTTTATTGCCACAGATGATAAAGCTATGAATAGGAAAGATGCGTGTTATAAAATTTCTAAGAAATGGATTTTAGATTTATGCGTATAGTTCAATTAATTTACATGTATCTGCATATATTTGCATATAGCAACCTGGTTATGCTTACTCTTTGTTGCCCATGGTTATGAGAGCTAAATTCTCTTGAAAGCGCTCGGGCACTAATTATTATGTATTATAATTTAATTTGAAGAAGCTCTGCTGTTATGCGCTGATTTGTGCATTAAAATTATATAAAGACAAAAAAGTAAATTTAAAATTTCTTAGCATTCTCGGTCTGAAGTCATGTATAGCAATTAAGAAATCACAGCACTACAATCAAATCAATTATATATTTGATTACAGTTAGTGGTAGACTGCCAGTACATGCCATCCCTAAAAAATTGTTTAGAATAGTATATTTAAGAAATAAATTATAATAATTCCTTTGGCACTCACAGCTTCATTGCAAAATACCAACACTTGTATATCAAGATACATAGTTTTAATGTATATATATATAGTAACTCCCAATATCTACAAACTACATACTTACACTTTCAGTTATCCACAACTCAAAAAACTAAATAAATAACTACAAAAAAAAAATGAATCAATAAATTTTTTAATTTTTTTTTTCTATATTTAAATTTTTTAAATCACAGTACATATTGTAATAAGATTTGCTACTAATTATAAATTTTGATATCCATTCCATAGCTTGGAAATAAATGATAGGGATACAGCAGAACTACTGTACATAAAATAGAAAAAAACTTGATGATGAAGTGATAAGAATATCCATATGCTGTGTCCATTGCTTGAAATTCAAATCCAGATGAAACTCTGGCATTTTTTTCAGAAAGGCAGTAGGGTGAGATACTCAACAAACTAACAAATGAGTATCTAGTTATTCTTAGTGAGAAGGTTTAAAATAAAAGGAAAAATATCATAAACTGAGAACTGTATTTTTTCACTATTATTCTATGTATAAATATGGAAAAGATTTACTGGGAGTGGATTATTTGAAGAATACTGTTCTGAATCTTATATATATATATATTGTGAATGTTCAGATTGATGATCCAGGTATATATATAATAAAAAAAAAGAAATAAATAAAAAAGTTTGTTGATCTTATTTGATTTTTCCTTTGCTTAACAGATAGATAATGTAAGATCTTGGAAATGTAAATTTAAATTTGATCACCATGGCAACCTTAAAGCTTTTAAAATAAAAATAACTTCACTATAATCAAACTTAAGAAAAACATATAAATAAATAAATTTATTAAAAAAAACAACAACAAACAATTCAGTACAATATAAGTTTACCTAAATAGGATCGATATTATTTTACATATTTCATATATGAATGCAGTCACCATAGTAACATTATTACATACAGTTCAATGTTTTTATGTTGTGTATATTTGTTTATAAATTAATTTAAAAAAATATTATTATTAAAAAATATAGATATGTGTAAATTATTGATGTTTATCAAGTAAATAAAAGGTTGTTATATCAATTTTGTATTTTGGTTTGTAAATAATAAAAAAAATTGTAATCGAATTTGGATTTAATTTTCATGTATCTTTTTCTCCAAACTTACCTTACAAACCGCGCGAAAACTACTATAAAAAAATTGATAAAATTGAGGTTTATTTGAGTAATATTGGATGGTCGTCAAGATACGAGAAACGTCAGAAAGAGAACCTATAAAAAAGACGCGACAGAATATAACAGGATCTTTTTCATCATTTTGCTATAGTCAAGGACAGACCTATTTTCTGTGTCTTAACAAATAAAGTTTTTCAATATTTTTTTTTTGTGTGTAAAACCATAAAACATGGAAAAATAGTGGAATTATCTGCCCATTCAATCATTTAGAGGGCAGTTGCGAAAAGTTTCCGGGGAAGCGGCAGCAAAGTGTAAAAAAAAAAGAAACCTATGAAGTAAAAAAAAAAAAAAAATGCTTTATAAAAAAAAAAAGTCGGCTATTTTTAATTAAAAAAAAAAAAAAAAAAGAAAACAAAGATATTTCTGTTTTTAAAAAAAAAAAAAATGGATTTGCGTAAACATCGTCTCACGAGTAAAGGAACATGGACCAACTGGATCAATTCACATCATAAAAGGGCTAATCAAAGTGCACTCACCTCTTCGGACAGAAAAAGAAAACTTTTAGTGAAGCATTATAAAGTTTGCGATTATTATTTCTGACAAAGAAACTTCTTTTTACACCATAAGAACTAAAGTCAATCAATGGGCAAATAAATAGTGAACGAACAGACTCATATATATGGTATGATTTTTTTTAATATAAAATGTGCGTGTATTAATTTTTTTTTATATGTAATAAAAGGGGATGATTTTTTTTTAATTATCTCTAAAAGTAGTATAATTTATTAAATGAAAATGATCAGAAAGACTCAAATATATTTATTATTTCATATTCATTTATCCGTTATTATTTTGATAAACAAATAGATTTTGATACCCTCCTATTTCACATCTTTGGTATCGGTTATATGTAAATTTTTCAGCAAAATATCCCAAAAGCCTTTCCCTTCATTTACTCATTCATTTTTTTTTTGTCGTTATCGTTGTCGCAACACATTTAGAGATACACATAGCAATTTTATCATTTTTATTTAGTCAACCAATCTAAAATATAAAGTCATTTCCGATGTATTTTATCATTAATCTTGCCAATTTTCTTTTATATAATCCAATAAATTGAGTTAATTTAAATATCAAGACTAGTTTAATTATTTTGTTTTATTTGGATTGCATAAGACGACGTAGCTATTTAAGTAACAAGATTCAAACTCAGCTTGGTAAGTGAATTAGAATATAAGATAAGGTATGTTTTGCTTATTAGTATTTTATTTTGTTTCCATATGAATTTTATATTTACATTTGCATTCGAATATTATATATATATATTCTCATTTATCTTAGTTAATATTACAAAGTCAATCATTTCATGTTTGTCTGATTCCGTCATAAAAATCTAAATAGATCGTACTTTATCATTTGGTTCAGAATAATTCGTCTTGGATATTTTTCTTAAACTCCTATAAAATGAAGAGAATAAACTTCATTGACCGATTTAATTGAATATTGTTTTGATTTGTATAAATATCAATTATAATCATATGTTTTAATTGTTGCCGGTCAATTTTTATTCAATTGTTTAAAATTTCAAACAGATTGTATTAATACTCACAGGTGAATAAACATCCAATAGAAACTTGATATGTCTTTTATGTAATGTGGTTGGACATTGTAGAGTTAGAGATGAGCTAATAGAGTGTTGATATTACACTCCAGTGAAGTATTCTATTTTAAAACATAAACGAAGCACTAATTATGCATCACTTTATTGGAAGATATCTATAAATTATTTATAAATTATTTTGTAGCTTCTTAGTAAACCATAGACGTATATTAATTTGTTTAAACATTTAAGTGAGTGCATAAATTTTCAAAGTGTTTATAAAATTATAATAAAACCAGTTGATGCCAACAGAAAATTATTAATTAAAGATTGAAGTAGAAAGAATTGTATATCGCTTATTGACACGAGTGTTTATCTTTCTATTTAGCGTTTATTAAAATAGATATATATATATATTTGGGTTCAAGTATTATTTTGTTTTGATATTTAAATAATGTCTATATGTAAAAAAAAATGTTTTGTAAAGTACTATTACAGGTACTTAGAAGCTTATCCATTAAGTTAAAAAGGCAGCATCTTTAAATAATAAAGTAGATTTAAATTACTATAACAGTAACAGGCTAATAAAATATATATTGGAATCTGTTTTAGTTATTAATTGGATTTGATTTTGATTAGATTGCCAATCAAGTAGTTAGCCTAATCCTATATTATTGTTTAGGGCAATAGTAGTTGGTTTCACTGCTCTTTGCAATTTATGTTGTAATTGTGATGGATTTGTTGATGTCTGGAGCAGATAGTCTCATTATTCCTTCATTTCACATATAACTTAAGTAAATTAAACTTTAAGAGAGATTATTTGTGCTTTGTGATGGTTTATTACATAACGGCGACCCGATTGAGCTAGACCAGATTAATTTAAATTAGATTTTTAGATTTTTTTTATCAGATCAGATTGATCATCCTAACCATCACCTACATCCATCAATTCAATCAGTTACAAATTGGCACCAACATTTTGGGCCTTCTTTCTTCAATTTAAATGGAATACAGCATTCAACAATTCCGACGGTTACAAAATGGCGCCCAACATGGGGCCAAAATAACCAATTAAAGACCCAAGTTTGAGTCTCATATAGATGCTAAAACATGGTATTATTTTTATATGCATTGGTGGAGTTATATAGCTGATTATATTATATCATAGGTTTAAATAAGATATTAGAATATTTGTTGTTGTCGTTCTTTGGGGATTTTTATTCGCAGCTGTAGGATTGAATGGGTAGATATGTTTTATGTAAGAATAAATAAAAGTAAAGTATTTCGCAATTTATTTAAAATAGAGATATTATATTTGACATAAATAGAAAATAAAAATGGAAAGCAATAAGAAAGAAAAATTATCAAAACCTGAAGGAGATTTGTATCCAATTCTGAAAGATTTGTATCCAATTCTGAAAGAATTAATGGAAAAGATGGGTGATATGAAAAATGATATAAATAATAAATTTAGTGACATGAGTAGAGATAATCAAATGTTAAGAGAAGACATGAATAATAAACTGGGTGATATGATTAAAGAAAATAAAGAACTTAGAGAGGAGGTAAATATTAAAATTGGCTTATGCAAAATCGAGTTAAATGCTACCAATGCCAAGTTTGAGGAATTTAAATATGACTTAGATGCTCAGTTAAAAAATCTGATAGTAAATGTGATAGCAGATTTAATGAGTTAAGGGACCAGTTAAATAAATCACAAGAAAGATTAGAAAATAGATTTGAAAACTTGAGTGAGGAAGTTAAAATTTGTAAAGTTGGGCACAAAGAATTAGAGAAAAAGTACACAAAATTTGAGAAAGCTTACAAGGATGGTCAAGAGGCTTCAAAAGTAGAAGTAAACAATCTTAAGCTAGAGGTTAAGGATCTTCAAAGCCAGATGAAAGTTGAATATAAAGAGGTATGCAAGAAACATAACAAGGCTGATAATGAAATAAAGAAATTACAGAAAGTGTGTAAAGAATCGCAGAATAGTCTACTAGGTGTCCAAGAAGAGTTAAGCAACAATGAGCAAGTGATGGCAAGAGAGTTAGACGATTTAAAGGATAAACTAGATAGTCACCGATTATCATTGCAACAGTTAGAAAATTATGCTAAAAATCAAGAAGAGGTTTATAATGAAATTAAAGATAATAGCAAGATACTGAAACAAGAAATAAATAGGCATTTGGAGGAACAGGAAATAAATCTCAATCATAGGATATCTATAATGTTGGAAGATAAAATAGTAGGAATAAAGGATACTATGGTAAAAGGTAATGATAGTCTAATGGATAAACCATATCAATATTTGGCCACAGAAAATAAGTTAAATAGAAGTGATCATGATATACCATCAATGTATGGGGATGAGAATAATAAATTAATACATAGTCCAGAAGAAATTAAGAAAGAAAGGATAGATGGAAACATAGCAAGGTTTATCCAACTCAAAGTCTTCAAGGGTGATTATGATGAAAACCCCATAGAGTATCTAAGTGCACTGGAAGAGCTATTTCAAACTCATGCTATATTCAAATTATTAGTATTGAACCGGATAAAATTATCCGATTCAAAATTCTCATCACAAAAATAAAACTAACTTTGTTTTAGTAAAGTTTTAAAAGAAAATCATTTAAAAGCTTTGTGTATAAAAGTATGTGCAATAACACACATAGAGTTGTTTTAAAAAAAATTGTCATTTCTATTTTTTAATAGATTCTATTTTAAAATAGTTTTCTTTTGGTAACTTGTTTTTTTAATCAAAGTAATTAAAGGCAAGCAAGGTTTTAATTTTATAAAAAAGTATTCTAAATTTAAAATAAAAAAGTTAATCCTTTTTAAACAAAGCATTTTAGTTTTGGAAAGTTTTTTTTTTTTGTTGGTAATTGCATTCTTGTTGTTTTGATTGTAATCGATTCTTAATTTATTTTAACTAAAGCTGAGACTTGTTTAAACATTTTTTAAAATTAATTCTAAATAAGATTACCCTGCTTAGAATCTTTAATTAAGATTAAGTCTGAGATAAAGATTTGCCCTGGTCAGAACTATTAGTTAAAAGATGTTATCAAAGATAAGAGTTCTTATAAATAGCTCTGATATTTCTGACTAATGATTCTTATGCTATTGCTGCTTATTATACTTGATTAGTTTGGCTTCAACTTTTAATAGGCCATTAGGAAGGTGTGCTGAATTGAAATTACTGTCTTTAAAGTGCTAAAAAGAATCATTCATGCAGAATGCTAAACCTGTGTGCTAGAAAGAATTGCCTCAATATTATGTCACACTAAAACAACTTAAAGATGAGCCCCAGATCTCAAATCATCGCTGCAAAATCATATCATAGGAGCTTAAAGTGGAATGGATCCCAAACAACGCCTCCTGAACAGGAAATGGAAACCTAAAGTCTTCACCAGAATTCTCTAATAGTATGAACTATATGTGCCATACTGAAAGACTTCCACAGTCTTAACATTATATCTTGAGGTAAGATGCTTTTCTATTCTCGCCAGGATTAACATAATCTAATTTTATAATATCTTTTGCCTAGTCAATTGAAATATTTTAAGCAGTTATTATATGTATTTTCTAATTGAACTTTTAGTGTGTCTTGGAATCTTAGTTTTAAGATTTCGGATTTGTTTTAAATTTATATGTCAGCCGTCTACTGTATTTCGTAAAGCTATTTACATTTATAATTATTTCACTTGCTTAATAAACACTTGGGGCGCCTTAAATAATTTTCTGATTACTTACCTGTATACTATTGAGACTTAATTAGAATATAGCAGCTTAATTTTGGCCAATAGTTTGGTTGGTGATTCTCCAGTTATAAATGTCTGTTTCTATTATATCAGAGATTCAATGTTTTCTCAATTTTAAATTATCTATGCTGGAATATTTTCTAAGTTTTCTATTTCTGTTAAATTGGAGATTTAAGTTTTCTCCCATACTTCAATTCATACTCCATTGTATTCATATATCATTTATTTTTCTTGCATTGTAATCAACCATGGCGATCTTCAATGTGGTTCGCCATACAGTAGTTTTTCAGATATTATGACATCACTAGTCAATAATCTAATGATCACTTACTCATTCTAGTTTAATTGATTCATGCAAGAAGAATACCCCATTAATGGTTTGTTTTAAAACTTTTTTGAATAAGAAACCAGAGTAGCTCAGGTGAATCTTCAGCTGGAAAAAAAATATTCCCTCCCTTTTAAAACTCTATTAGAAAATTAGCCTGTCTGCCAGAGTGTTTGATGTTTTATTTTTGTTAGTACATGTCTTGATAGAATTTAATAAAACTACATCGATTGTAAATAAATCTCTGTACTTGATTTTTTTTTTATATTAATTTCAATAAACTGTAAACTTGCTTAAATTATTTTAGCTAACATTTGTCCAAGTTTTATTTTCTCAATTGTCTGAACAATATTATCAAGCTCTTGTTCTCCCTGGGTCTGGTTATGCAAATCATCATTATCATTAACTTTTGATCATAGTAAACAAATTGTCCAGGTATGCAGTGATCTGGTGGCACCCTCCATGATCAAAAGAATTAAGAACCGACCATTACAGTATATAATAATACAATCATGTGGTTTTCGTGCCCCTGTTTTTTTCTTAATTTGTAATATATTATTAGGAAAGCAAAATAGTCTAAAATTTATATGCTATAAATATTGAATCGAAATGTATGCTATTTAAAATAACACAAAATAGTCTAAATGTTGGACACTCTAAGTAACAGGATGCCATAAATCCCGATATACCATCATTTGATAATTTATTCATTTAGAGTAATATGAGAAATGGAGTGAGCATTGAAAATGAAAGGGAGATTCAAAAAAAATTATGATTAGTCAATACGCTTTGAGTAAAATATAAATCTGAATCCATGGCTCAAAGTCATTCAACAATAATCAGTAAATCATCAATTATTCAAAGAAGAAAATAATTTTGGAGGGTAAAGAAGAAACTGTGTTTATCATTATGACTTAATCTACAGTAAAAATACATTTTACCAATATAAAAAAATCTTTTAGTAATCCTATTGAAGCTGAATGTCTAAGGAAACCAATCACTTCATTATTTATAGGATCATATAAAATAAAACTGTTATCAAGTCTTAGTAGAAGTAATAACTTTAAATAACATTCTAACATGGTTACATAGCTATGATCGGCCAGAGGGAAATAAATATAGTAGATATGGATGATAATCAAACTACTAGAATGTCGAATATAATTTTAATGAAAAATAATTACTACGTTTTGACGATAAACATTGGATAAAAATGAACTACTACAAACCTTAGGAAATTCTTAGATGGAAATTATTCTCAAAGACAGAGAAATGGAGTCATTATGTAGAAATGCTATCAGCATTCGAACTATTGACTAATATATTTTAAAAGATGAGAAAGAGGGAATTCTTAAAATGAAAATTTATTTCATTCATTAATATAAATTGTTTCTAAATTAATCCTAGGCTCAACTACACATTAATATCATATATATATATTGTAATGGGCACATACGCCGTACATTATTTTTTTATTAAACATGAAATTAAAATAAAAAGTTCGCATTTAAAAACTTTTTTTTTAAGACATAAAAGTTGAAAATTAATTCTATCTTAAACTCGTATATATATATATATTGAGAGTGCGTTGTTCTTGTTTTTTAATTTAAACAGAAAGTAATTAAGTTCGCTTTATTTTCTTTAAGAATTAAAATTGAAATTAAATTCATCTTAAACCTTATATATTAAATCGCACAGTAATGAAAATTATTAAAATAAACTTTATTAAAGAAAAAGTTTTTAAAACTAAATTTTAAAGTTTGGAGTAAATTATATCTTTAAATTTATCTTTAAATATATTTGTTTGGAAACAGGTTTATCGTGGAGTTGTTTTGTTAAATGTAAACAGCCTCGGCATTTAAATGTAACACCGGTCGGTGGAAAACAATAGAAACGTTAGCAAATAAGAAGAAACCTATGGAATCGGACCAGCGAGGACCTCGCCGGTGACGTAATGTAAATTCAATCCTTCACATTAATATAAAAGGAAATTTGGAATATTAATCAGGTTGTTTTGATTATTCGTGTGCATATGTGGTAGTGCGGTTGGAGGTGTGGATTGACAGGTCATTCTGCGTTAAAGAAAGGAGAAAGAACACGTTCTACATTGGGCTAAACAAAATTCGGTGGATAAATAACGGCTAGTTTACTCTTTAGGAGGGGGGTTCAGTTCAGGAGAGATAAAGATGACTGTTTTAAACGTAGACTTTATAAATATGAATTAAATTAAAATTTTCTATATTTAAATGATTGAATATGTCCTATCTGACCAAACTAAATTCTTTATTATAGTGTTATTTGTTTTTTTTCTTATTTATGTAAATCTTTCCATTTATTTATTTTTTTTCTTTAGTTTTATCTTTTTTTTGTTTTCGTTAAATTAATTATATAAATGTTAACTTAGTCGGCTGGGTGTATAGTTTGTAAAGTTATATTAGGGGGGGTATCTTGGGTTTTTGTTTCGTGGTTAAATTGGGTCAATGGTTGGTATTTGGTGTGTTAGTAGTGTATTTGTCGCTACGGGCAGTTCGATGCCTATGGAAGGAATTATAAGTGGATAACAGTTCCTTTCTATGAAGTTTTTTTTTTGTTCTTCTTGTTAGTAGATATATTCCCTATCTGATGAGAGTCATGTTTCTTATCTTTTTGGTCTGTCGTTTCCGTATTATTGAACATCGATGTTCAGATGTTGTTTTGTGATTTTAGCTAAGGTTAATAGGTATAATATTTTAGTTTAATGAAATCTACGTGGTCTATTCTAGTGCCCTAAATAAAATGCATTAAATTTAAGTTGTATAGCGCTGTGGTTGGTTTGGTTAGTTGTTTTGGGTTTTCATATTTGTAAAATATATAGACTTCGATAAATAATGATACGGTGAGTATCTAAAATGTATTTATTCGGTGTCTTTAAGTTATTGGTGCAATGCAGTATCTTATGATGAATACTATTGGGTTATGTAGAATTTCCCTCGCAATTGTCAGTAATCAATAATTTTGTATTTTGATCGTTTATGTTTACTTTGAAATGTTTTTGGTGAATCTATGTAACGATCTATATTCAACATTATAAACAAGTTTCTAAATTTATCTGTGCGACTTAATTAAAATGTAAATTAGAATATAATAGTAATTAAATGTAAATTAAAGTCAAAATCAAAGTTAAAAATAATGTTTAATGTTAAAATGTAAAATAATACTAAGACAATTTTAAATCTTATATATATATATGGTATATAAATTTTTGTATGTTAATTACTGGCAGTGGCTTATTTTATTCTTTTTTTATATATACTCTTATATATGATATTATTAAGTTTGCTACCCTGAGCTAGTGCATGGGCAAGAGAATCAAAATTATAAAATTAAAAAAAATTTTTATTTTTTTTTGACTTATGTATTGCCTACTCTATAAATTTTTCTAGGTTTAAATGCTAGATGGCCTGTAGTGTTTACATTAGTCGTTTTTAATATATATATATAAATAAAATCGCACAGATAAAAAAAATTATTAAAATAAAACTTTATTAAAAATAGAAAAAGTATTTTAAAAGCAAAAACTTAAAAAGATTTAGAGATAAAAATATATCTTTAAGTTTGCAAAATAATTTAATTAATTCTATTGTATAAAATGGAAATGATTAATTTTAATTAGTAAAAGTAAACCAGCCCTTGGGAATTTCAAAATGCATAAGCAAAGGTCAGATAGGAGAGGAAAAACAATAGGAACAGAATGGCCAATGAAAAAAATCCAACAGGGAATTGGACCTCAACAGAAGAATCATCATCATTGATGATGTAATGTCCATTGGTTCCAAAAGTTACATATAAAAGAAAAAGTTTGGAAATAAATTATTAGTGAGTGAATAAAATTTAAGAGAAGATGAAGATGTGTTAAGTCAGAGAGTTGGAGGTGAAGGGATTGAAAGACGCACTTTCAAATCCTTCAGTTGTTATAAAAAAAATGAAACATCACTTTTCCTATATCGAGGACAACAGGATCATTGTGGGATTTAATGCTGGATTCCAAATGGCAAGCAACTGTAAAAGATGAACTTTCTAAAACAGTAAGAACTATATAATTAATGAACATTTCTAAAAACATAAGCACTTTATGAACTCTAATAAATATTAATTTGGAAACAATAAGAACTCCAAATTCTAAACTTTTCAGTAAATAATACAAATAGAATCCTATCTGACCAATGTAAATTAATATTAGTAATGTTAGTTGATGTATTTTTTTATTATTTAAAATCATTTCCATTTATTTATTTTTTTGTGTTCTTTTAAGTTTTATGATTTTTCTTTTTCTTTAAACTAAACTTAAGTCAGGCATGAATGTCTGCATAGATTTTTAAAATTATATATGTTTAAGGGAAGGTAATCTTAGATTATTTGTTTCATAGTTAAATTGGGTCAATGGATTGGATATATCAGTGTAATTTGTAGATGTAGTATGAGATTCACTACTTGCAGGATTGATTTATACACCGCACCCCCCATTTTTGCCTATGGAAGGGATAGTAAGATGGAGAATGCAGTTCCTTCCTATAGAGTTTTTTGTTTATTGTTCTTCTTGCCAATAGATGTAGCATTCCCATTTGGTTGAGAGTAAATGTCATCTATTAACCATGCTGTTCAGATGTACATTCCTGAGAGTATGTCATTTTGGGTGCTGTCGTATTCATGCGACATTGAATACATTGATATATCAGATAGATTGACGTTGGTTTGGCTATGAACTTTTGGCCTAAGGTTAAATCAGGGATAAAATATTTTTATTTTCAAATGCAATCTATGTAGTTTATTCATACTCGACACTTAAATAAACTATTAAATTAATCTGTGCAAACTTCAAAATAAAAGTTAAAAATGTAGTTAAATGCTAAAGTAAACATACTAAAATAATAATGTAAAAATAAGAGCATGCTAATAGCTCTAAACAAGCTTTTTTTTTTATTTATGATAAATGCCACTACAAGAGAAGGCATTCAAATCATTTTATCTTGGATTGTCCCCATCCCCAGACTGGTTTCAACCTTTGGGTCTCTTCAGTGAGGAGTTGGGACATTAGATCTAAAAAACCAACTCAAGCAAAGCATTTATCTAAAAGATAACTGTTAGAAGAATATCTGAAACTTTTAGACATATTCTTCTAACAATTATCTTTTAGATAAATGCTTTGCTTGAGTTGGTTTTTTAGATCTAATGTCCCAACTCCTCACTGAAGAGACCCATAGGTCGAAACCGGTCTGGGGATGGGGACAATCCAAGATAAAAATGATTTGAATGCCTTCTCTTGTAGTGGCATTTATCATAAATAAAAAAAAGCTCGTTTAGAGCTATTAGCACGCTCTTAATTTTACATATTTGTAAGTGCAAGCTATATATAAGTCATGTGACATCTGACTTGTTATTATTACTATTAAAATAATAATGCTAAATTTTATATATATGTGCATAAATAAATGTTTGTGTGTTAATTACTGACAGTGGCTTATTTTATTCTTTTTTTAAAAAATATTCTTAGATAAGAATTTATAAAATATAAATTTCTACTGTTCCACTGAGCTAGTGACAATGGGCTAATGGTTGGAATCAAAATATATAAAATATTTTTTTTTTAAACTTACATATCTGCCTACTATATAAATTTTCTAGGTTCAAATGTTCTAGTGGCACCCTCTAGTGTAGATATGTTAAGACTCATGTCACCCCGACCATTATAATATATATATATATATATACATGATTCCCCTTTATAGATTTTTATTATTTTTTTCTTTCTTTTAATAATAGGGCAAGCTTCATTCAACTATCTACAGACTAAAAGGGTAGGACTTACTGCTCTATCTAATTTTGGATATACATATTATGATAATTATAATGGTATATTATAAATGTAATTCATTTGTTATAATTAATATATTAGTTACATTTTTGTTTTGTTATTCAGAATGAGTGATTAACATTCTGATATAAATAATCTAGTCTATCATATGATAACATCAGCAATAATAGACTTCAAAATAAAGGATAATGTTTATAATTTATATCCATGTGATATGACATCTTGGAAATAGGAAAGTTCACTACAAAATATAGATCACTATTTGAACGAAGAGATAAATTTATTTTATCTTATAATATTGAATTATTTCATTCCAATAATAAATAATCATCCATGGTAATAGTATATAAATGATAGATTACTATTTAATAAGGCTGTGAGAACAAATCAGGATCATATTTATCTCATTATGCATTTTTCTTTTTATAACTTTTATTATGTAAGTAATATTTACTAAGGCAATAAACCTTTAAGCATGTCCTTTAAAATGCAAAGGTAAAGACCTCTACAGGTCTTAACCACAAGCTTACTCTTTGGAAGAAAAGAGGTTTAGTAAATATTACTTATGTAATCAATGGGTGGTAAAATATATTTATAATTACAACTTTTATTATGTTAAATTTAATTATGAATATAGTTTGTTATTTATACAATTTAATTAAATGTTAGTAATTATAATTATATTCCTGATTATTTATCTATTTCATAATTCATTATATAACAACATATCGTACAAACATATAATTGCTATAAAGCAAATATAATCATACCCCTGCTCAAGTATATTCTTCCTGAGTTCGAATTCCATGGAATAATGAGAGGAGATTAGAGAGTACATGAAATATGCAAATAAAATGAATTTTCTACTGTTTTAATATAATAATTTATTAATTATATTGATGGAAATAATTTGTTATCCTGTTGTATATATCATTTGATGATTAAGTTATTTTGTTTGTCTATATACATGTTCAATCTGTCATAAATGCACACTCCATTACACGTATTAGCTTAAACTACTAAATTATCAAATGAGGGTATAGTGGCATTGTGCCAACCCATTATAATATATTAGGCAAAAATTTGAGTTTGAGCTATTAGAAACTGATAACTATTTTAGGTTAATATTTTGACACCCCTGTAATATATTTTAACTTTGGCATTAAATTTTATTTCTGATATCTGCTGAAATCATATTTCTTTGTATGTTATGTGTGTGTTCATTATAATATATAAGAGTACAAAACCTCTAAAAACATCACATGACCATTTCATGTGCTTAAACAAGCTGCTAATATCTGTAGAAAACTCTCCAAACAGTACTGTCACCCAGTGTATGTTGTAATAATCAATGGATGTAAGAAAATTTGCACATAAACTTCCTATCTAATGCCTACTCATCCAATGTCCCCAGGCTAGTTTCTAGCTTGTTAATTGTTGCTGTTGAATTTTTATAAAAATTCTTTAAAATGTGACAATATCCTGAATCTATACCTAGATGATCCAATGCTTTAATCACAGAAGAAAATTTATAGAATCAAATGTCTTTTCATAATCTACAAATCCAAAGCATAATGGCAACTCATATTCATTTGTTCTTTCTATAACTTCTCTCAATACCTGAATACGATCTACTGTACTAAAACCACTTTAAATCCAGCTTGTTTTCTTGGTTGGTGGAAATCCAATGTTCTCTGTAAACGAGTTGTAATTATCTTGGTAAAAACTTTGTATAAAACCGATAAAAGGCTGATAGACCTGTAATTTCTATCTTCTTTTCTTTATCACCTTTTATATATATATATATATATATATATATATATATATATATATATATATATATATATATATATATATATATATATATATATATATATATATATATATATATAATTAACAGCATGCTAATAAACTCTAAACAAGCTTTTTTTTTTATTTATGATAAATGCTACTACAAGAGAAGGCATTCAAATCATTTTTATCTTGGATTGTCCCCATACCCAGACCAGTTTTGACCTATGGGTCTCTTCAGTGAGGAGTTGGGACATTAGATTCAAAAAATCAACTCAGGCTAAGAAATTATCTAAAAGTTAATTGTCAAGAAGAAGATCTGAAACTTTTAGACATCTACATGTCTTTAGAGTCAGCTCTCCCACTGAGAAAATCATATGGGCCTGAACTTAATTCAGATACTCAATATATTAGTAGGCTTAGCTATTTAATTTAGCCAAAGCCAAACAGCAAAATAATAATATTAATAATAAAAAATCAGATGTCACATGACTTACATATAGCTTGCACTTACAAATATGTAAAATTAAGAGCATGCTAATAAACTCTAAATGAGCTTTTTTTTATTTATAATAAATGCTACTACAAGAGAAGACATTCAAATCATTTTTATCTTGGATTGTCCCCATGTCCAGACTGGTTTTGACCTTCTGTTGTGTATGTATATATATATATATATATATATTGTAAATATCGATAAGTCGATATTTATATTTTAAAAATTTGTTATTTGTTATTAAAAAAAAAATCTCTTTAAGTTGAAATTTACACATGAAATATTTAAATTTTTCTTTTATATTTATTAAATATAATTATTATTTGAAGTTATTATTTTATTTATATATATTGATAGTACATCAATATGAACATTTAATTATTAAAATAAATAAGGACATATAAATTGTTGATTAAAAAAAATTATTTTATTTGCAATGATTACTAAATGTAATAAATAATTATTTATGTATATTTTTAAAGATGTCAGATTTTCAATTTAATATTTTATATATATATACTTGATATTTTATTTTTATTTTAATGTTAATTGTTTTAAAAGAGAACATATATAACATAAGTTTTAAAATAATATCTGCTGGCGCATGGAACGATAGCAACAACAATAAGGAAGCCATTATATTATTTTTTTTTTATTGGAATAGATATAGAACAAACAACTGAAGGATAAAATTTTGTTACACTCTATTTTTATAAAATTTACTATTCTTCAAAATACTGAAATAATATATATATTATTTTATGGTAAATACATAAATTATGACAGGCTAATCAAGAATCGCAGCCAGGAGGCTGCATCATCGCTTTCATTTATTCCAAGGCAATTTTCAATGGAACAACTAAAAAAATTCAATGTATAAATTTCGTCGCGTCTGGAGTTGAAACTAGATATAGCTATCTTAAATGTATAATCATCAATTTAATCATAATTTGGAAGTAATTGGAATTAACATGCTGGATTTAACATTTTAATTGGTTTATTTTTTTTTTTTTAAAAGGAAGGAAATTTTAAAATGGATAAAATATGCATATATATAAGGATTAACAATTTTCTTTAATATAATAATTTCTTCGCCTTTCAATAGAATGCATTCTAATAATCAAAAGTAAACAGATAAAAGAACTCATGGAATAAATTAACTTTTGGAAAGGAAAATTAGCTAAATGAACTTTAAAAAGGTATTTAATAATTTTATATATGTATGAGTAATATATAAATATACTTTTGGGATTGATATATATTTTTTTTTATTTATTTTTTTTTTTTTTATTATAAAATATAACGTTTTATAAGTGGTCAATTTAAGCATCTTGTTTTATAATAATATTAGACGTATAACAGATGTTCAGACAATTATCTTAAATAATTTAAAAATCTTAAAATGTAATTTATAGGTTGAAGTTATATATGAATTGTTATATTTATATTATAATGGTTAGGCAAAAATATGTCTTTATATATTTAATCTATATATACTTATTACAAGTATATACATATAGTTATTCTTTGTATTTATATTTAAAACATCAATATTATTTAAAGTTGAACTATAACATAAAATAAAGGATGTACTATTTGTTTTATAAATAATGCCTTTGTAATTATTTAAAAGAGCGATACTATATTATTCTTATTTTCTTTTGATGCCAAAGTTATTATGAAATTAATTGAACTTATAAATAATAAAAGATAATTTTATATTTCATTTATTATTTGGTTTGTAGATCACTTACACATATTACTATTCATTCAAATATTTAGAGATA